>CM021109.1:274385065-274457368 GCA_007115665.2 Sequoiadendron giganteum | reverse complement strand
TTGAGAGTTGAGAGTTGAGGGATTAAGAGGGTATAGGGGTTGAGGGATTAGGGTTTAGAGGTTGAGGGATTAGGGATTAAGAAGGTATAGTGGTTGAGGTTGAGGGATTAAGAGGATGTAGGGATTGATGGATTAGGGTTTAAGGGTTTAGGATTGAGTGTTGAGGGATTAAGAGGGTATAGGGGTTGAGGGATTAGGGTTTTTGGGTTGAGGGATTAAGAGGGTATGGGGATTGAGGGATTAGGGTTTAAGGGTTGAGGGTTTAGGTTGAGGGATTAAGAGGGTATAGGGGTTGAGGGATCAGGGTTTAAAGGTTTTGGGTTGAGGGATTAGGTTTAAAGGGTTGAGGATTGAGGGTTGAGGGATTAAGAGGGTATAGGGGTTGAGGGATTAGGGTTTAGGGGTTGAGGATTGAGGGATTAAGAGGGTATAGGTGTTGAGGGATTAGGGTTTAGGAGTTGAGGATTGAGGGTTGAGGGATTAAGAGGGTATAGGGGTTGAGGGTTTAGGGTTTAGGGGTTGAGGATTGAGGGTTGATGGATTAAGAGGGTATAGGGGTTGAGGGATTAGAGTTTAAGGGTTGAGGGATTAGGGTTTAAGGGTTGAGGGATTAAGAGGGTATAGGGGTTGAGGGATTAGGGTTTAAGGGTTGAGGGCTTAGGGTTGAGGGATTAAGAGGGTATAGGGATTTAGGGAATATGGTTTAAGGGTTGAGGGATTAAGAGGGTATAGGGGTTGAGGGATTAGGGTTTAAGGGTTGAGGGTTTAGGGTTGAGGGATTAAGAGGGTTTAAGGGTTGAGGGTTGAGGGATTAAGAGGGTATAGGGATTGAGGGATTAGGGTTTAAGGGTTGAGGGATTAAGAGGGTTTAGGGGTTGAGGGATTAGGGTTTAAGGGTCGAGGGTTTAGGGTTTAGGGTTTATGTCTATATCTCCCACTCCCCACTTCTCCCCTTCTCCCACTCTCTCCCACTCTCCCCCTCTCTCCCTCCCTCTCTATCTCCCACTCTCCCATCTCTCCATCCCACTCTATCTCCCACTCTTCCCTTCTCCCTCCCTCTCTATCTTCCACTCTCCCCCTCTCTCCCTCCCACTCTTTCAGAAACTCCTATACTTTCAAAAATACACTAAGAAAGCCAAATTTCACATAACGCGAGACCTTCTTTTACTCCACTAAAATGGTAAAAAAATCTATATACCTATGATTTGAAGGCCCACAGTCTACATATTCCCCTGGTTCTATGCGTGCTCCGACAAAAAATATCTTTTTGATGATGTTGTGAAGCTTGCACACATCTTTTTCACATTCCATCACCTTTTCCATGAAATTTTAACCACCTTTGCATGAAATAGCAGAGTTTCCACGTTGAAAGGCATATAATATCAATTGATGTTTGAATTCCATTAAAAAATGATATACAATTGAAGTGTGGAAGGGAACAAGCTTTTGAACAAGTCAAATTGTTGTGGAGTTTGAAGAAAGAAGAAGCTAAGGCTACATAATTGGGTTGAACTCCTCCATTTCAAAGTCTGGTTTTTAAGGTATGTGAAGTCTTTACAAATTTTCTTTCATTCTATTATGGCTTGCTTTCATTTTTGTTTTTCTTTATAACCTTAGGTTGTCAATGCAAATTTTAAATTACCAAATTATATACACAATTATTTACACTTGGCAATTACCATTTTACAGTTGCCAATTATAGAAATTCTTAACCATTCACCAAAATTCATCCTTTAAGACAACTCCAAGCCTCTCCCATTCCTCTGAAGGGTCCAAAAACCTTCCAATACCTCTGCACAAACTGAGTCAGTACAAAGGAAGAAATCAACACCTTTCTTGACACACTTATTCAACTATATTTCCCTTCACAAAACATTTGATTCGTATACTCAAATTAGCATTAAGAGTTCCCAATTCCTTAAGGACCTTCAAAGCACCTTGAAAATCTTGAAAATAAATGATTACAATAAACTAGGTTCCTCAAAAGATCAACCAATGATTATGTCATTCACAAGTTGTCTTAAACCTTCCATAATGGCACCATTGTTTACAAACACAAACTATAATTCTTAAGGCACAACCAAACCATTATTTGCTTAATAAATCTCTGTTTGAGTTAGTACAACAAAAATGAAACATTTCAAAAGTCTGCCCTTACACACAAACTTAGTTCCTTTGTTCACTATCCACATTACTAGTAGCCAAGCATCTACAAACTGTCACATGTATCTCCCAAACCATGCACACACTTCAAACTGTGATACTCCTATTTTATGCAGAGTTAGAGGACCCAAAACCATTGAAGATGTAAAATTGCCTTCAAAAGCCATCTAAGAAGATTAAAAAGGTGTAATGGACCAATCCAAATAATCCTCCAAGTTGGACAACAAACAAAAACATTATTTCCCAAATTTCACTCTTGGAATCTAGTTATTGTGCAAAACCAGTTTTGGGCACTTAACTCCAAAATTTTCGAAAACACCAGGAAAATAAAAGAATGATTGTAACACGAATTTCAGAGTTGCAAGACATAACTTAACCCATCACATGACTCCTTTGGGAAAAAATTAATAAAACTGACCTTTTTCACTATTTCAGGCCTCCAAGTAGGCCAATTTTACAAAGGAACTACCCTTAGATCTTCACACCAGACTTCCAAACCCAAAAATAGTCTTTAATTAGGTCTCAAAACAAGATAATTTCTAGGTCTTAGGACCTTACCCGCTCAACTAGGCTTCCAATACAAAAACCCCCATTTTTGAATGCAAAGAGGGAGGGTTTATAGAAACTCCTATACCCATGCCTTCGTAGACCATTCCAAAGCATCAAACATCTTCAAAATACCTTGCAAAAGGCCAAAAGTTCATTACATAGATCACTCCTTCAACAATTAATGGGGAGTTTTATCTTTCAAGAGCAATCTTGCTCTTCCCAAGACCTATTCTCTGGTCTTCCTAGGGTATTCCTCTCTACCCTACTCAAGGATCCCTCCTAAACCCCTCTCACCTCATAAGACTCTCCACCAATTTCAAATTCTTCACCAATGCTCTCAATTCACCACTAAGCTTCCCTGGGCTCCACACTGACCCAAAGTGTCCTAGCCACTCTAGGGGCTAGGAAAGGGTATTCTCACTATCCCCTTGTTTATTTGACTCCTCACTAATCCATCTCATAGGATTCTTTCACCTTGTACCCATCGCTTTCTTGAAAAACCCAATTTTAGGCCTTGTAGCCTTTTGCCCAATTAAGCCTCCTAGAACCCGTTTTCTTGGATTTTTCTCAAAAACGGTCTTAACAACCCCCAAATATTTTTATAGATTAATTCTAGTGGCACCCTAGGCTTCAAGATTTACCAGGTTTTTAGTCCCTTTGGCATCCGTACATAGGACTGTCCTCATACCCCCTATTTTCAAGGGTTTCTAGGGTTCTGGCTCCTTTTTCCAACTTTGAGGGCTTCAATGTCCTCCTCAACTCTCCTCCTTGCACACACATGTCTGGAATAAATTTTCCCACACTCTCTTGCTCTTGATTGGCACAAACCAATCCATTTAGCAACTTTCTTTATTGCTGTCCTCTCCAAGCCACTAGCCAAAATGCACTTGCACTCACCTAGTTCTTGATGAATTCACCATCTCCCCTGCAAATCAAGACACCACACACCATATTTACTCTATAAAATTAGTCCCGTACTTTATTCCAAGTGGCCATGGTAGCCTTTCCATGAGAATTCAAGTGGGGATCATTATTTCCAAAAACTGGCCTGAACTGACTATGAGACCAAAAACTCTAAAAACTTGCAAAATAGAAAGCAATTGAACTAAATGGATAATATAATGCTTCACACAGTAATTAAGTTACACAATTGAAAGACTCAAATCATTAGATAGGTCCTTTCAGTCCATTCTTGATTGGATGAAGGCACAAAAATAGAAATTCAATGAAATTTGCACTCTTCCAACTCACAAATTCCCCTTCCAAAACTCCAAATCGTACAATAGATTTCTCACATGCTCAATTAGGGTTTTTCTGACCTTATATAAATTTCTCCCGCATGTTAGGACCCTTGGGTCGGGCTTAGAGCATCATTAATGCCCTTTTCCCACTTTTAGGACAAATTGCCAAGTCTACATGGACTAATTTGCCTAATTTCATCATTCAGGCTTCTCCAAACTTCAAGGCTCTAGACTACCCTAAGTTTGCCTTAACTCACACATCAAAAAACTATTGGGACTTTACATCATAGTCCTTATTCCCTTGGTGGTTGGCTAGAACCACCTACAAGCCAAAATTGCCAAGATCTTCCAAAAGACCTTTAAGGTGCTCCTGCACCAACAATTTTTCAAAATCACTCCTTGGTTCCTCAAATTCTCATGGAAAATTGCTTGTTTGAGCTAAGAACCACATATCCTGTTGTCATTAGTTTCATTCCAAGGCAGGTTCAACAATAAAAGACCCTACTTTTGTACACGATGATTGTAAGTATTATTTAGATGAAGCCTTCAATGACATATTTTTCAATTATCTTGAATGGATAAATTTTTTAGGAACTAATATTCGTCTCATTACCATGGTACAGATAAAATTATCCACCATGCCGAAGAAAAAGACAAAGAGGAAACTAATAGACGAAGAGAACGAAACCTTGAAAGGAAAGGAGAGAGTTCGGGTGGCGGCATATCGTGAAAAGAAGAAATTGAAAATGATTGATGAAAACAACCCGATTGTAGAGGAACCTCAACCTTCAAAAAGAGAACGGGAATTGGTAGCCTAACAAGCATGAATGTGAAAGCATCATCGTAAGATAGATTCAGATACCGTAGTTGGAGACACACCCTCTACGACAAGTGAATATGAAGGGACACCATTAAGCACAAGCTAATATGGAGGGACACCATCTAGCACAAGTGAATATGGACGGACACCATCTCTGCAAGTGAATATGGAGGGACACCATTTACCACAAGTGAATATTGTTGGACACCATCCAACACATCTCAAGTTGAGAGTACATCATCACTCAAAATTGATGAAGAAGGTATGCGATCATTCCCATATGAACCTCAAGGTATGTCTTCTTCTCCACCCTCGATCAAAGGTATGCAATCTAGCCCACCTCAATTAAATATTGATGAAATTCCTAATGTTGAGATGTATGTACCTAGGAGAACACCACCAAGAATTTTGAGTAGAAAGCCAAAGTATTTGATTAATATTGATGATGATATTTTGAAGCACATGGAAGGTAAGATTTCAACACGCACATGTAGAAGATATGTTGATAAGAATTGGGGACGATTCTTTGAAAGGCTAAATGAGACTACAAGATGTCAGCTATTTGTTGAAATGATGCGAGGTGTAAAGTATAGGAACATCATGAAGACTCTTGGGTTGAGAACATCGAATGCATCGAGTGAAGACACTATTGTGAAGAATCTAATGGATGCTTATGAGAGTGTGGGTAAGACCTCATGCTCAAAGGATAGTAATGTCACCCGACGTGTCATTACATCGACTTTGGTAAGTTGTCAAATAAAGAGAGCTCGCCTAATTAAAAAGACTAGTGAAAAAATGGGAATTGGTAGAAAAAATTTATCAAGAGCCATTCAAAGGTGGCAAAGAATTCAGGGCAATGATACAAATGAATTATGGGCATTCTCGGGGAGACTGTCACGAAAAGATAAAGAAGTTGTCAAAGCCTTGAGAACACTAATTGAAGAGTATTGGAAGAATAACACAAGGCCATATCTGAATCAAAGGGATGTGGTAAGAAGGAGAATCGGTAGTCGGAATCGTGAGCCACATCCAAAGCACTTTTTGGATATGACTCAAACCCAATTTTTTCAGAAATTTGAAAATGATTATCCTCAAATTAGTATTTCTCAAAGATTTTTTGAACTGCTTAAACCTTTTTATGTCAAGATAAATCACACATGCACTACTTGTTGTTGTAGACTACATATTGAATTTTCTAGCCATTATGATGTTTATCATTCTATATGTTTAGATTTGCATACTAACGATGTTTTGCAGGATTGTGGCATAGAAGCCCCACCAAAATCTTCAAGAGAGTTCTTATCAAAAAATTTATGTCAAATAGAGGATGGCCAAATATTCTATAGGACAACATGCTTGGATGGTTCATGTGAGCATTGTGGTGGCTTCCAGTGTATGCCATTATGTCAACATATGGAAAGCAAAGATGAGGTGGGACAAAAACTAGTAGAGTTTGGGAAGTATAAAACAGTGGCATATGCTAAAAAAGATGGGTCTCAAGAAAAAAGGTGTGATTTGGTTATTGAGAAGATTCCAGTGTACAAATTTATGACCACATTTCGTGACAGTATACTATTTGAGTATGTAATGCATGCCCATAGAGCCCGATGGTTGGACATGCAGTTCAAGCTATGCAAGGACACCTTTCCAATTGGAAGCATAGTATCCGTGGTTGACTTTGCAAAGAACTACACTCTACAACCACAACATGAGGTGTAGTCACAGTATTACAAATCCACACAAGTTACGATATTTGTGCACATAGCATTCATTCATGCATCTAATAGTACAGATGAGCAAAGGAAGGTATTGAGGGAGTACCACTTTTACATTAGTGATGATCGCACACATTCTCCAGAGTTCGTGCAAGGTTGCTTCCAGATGTTCTATAGTGGTTTGGCTCAAAGGGGCATAGAATACGATCAAAATATAATATGGTCTGATAACTGTGCAACACATTTCAAGAACTCACGCATGTTCTACTGGTTGTGCAGGATGCATGTCATTACAGTTGTTCAACATATGTGGAACTTTTGTGAGGCTGGACATGGAAAGGGGGAGCATGATGGTGCAAGAGCATGCGTGAAAAGAGCATTAGCATGAGAAGAGTTAAAGTATAAAGACAGTGCAAAGTTGACAGATGCAAAATCAATCGTCGAGTGGTGTAATGCTTTGATGGGTCCAGGTAATGAAGATACGTCTTCAGTTCGTAGATTTTTTTGGTTGATGGATGATACTAACATTGCCCCTGTATGAAGACTGTTGTACACTAATAGGATCGAGTGAGGTACACTCTTTCCTTAGCTCAAATATAGGTTCATGGAGTATCGATACATGAAAGATGGCATGCTTTTGTTCTTCATGTACAATGCAAGACTAGAATGATTGTGAGTTAGGGGAGTGGGTTGACAAGTGGTTCACAAGTTATCTTAGCCCACTTCACATGTATCGCCCTTCGATGACATTGAAACTGACATAGATAGAATCATCAGTCGACTTTGACCAGATATCAGATCTAGTTCAACAAGGTGATATATCTACTTTCTTAGTTATTGAAATTCCATATCATTAGATCTTACTTTCTACTGTATTCATAATGTTGACAAATTTCAAGAGATTTTTTGCACATATCAATGTAGGGCATGTTTATGCAATTATTGGTGATGAAGATAATGAAGCGGGAATAGACTATTACTTGTGTCATTGTGTTGAGACCAAAAATAAATTGGAGGCCCCAGTTATAGATGGAGAAAACATCGAATACCGTATAGGCTTAGTTGTGGTTACTGGCACATGGCTTAGTAGGTACCCACATTCAAGTTTTAAACATTGGCTATTTCAGGACTTTGACATGCATCGTAAGATTCTTCATTACTCGAACCTTGTCATGGCATCCAATGTTAATTTGACCAAATATGGGGGTAGACCTTTGGACAAGACGTTATGGAAGGTCCGTGAGTCTGACCATGAGGAAATACTTGACACAATAAAGAGTAGAGCAGACTCGGATGGTTCGTTGGATTAATTTGTAAGTATATGCACATCGGTTCTTATTAATTTATACTTGTATGCACATTAATTTTTTTGATGCCAATGCTATCATCTTCTTTTACAGTGATTGGTGTCCCCTTGCAAAAAATGCAGATATATGAGCCATCCAAGAGAATGTCAACCAGAAAAGCAATGCAACATCCTTATTTTGATGCCTGCATGCAACATCTGTAAGTGCCTTCCATCTATTTTTATTTCATTTCCATTTTGGATGCTCTTTCTCTTTCTCTTTTACTTTATGTATTTGTAAGTAAACTACTAAGGGTTGATTGATCTTTCGTTGCAAAAAATGTTGATTTAAGAGGCATCAAAGAAAATCTCAACCAAAAAAGCAATGCAACATACTTATTTTGATGATTTTGAAAAATCTCAATTTTGATTTCAAGCCATTATAAGAGAGCATGTGAAGCTTAGCGAGGGAATCTCAAGTTACTCATTTGAAGTTAACCTCATGATGAGCACCTATGATGTAGACATTTAAAGAGAATCTTGAATGTATGAGTGACATTGTAAAAGATCTGAGAGAACGAAGTGCCAAAGGCATTGTAATAAGATTTAATTACATAATGAGATATACTAAAATATTGCAAGGTTGAAGTTCATGTTTGGTGTAGTAGCACCTTTTTCTGTAAATGCCTTGAGTAGGACAATTTGCAAACTTTGAATTTTGAAATGTAAACAATTTGTACACATTTTTTTGCAACTCGTGTGACCAAGTGGACTATTCAAACATGTCAAAATAGGTATGTTTACAATAGGCATGGTCCTTTTTCACATCGAAACATGTAGAATCGCTCCAAGCTATGTTCCATCGGATCGATCCCTTAAGGGTCCAAAGTGCAAAATAGCTGCAAACTTCAGCATGTTATTACTTGGATACCGTGACACTTAGAAACTTCTCATCTGATCCTATAGAAAGGCATTGGGCCACTCTAGAAAAACCTCTCTCGGTTTTGGCTATCTTGGAGTGGTTTTCTTGTGGCGGCAGATTTTCACTTGATGGAAAACATGTCAAATTCAAGCTATGCAAAGTTGCAAAGTGGTGCAAATTTCTCTCTGCAACTCATGTGACCAAGTGGACTATTCCAACACATCCAAATAGGTATGTTTACACTAGGAATGGTCCTCTTTTTCACCGAAATATGTGGAATCGCTCCGAGCTATGTTGCACTGGATCGATCCCTTAAGGGTCCAAAGTGCAAAATAGCTGCAAACTTCAACATGCTATTACTTGGATACAGTGACACTTAGAAACTTCTCATTTGATCCTACAGAAAGGCATTGGACCCCTCTAGAAAAACCTCTGTTTATTTTGGCTATTTTGAAGTGGTTTTCTTGTGGCGGCGAATTTTCACTTGATGGAAAACGTGTCAAATTCAAGCTGTGCAAAGTTGCAAAGTGGTGCAACTTTCATTCTACAACTTGTGTGACCAAGCAGATTGTTCTAGCATGTCTGAATAGGTATTTTTATGCTAGGAATGGTCCTCTTTTGTACCAAAACACGTGGAATCGCTTTGAGCTATGTTCCACCGGATCGATCCCTTAAGGGTCCAAAGTCCAAAATAGCTGCAAACTTCAGCATGCCATTACTTAGATACCGTGACACTTAGAAACTTCTCATCTGATCCTACAGAAAGGCATTGGACCCGTCTAGAAAAACCTCTCTTGATTTTGGCTATCTTGGAGTGATTTTCTCGTGATGGCTGATTTTCACTTGATGGAAAACGTGTCAAATTCATGTTGTGCAAAGTGGTGCAAGTTTTGCTTTGCAACTTGTGTGACCAAGTGGACTATTCCAACATGTCCAAATAGGTATTTTTATGCTAGGCATGGTCCTCTTTCACACCGAAACATGTGGAATCGCTTCGAGCTATGTTCCACCGAACGATCCCTTAAGGGTCCAAAGTGCAAAATGGCTGCAAACTTCAGCATGCTATTACTCAGATGCCGTGATGCTTAGAAACTTCTCATCTGATCCTATAGGATTGCATTGAGCCTGTCTACAAAAAGCTCTCTCGGTTTTGCCTATCTCAGAGTGGTTTTCCAGTGGTGGCTGATTTTCACTTGATGGAAAAAACATCAAATGCAAGTAGTGCAAAGTTGTAGAGTGGTGCAACTTTCGTTCTGCAACTTGTGTAACCAAACAGACTATTCCAACACATCCAAATAGGTATTTTTACGCTAGGCATAGTCCTCTTTTGCACTGAAAAATGTGGAATCGCTCCGAGCTATGTTCCACCGGATTGATCCCTTAGGTTGGAGGAGTCTTAAGTTGCAAATTTGTAAGTTGCTTAAAGCAACAAATATTAAATGATATTGAATGGTCCACTTATCTCTCATTGCATCTAAGTGATGCTCACAGAGGTGAGGCACTAGGCCTTCCCAAGAGGTCACCCATTCCAGTATACTCTAGCTCAAGCACTTAACCACGAATTTTTTTCCCCAAGAAGGCATAGTGGAAAAGGCAGAATCCAGTGTACTTTTCATGAGTGGAAAGGAATTCCTAAGAGACATGAAGGAGGAAGAAGGAGTTGTCTATGCAATCATGTTGAAGCCAAAGGAGGAGGAGTCACCTAGTCGGCTACCTATGATAGCAGAGGTGAAGCAAGTGTTGGATCAGTTCAGGGATTTCATTTGTGAAGGTACACCAGCTACACTACCACCTAAGAGGGCAATCGGTCATCAAATCGACTTTGTACCAGGAGCAACATTGCCTAACAAGGCTACATACAAAATGACACTGGAGCAGAACAAGGAGATAGCAAGGAAAGTTCAAGAACTTTTGGACCAAGGGTTGATCAGGAAAAGCATAAGCGCATGTGTTGTTCCAGTGGTGTTGGCACCTATGAAGGAAATAAGTGGAGAATGTGTACTGATTCTAGGGACATAAATAGGATAACCATTAGATATAGGTTTCCTATTCCTAGGATAGAAGACTTAATGGACTGTTTAGGGGTGCTAAGTACTACTCCAAGATTGATTTGAAAAGTGGCTACTATCAAATTAGGATGAAAGAGGGAGATGAATGGAAGTCATCTTTTAAAACCATAGAGGGGTTATATGAGTGGTTAGTAATGCCATTTGGGCTTACAAATGCACCTAGCACTTTTATGAGGGTGATGATTGTGGTCTTGAAGGAATTTATAGGAGTCTTTGTGGTAGTCTACTTAGATGATATCCTCATCTTTAGCAAAACAAAAGAAGAACATATGAAGCACCTAGAACTTGTGTTGATGAAACTTCAAGAGGAGAAGCTCACCATAAATCTTGATAAATAGGGTACTTGGTAACTTTTTGAGGTGTCTAACTAAGGATTATGAACAAGGATGGGAACAAGTCATTTCATAGGCAGAATTTGCCTACAATGATAGCACAAACAGGTCTACTGGTAAGAGCCCATTTGAAATTGTATATGGGTTACATCCAAATGGTGTACTTGAGCTAAGAGACCTAAAAGGTTATGAAGGAATCAGTGGACATGTTGATGATTTTGCTCAGTCAATGAGAGAGGTTCATGAGCAGGTAAAGAAGACATTAAAGGAGCCTAACCAAAAGTTGAAGGCTAAAAGAGATGAAGGGAAGAGAGATCAACAATTTGAAATAGGTGATTTGGTGATGGTATACTTGAACAAGGAAAGACTACAGAAAGGCATACCAAGTAAGCTGCAGATGAAAATGATAGGGCCATGTAAAGTGTTGGCTAATTATGGATCCAATGCATACAAGGTGGAGTTACCCAAGGAGATGTCCATTTCGCCTATCTTCAATGTGAAGGACTTGGTGAAGTATAAAGGACCAGAAATGGATGAGGAACAGTATAGTGCTGAGGTGAGTAAGGATGTGGATGAACTCAAGGTACCTGATCAAATCAGACCACACATGGACAAGATTCTAGACTCAAGGGTGAAGAAGAAGACTAGGCACAAGACATACATGGAGCACCTAGTGAAGTGGAGACATCAACCAAAGTCAGAGGCTACTTGGATAGCAGAAAGTGACTTTAAGAAGCATGGAATTAGTGAGGAGCTCTTGACACCATAGGTTCCTTAACTTCTTTGTTGCAGGGCGAGAATGGTGTAGGAGCACCTTAACGTCTTTTGGAGAGATCTTTGAAATTTAGGCTTGTAGGTGGTTCTAGCCAACGACCAAGGGAATAAGGACTATTATGTAAAGTCCCAAGAGTGTTTTTGATGAGTGAATTGGAAATAGGTTTGTTAGGGGCTTGCAATTTGGGTAAGTCTTGGACACTGTGAGCATTTTGAGTAATGTTGCCTTGGCTATTTATCCTAAAAGTTGGAAAATGGCATTAATGATGCTCTAAGCCTAACCCAAGGGTCCTAGCATGAGGGAGAAAGGTATATAAGGTTAGAAAAACCCTAATACCTGGGTTGGAGTATTGTTTTCACAAATTGAGACATGGAGAGTACATTTTTGTGATTGGAAGAGAGCAAGTTTTCATTGAATTTCTGTGTTTGAGCCTTCATCCAGTCAAGAATGGATTGAAAGGACTTATCTAATGCTTTGAGTCTTCCATTTTTGTCACTTGCTTACCTTTTGTAGCATTAGATTAGTCATCTAGACTGGCTGGTTATCTTTTTACAAGTTTTTGGTGTTCTTGGTCTCATTGCCGGTTCAGGCCAGTTTTGTGAATAATGAGTCCCACTTGACTTCCCATGGCTTTCCTCTCATGGCCACTTGGAATCAAGTTGGGGACTATGTAAATAGTGTACATATAGGTTTTGGGGTCTTGTTTTGCAGGGAAGGTGATGAAATCATCAAGCACTAGGCGAGTGCAATTGTATTCTGGCTAGTAGCTTGGAAAGGACAATAGCAAGGAGAGTTGCTAAATGGATTGGTTTGTGCCAATCAAGAGTATGGGAGTGTAGGAACATGTATCTTAGTCATGTGTGTGCGAGGAGGAGAGCTGAGGAGGTCGTTGAATCCCTCAAAGAAGGAAAAAGAGCCAAAAACCCTAAGAACCCTTGAAAATAGGGGGTTTGAGGATAATCATATGTATGAACACTTGTAGGACCTAAGGCTTGGTAAATCTTGGAGCCTTGATGGTCAAAAGAAAGAATCTACAAAAAAATTTGGGGGTTGTTAAGACTGTTTGTGAGAAAAGTCAAGAAAACGGGTTCTAGGAGGCCAAATTGGGGCAGAAGGCTACAAGGCCTAAAATTGAGTTTTTCAAGAAAGCGATGGGTAAAAGGTGAAATAATCCAATAAGATGGATCAGCGAGGAGAAAAATAAAAAAAGGGACAACTAGGATACCCTTCCCTAGCCCTGGAGTGGTTAGGACACTTTGGGTCAGTGTGGAGCCCAAGGAAGCTTAGTGGTGGATTGGGAGTGATGGAGAAGAATTTAAAATTGGTGGAGAGTCTTACATGGTGAGAGGGGTTTAGGAGTGATCCCTGAGTAGGGCAGAGAGGAATACCCTAGGAAGACCAGAGAATAGGTCTTGGGAAGAGCAATAGTGCTCTTGAGGGATAGGACTCCCCATGACTTTAGCTCATGAAGGTCATGAGACAACCATTAATGGGGAGTGGATACATGAAGAACTGATGGAGAATAATAATGGCTTCAGACCTGCTATAAAGGAATTTTTTTTTCATTTCAATGATGCAAGAGATTTTTGGTTTCACTACCAAAATAAGCCTACGGGGAATGCATGTGAAACTCCTTTTGACCTTGAGGGTGTACTTACTCCATCTCAAGGATCAATCATTGAGGATGACATAGATCAATGCTAGGGCTAACCAATTAATAATTATACACGTGAATAAGTCAAACATGTACATGTCAATAAGGGAACTACAAGTACTCATAAACATGTAAGCCTCAAAAAGTATACACACAAATACATAGTATACACAAATTAAAACAAAGTATATGCACGAATACAAGGTATATGCATGAAAACACGTAAGCCACAAAGTATACAATCAAATGCACATAAGTCACAAAGTATACACGTAAGTTGTAAAGTATACACTTGAATATACGTAACTCATATCTATTGAACCATCAATTTAGAATGCAAATATGGACATGCATCGAAAAAAGATATTTGTATTAATCAAATAGCCATGTAGGCATACATAAATATATGTTGATATAAGTATGAAATATATGTACAAAATAGCCATATAGGCTTATGACAATGCCATCTAGGCATACAATGTCAAATATGTCCAATAAAAAATATGTAAAAAACTACCATGCAAGCATACAATAAAGGACTCTGGAATCAAAAGTCATTGCTCTCCATGGCCAGGAAATAAAATCTTTCCCTTTCCTTTTCACTCGGATGGTGATAGGTCTGTCACTCATTTTTGTTGTGCTTGTGGAGTGCTCCTACTACTCCTCCTAGGGTTTATCTCATGGTGAAGTTTAAAATATTGCAATAAGAAGTAAAGACATGAATATATAGAAATTACATTATAAAAAATGATATATTTGACAAAATAATCACTTACAGCCATCTCATGATCGCTCTCCATGAGGGAAATATCCTCATGCCCATGCTCAGGCATGCTCAAGCCTTGTATAAACCATACAAATAGACAAAAACTACGTGAATCAATAATGGTTTGATTTCTCACTAACTAACATCTATAACAACAAATGTAAATTAAAATTTACTAATTTGCCTCGTACCTCTTCTGTCAGAGCCATCGAGGATTGCATAGCAGATGTCACACCAATATCCATTGCCCTCATCACATTTAGAGGTGTATCATCTCACAACAACAGAAAATAAAACAACAAATTATTCAACGTAATCAACGATGTGCATGTATAAACTACACAAATCTATTAAGTACTTGATTCATTAGTTAAACTCTTTATTCTATTACTTGTATGAAGGTTTGAGTAAATCCACCGCCACTAGGAAGTGTTCCATCAAAACCTCCAATATTAGTCTGTTCAACATCCAAAATTGCATATTAAATTACCATTCGTAAAACAATGCCATTAATATGCAATAAACTTAGAATTGTTTACTAGTTACATACCCTAGCGATAGGTGTACTGCAAAAATAGGTTGGTGGGGGGTTGGTGTATCTAGTATCAACACTGTGACCTTGCAATTTTATTAAAATCATAAAACATTTCAAGTTAATCTTGCATTTCAAAATGGAAATTTAATAAATTAAATTCAATGAGCACATGCACTAACTTTTACCTGACTATGAATGTCATATGCCTCATGCAAAATGTCATTTGCCCTCTCCATCTCCATAGCTATAGACGGATCCTATGTACCAGTCTCTTGAGGGTCAGTGGGGTCATGTGAACAAGTAGCCCCGCAAGATTGATTCACATGTGTTCGAAGACCACCACTAGAAGACTCCCCTAGATGGCATTGTAGAATAGGGCTAGTATGATGGATTACACTCTGGGTCAAAGTGTTGATTGCTTGCAATGTCTCTATGTCAGCACTTTCCTTCATGACAGAAGGCATAAAAATGTGCTCATGAGGTGGCCTAGCAAGAGCTCGTCTACCTTGCCATGTAGGATCCGGCTGTGCACCAGATTTATCCTGAGCTGACTCCCCACCTCTCCCCTGGAAATCCCTCATATCAAAATAATTTGGGATTTTTTTCAATATGAACTCACTGTATAGTTTCCTAAGGAAATATTGTGGGACCTCGCAATTGTTGCACGGTGGGTAATCGAAGACCATGTACCACCTATCATAAAACCGCTCCTTCATTTGTTGGTGGTGGCACCAATGGATAGGAAACCTCTTCACATTGAGGGTAAGATTTTTATTTGTGTGTGGGTTGGTGAATAATGAGCACAAATCACCTTTTGTTATTTTTAAATCTTTCACATCCTTGTATGATAGTTTATTTGCATAATACTCCCTAGCCGCCTGCCTCCTATCTTCCCATCCAGTTATTTTTTTGTTAATTGAATCTATGTTTGTTAACATATCTTTCAATGAATTTGCGAGGGTCATTCTTTCTGTGGTTGAACCATTTGGATCACTCAACCTATTGATCAAATCCTCAATTTGTTTTTTGTTGTTCTCAATTTCACTCATTAAATTTTGTTGAGTGCCAGGAGGGGGTTGAGTGATTGGTGGAGGAGGTTGATGTTGTGGTTGATTTTGATCTTGAGGATTTGGTTGGTCCTCCTATTGAAGATTTTGAGGTTTTACAGGTTGATTTGTATCTCCTAAAAATTCAAACAAATAGATATCAAATTCAACCTAAAACTAACAAATTCAAAACAAAAACCATAGAATCCTTACCTCTTATAGCTCCTCCTCGTCATGGTGCCATCGTTGTAAAGAAATTTAGATTCTTGGTGAAGAAATTCTTCTCCTAGAACGCGAGCGCGATATTTTGGGGTTTTTGCTTGCGAGTGCAGCAAAAAAACCAGTTGAAATGCAAATGAGATATTTGAATTTGTTTTTTTTTCTTTTAACAGTCGATAACGCGAGTGCGTTATAACGTGCTCACATTATGGCTTTGTAGTTGTAGCCACCAAGACCTTGCCTAGGTTTAACAGAAGACATAACGCAAGCGTGTTATAACGCGCTCGCATTATGGTTTTCAACATTTTTTTTTTAGGGTTTCCATGGAATTGCTACCCATTTCCATGCACCCGCCCATTTGTTTCTTTAAATGTTAGCCAAAATAAATTCCAACATGTCTCAATGTCCTCCAAACCAACTACTACATCCACAAACTACATTGATACTTACATGGATCGGCCAACATATCTAGAGTCCATGTCACTTATTGAAGTAACTAGAGAATGGACTTTCAAACCATATTGAAAGAATAGCCAATGGAAAAGGAACTCCATAGATGCCATTGTACATGTATCCCCATGCTTCATAACCATCCCTACAAAAGATGACAAAAGCTATGAAACTTTTTTTTGGAGTGAACTACTATTGTACAAGCCATTTCACAACATTGACAATGATATTGTTTCATCATCAACTCAAATAATAGAACAATGGGAGATTTTTTCATGTAATTATCATCCTCGTCATGTGCTATGAACACAAACAGAAGCTCCTAAAAATACAGATTCAAGCACCTCTTTCGATGAAGAAGATATAATAAAAAATAACAACCCATCATAATGGCAAGTATTGTCCCGCTTATACCCAAGCCTTCCCCTCCACTTTGACGAACTAGACATGCTTGGTCACTGTGACATTGACTTGCACCATGATTGGGGATCTTCCCAACTCAATCCACAACATCAACTCTCTGCAACTACATTTATAGAATCCAACCGTCCAACATTTCATGTCTGCCAGCTTACCAATTGCCCTACCCAACATGACCTATCCATCCAACAACAAAAAGCATTTGATATTATTCTGTCACACTTACATGCTAATACTTGCCAACGTCCTCTAAAATTAATTGTTCAAGGAATTGCTAGAATAGGTAAATCACACCTTATAAAAGCCATCAAAACTGCACTAATGAGCTCAACCCAAAATGGCCAATCACCATTACTACTTCTTCCACCAATAGGCATAAGATCATTCAACATAGAAGCATCAACAATCCACTCTACTCTACGAATACCTATCAAAGATATGGAGCCCTTGCAAGGACAAACACTAGCAAGCTTCTAGGAAAAAATGTACTTCATTCAGTACATACTAATAGATGAAATGAGCTTCATTGGACCCAAGTTGCTACAATGCATTGACATGAGGTTATGTTAAGCATTCCCTAGCAATAACCAAATACCATTTGGAGGACACTCAATCATCCTCTTTGATGATCTTGGACAACTTCCACTAGTCAAGGACATCCCTATGTATGTGTCAACATCTTATGGAGGCACTCTATGGCACAACTTCACAAAAGTTATCACTCTTACCAAAAAAAATTGTCAAATCGGTGAAGATATAGCATAAATTTCATTTCATACTCTCCTGTCCAATTTGTGAAATGCAGAACCTATAATTGAAGATTGGAAAGTTCTAATGTCACGCTCCAGCTCAACATTGACATCTAAAATGAAAAATGGTTTCTTATCCTCAATACATCTCTTGGCAACAAATGAAATGGTCTCACTACCCAACAAATGTTATTGTCTTTGGCAAAACCTATTGCATTATCAATTGCAGAGCAACTTAAGCGACCACCAAGTTCAAATCTAGACAAAGAACAACTTTAATCTAAGCTTCTATTATGTGTTTAGCAGAAAGTAATATTATGTTCAAATTTATGGGTGGAAATAGGCCTTGTAAATGGTGCACTTGGTGAAGTCAAAGCAATAGTCTACAAGGATGTAGAGAATCCACCTTCACTTCCATTGTTTATTGTTGTTGAATTCAATAATTACATTATCCCTGCTTGGGACCACAATAATCCAAAAAATATCCCTATTTCCCCTTTGAGTCGTGGTCGACGTCGGAAAATACCACTCAAAATGGCATGGGCCTTAATAATACACAGATCACAAGGCCTAACACTTGAAAAGGAAACAATCGACATCGATAATGTCGAGCGGAAAGACCTAACATTCACAACAATTTCAAGAGTGTGTGAACTTGCAAGCTTGTGCATCAAACCAACCTTCACATTTGAACGATATGCATGTATGCAACAAAACCCATATGTAGCTTGCTGAAAGAAAGAGGAAGCACGCTTATTAGCATTATCAAATTCAACCTCCACAACAAACACTAATACTTAAAACAATTATAGGTTAGTTATATTTTATTAGTTACATTTATTCACCTTCCAACTTCATTTACAATCATTTCATACTAAGCTGCAAACAACAATATCAGCTATTATCTCTATTAACATTTTTTTTTCTATATATGAATGGATATAATAATGTGACTTGCACATTTGAATTGTGATGTACACTAAAATATCTAAGCAGGAATCTAAAATCATTTAATGTCTACCTATAAGCTTTCAGGAGTTTGTGCCAAAGAATATACAGTCACTCTCCTACTATGCTTGTAATGAAAGCCTTATGTAAATTCACCTATTCTATCACTATGATGTAATTGTACATATCTTTTTTCCCTTGAAGTCACTAATACTAATGATGTGTTCTCAATTATGAATGTGCTTTTTTTGCCCCACTATTGATTTTGTCAATTTGTCTTTGCTTCAAACATATATGATGTTTAATAAGGATTTTTGTTTCATTGTATAGACTCTCAAATGCAATTTGTGATACATGCGACCACTAATGAAAAACCACATAAATTGGAAGAAATGTGACACTTAGGTTCCTATTCCCATTTTGGTAAGTTCAATAAACACTTACAAAAAAAATGTTTGTTTTTCCATATGCCTTGATTTATCTTCATTTGTAATTTCAAGTTTATTACTCTGGTTGTTATTCACTGTTAGTTTCGACTTATTGAATGGATTTTCATGTGTCGGTATTTTCATGTTTTTCTTATTTTTGAGAGGAATTTCTTAAGGGATGTGTTTTTGATATGTTTTAGTTTATACATATGTTTCTTTGGGGGAGTGTTAAAGAATGCTAGCTGAAGGATATTTGCTATTTATGTCTCTTCTTACAACAAGGCTATTGATTTGTTTCTATTTTTATGTATGCTAACTTATGTGTGTGTGTATTGTGAGGAATACTAGTTGAAGGGTTTTGGATAATTTGGTATCTTTAACTTGGTTTTATAAGACAAATTGAGCAAGTTTTTAAGGATTCAGTTGAAGGATATGTTCTAGATGTCAACTTACACAAGGGTTTTTTATTTTTTTTGTTTCTATTTATGTTGTATAATGAAAGAGAGAGAGAGAGAGAGAGAGACAAAGGTGTTGGTCATGTTTTACATGAGAGTTTCTGATGTATTCATCCTGGCATATTAGATTGAAATATATAAAGGAATTCCAACTGAAAACCATTCAAACTTGCACCCCTAACTAAACCTTCCAAGAAGGTCAATCATCATAATACTATAGGTCATTCACACTTATCTGTGGAACTTTTCTTTACAATAAATCCCACTTATCTTGTCAATCCGTTTAAAGCTTCATAAGCATTGCATTATGAACCTTTAATTTTAGTGCAATTAAAACATAGCACTTTGAGGCTTTTGTTAGCCACTATGCAGGGTCTATCATTCTAGCCTTCAACAATACACCAATATCAATAAAAGAGGATTCAAGATTAGTAGTACTATTTGGTTTTATAATTGTTGCTTGGAGAGCTCTTGAGGAACTAACTTATGACATCAAAGCAACTTATTCAAACATAGGGCTAAGATATTCTGTATTGGATGGCTTCTTCTGATTGATGAGCTTCAAGGCCTCTACATACCATGGAATTTGTTACTAAATGTCTTTTGAAGGAAAAAAAGGCATCAAAGCAACTTATTCATACATAGGGCTAAGATTTTGTCTATTGAATGACTTCTTCCGGTTGATGAGCGTCAAAGCCTCTACATGCCCTCGAACTTTTTACTAAATGTCTTTTGAAGAAAAAAAAGGAAAGCTTCTTGAGCATAGATACCAAAGCTATTTTAATACATGGTAACAAACTGATATGAAGTGGATATTTCCAGTCAACCACCTTCATCCCCTTAAATGCTATAATTTACCACAAATCAATTGCTGACCCTCTAAGGTGTAGGTCTCATTGCATATGTTGTTGTCATTGTATGCAACCACAAATAAAACAAGCAATTAATAAAGGAATGTGACGAACCATTATAGTGTATCTATTGCCTTTATTTAGCTTTGCATTGATTAGGCATTGGTAAGTTTATGAGAATGATTGAATAATTATTTTCAAGTTGTGTCCATGATTGCACTTCTATTTATGCAAATTGGATTGTTTTATTTAATGTTATCCCTCCACAATTTGAGCTTGTCTGCAATACACTTGTGCTACATAAGATATTAACAAAGATCAACTATTCTTTTCATAGTATTTTGGTTTCATTCATGTAGATGAGGATTGTATATAGTTTCTTAGGAATTTTCTTTGTTGATATGTGGTGAATGTGTTGTTTATAATCATGCCTTTATACTGATTCAAAGTCTGGTAATAGAAAACACCCAATCAACGAGTTGAGTTTTGGGTTATGGTGCATGCTAAAGATGATATATCTATACTTCACATAAGTGTCCAAGATTTCAATTGGTGGAGATAGGTGTCCCTTCCTTCAGACTCTTTGCCTTTACTTTCATGAGTATATAAGGGACATGGAAACCTTGTCAGAGATATTTCTGGTTGAAAGGTCTTGAAGAACATCAAAGGTGTGTGTGGCCTGAAAAACCTTCATATGCTAGAAATAATCGACAGTACAAAGTTAGATGGCCTTCCATGTTTTACAGAGCTAGAGTCTTTAAGAAATTTCACATCGAAAGGTTGCAGCAAGGTGAAGAAAGTAGCTGGTCTACAAGAGTTGAGATCATTACGGGTGCTGAAAATAGAGTTAGAGGAGCTTCCAAGTCTTGCAGAGTTTACATCTGTAAAAACATTTGAATTTCAAAAGTGCAACAACATGGAGCTTGCTATATTTGAATTTCAAAAGTGCAACAACATGTTTGAAATAGCTCCCCAAAAGTGACTGCCCAGAGTTGGAGATGCTTCCAAGTCTCTTAGAAATCACTTATCTAAAATAAATTAATTGTGAAAAATACCACAAATTGGAGAAGTTGGAAGGTTTTACAAATTTTGAGATCACCAGAGACCCTGAAAAGTAAGGGACTATCCAGAATTAGACAAGCTTCCAAGTCTTGAAGAATTAATTTCTCTTAAATTAAATGATTTGAGAATGTGCCACAAATTACAGAAGATAGAATATATCATTATATCTTCTAATTCTTTGCTTCATTTGGAAAAATTTAGGAAGCCTCTAAAAGAGTATACAAAACATAAGAATTAAGAATATGTGCATAGCCCTATTTCACTATATAGTTGTATGCATAAGGTTCTTGTATGTGGAGATTGCATATGCCTTCCTGAACACAGTTCTTGTGAGGTGATCTAAGTTCATAAACTCAATCTTTAGGGCTTCTTTTTGTAGAAAATAAACATGTTATGTAAATAAGATTCAAAGACGTTCACTGCTTGTTATCTGTTACCATTAAGACCTACATTTGAGATTGATAAATATAACCTAAACTAAATGCACTCAGCACAGAATATCCTCTGTTCATTTGTGTAATTCAATGCATAATTTAGGGGTATGGGATGTAATTTACAGATATATTATCTATGATCTGCAGATGCTTGATTTTTTTTTTTTAATTACATAATGTTGCTTAACCATCTCATTCAAATCCACAATGTTTGAAATATTTAAAATTAGATCTTTTTGAGATCATATTATCGTATCACATGGATAAACTAGTGAAAATAAATGTCACATCTCAGATAATCATGAATATGTATAATATGATTCCTTTCTTGCATAGCCATATTTTATGTTGGACAAGAATTCTCTATTTCCATTAGCTTCTAAACTATTAGCAAATTTCTCCGAGCAAGGATTCTCACAGCAAAATTTAGAGATTCTATCAACAATTTTTAGCTTATAATCACCTCTTACTAAAATGTACAAAGATCAAAACTATATTCCTAAAGATATAATTTATTAGATAGCCAGGAAACACTCCAATCACCAAGAAATACAATAACTATTGAAACTTTAAATTCTTGTTCACACGAGATTGTGATTGCAGAGACTGCTGGAAATCCAAAGATTTCTATACGAGTTTTTCTACCCAATAAATTTTTGTTAATTCTTCATTTTCATATGTAATCAATGCCCACAAAACGTTGATTCAGGGATTTTACTTCTTAACTAAAAAAAAAAATCTTGTTCTCTTATCATTACAAATGATGTACTCTAGAAATTGTTCTTTTTGATCTATACACTGCTGAGGACTGTGGAAAAGGTTTGATGTATATACCAAGTTCTCTGTCATATTTCCAAATTTTCTTAGCAAATTCCATAACACTGATTACATATTACCTTTTTCTTCGGTGTATGGTTGTTGTCCTAAATATGTTCATGATGGAGAGAAGATTAATAAGAATGCCAGTTGAGGGTTATTTTTTGTTGTAAGCTTATATGATATATGTCACCTTACACAAAATTTCAGATATATTTGTCTTTGTTTCTTTTGCAGGTATACATAAAGTGAGTATTGTATTTCTACCGGTTTTGCCTTTTACACCTTTGAAATTTTCTTTATTATATTCTAAAAGCATTTCTTTACTTTATGATACAAAACCATGATAAACATAGTTATGCATGCAAAGGTTAGTCTTTATGTGTTACCGAGAAAACTATTTGTGATTTCAGTCCATGTTGTAAGGCGGTCCTATGTTGTTTATGTTAAAACTTGGGGCATTACAAAGAATGGCCTGCAGTAAACATTCAAGAAGATTAGAAAAGATGGACTGCAATGCAGAGCTATAGCTAGATTATACATTGGATTGGAGTGTGTTTTACAAAGGGTTTGTGACTGGCGGGATTAGAAGAACGCTTTAATAAGTGGCACTTTTACCAGAGCAGTCTTTCTGCTTGTTGACAATGGAACCAAGGAGAAGATGATAAGGAATACCATTACGGCAGGGCCATAACCACTACTTGACAGTTTATAACGAGGGGATTGATAGTACTCAGCCATTTGTATGCATTTTTTTCATCTACTATTTATGTAGTTCTTGAATTAGAGGGAAATGAAGTAGTTCGATTGGATTGAAAAGGATCCTTATAATAGCTGTCAAAAGTTTTCATGAGTACAACTTACCAGGAAAAGAGAAAGGAAAATGTGTATGTCTCACCTGTGTACAATATAAATGTAAAACTAGAAAACTACTCTCCACTTGAAGTTTGCCTATGTCAGATGTTGCATGTATGTTGTCCCTTTGGATCTGAATATGAATGTTTCAGTTACTAATCTAGATGTGACTCTTCAAGCATTTTCCAACTGAGATAAACTTGCAAAACTTATGCCAGTAAAAAAATCATCTCATAAACTACACAAATGTATTAATAAAAAAAAACCAAACTCTTTTTTAAATTAACCTTCCCAACCTCTTTGGTGTACCTATTGCACACTAAGGTGCAATTGCTAGTTATTATTTATCTTTCAAAGTTGAAACAACCGTAGTGGACATGTAAGAAAAATGTGGGAGTTTAGACAAGGCACGTGAGTTTCCATGCACCATGCCAAGTGTTGATTAGAACTCTTGTTGTACTAAAGGAGAGTATCGATAAAATCTCTTAAGTGTATTTAATTGGCACCAATGTTATTACACTATATTTTGATATATTAAAATAATAATATGTATGGAAGGAAAAATAAGATCAATGAATTTTGAAATTGAAAAATGCAATAAGAAAATCCAATTCAATAGTGAAATAATCTACTTCAATGAAGTGTGTGCACAAATATGAAAGAAAATGAAATCAAATAAACTTATTGTGCCTCCACCAACGTGCCTAACCTTATTCCATTGTACAATATGGTAATTCTAATTGAATAGGATGTGGATTTCTCATAAAACTTTAGCATAATCTTGCTAGCAAAATCAATGCAGAGACGAGCATAGTATAGATACAAAATTTGTGGAGAGATTAAGAAGCTAAAAGATGAGCATTCCATAGCTTTCACTAATATCAAACCAAGTGTGTAGGATGATTGAAATCATCAATGAAAGAGAATATTTAACTGATCATGAGGAACATGCATGTGACGTGTTAGGATGAAGGGTTTTGATGTGGAGCTAAGTGACTATGTGGATCAGATGACTAGTTGCATGGGTGGATGAAGTGAAAGTGAGTGAGAGTGAAATAAGGTTGTTGCTCAATTAACTCAAGTTAAATTTAGAGATGGGGAAATATTAATACAATGATATATTTAAGAAATAAAAAATATTAATTTTATTGATTTTTAAAGGAAGCAAAAAGTCAAACTAAATAAATTAAATAATTGATTTAACTTTAGAGAAAATATTAGCTAATAAAATTATTTAATTATGTTGTATGAGAGGAATACATGATTTAATTATTTAATTAACGTGGATGGAAGAAAATTAGAAATAATTAAATAATAATAAAATATTTAATTAAGGTGGTTAGAGGAAAATGAATAATTAATTAAATAATTAAAAATCATTTAATTAATGTGGATAAGAAGAAATGATAAATTAATTAAATACTGAAAAAAATTAATTTATCAATGGTCATGAGGAAAAATGATGAAATAATTAAATAATTAAAATTATCTAATTAAAGAGAAAAATGTTTTAGCTTAAATAATAGTGATGGTTAGTAAGGGAGGATGATGAGAAATGATGTTGAATTGGAAGAAATTTGTTAATCATTTTTAGGTGTCTACATTTTGCCCCTCTTTGAGACAATGTGTCATGTTCCATTGCTTCTAATAAATTTTGTTGGTATGCAAATTGTAGGTGATGATGTGTCCCATTATGCCCCAGTGGACTGAGGGGTGAAAGTTGGATGATATATTTCCCCCTCAAAAGATTGGCCAGAAAAATCAAATTTCAGGTTGAGCTCATGATAGGTAAACATGGTAGGTTTAGTGAAGAAGGGGATATAAAATGTGATGGGGTTGGCTAATGAATGGGGTTCAAGGGATATCGTTTATGGAGAAAATGAATTGGAGGAGGGTAGGAATGAGGAATTTTGGGTTTGAATGAATATGAGTTAGTATAGAAGAAGAAATGAGATAAAATGTAGGACAATGAAGATTGAATGAATTTTGTTGATCAAATATTAAATAGTGAAAGTTATGAGTGGGTAATGGGTGGATATGTGATGGAAATGTGATTTTATTAGGTTATTCTTGACAAATGTAAAGATAAATACTTATTTTGATATAGAAAATGGATATTTTACATCAAGGTATGAGGAGCTAGAATGACGTTGTATTCAAGCTATGGACTATGAATTTACAAACAAAATGGTTGTTCTCATTCATACCAGACATATTGAAACATTATTTTAATGTGTGAGAGAATAAGACTTAGAACATGATATTTCTAGTGCACAAAAGGTATGAAGAATTTGATATGAAAAGGATGTTTGGGTAGGTGCACCAAGATGGTGTACAAAAAGGGGGTCAAAAGTGGGCACTTTTTTTTAAAAAATTAGCTAAACTTGAATTTGGAGGAGTAATTTGAGATTCATGAACTCAAAATTTGAAGATACCAAAAGAATATAAGAATTGTAGTACTCTGAATCTAGTTTCTAAACTACTAAAGTTATTCAAAAATGGATAAGATTAAGAGGATCAAATGCTTTGCACACACAAAAATGTTCCTATTTAAAAAAAAAAACATAACATAGTTTTTGGCGTGCACCCCTCACTTTTTTAAGTTGCATTTAATATTTTTAATAACCCAATGGTAGAAACATAGATAAGAGTGAGTACTAGAAGTCGTATATTTTTTTAATGTTTCATTAAGTACTCTTTTATTATGATTTTTCAAAGTGGGTGCATCCTAAAAATCACATCATCGAGTGTGCACATCACATAACTTGCACCAAATAATTGAAAATGCAAATTTTTTCCAATGTCTAAAGAATGAAGTGTAGAATAATAGTATATATTTTTTTTCAACTTACGACAAATAGGTCAATTTTTTTAAAAAAAAATTCAACACATTTGTCTCCGATAAATATAGAAACATTAATGAAAGAAATAAAAAATAAACATGTTAATGTAGTTAATTTTTTTAGAAAATTAGATTGTTACAAAGATTAGAAGTTGTGTGAAATACAAAGATTTGATTTAAAATGTGTAAACCTGATGATGAACAAGTTGGAAAATGAGATAAATGAATCATCCAAGCCTAAATACAAATCAAAACATGCACGTGTTTTGTTAAATACAAAACATGCACGTGTTTTGTTAAATACAAAAAATGCACGTGTTTTCTTAAATACAAAAAAGTGCATGTTTTGTGTAAGATAAAACACATAGGTGTTTTGTAAAATTATAGGTTAAAAAAAAGGAAAATAAATAAATTGTTGGTTCATGAATCATATAAAGAAAATAAAATTATTGAAGAGGGTATAAAACTAAAATCATTGAGTAACTTATTTTAAAAGAAAGTGGTATAGTCAACATTACAATATATATAATTTAAAATTGAAAAAATGTGTTTATGTATGCAAAGGAAAATCAACACAATCTCAATTTCATGTTTAGCTGCTATTTGTGTAACTGTCTATCTTGTGGGACCCTATACTAGTTGTAATGGTACTAGTGGTGACAATTATAATGGTTCCCCTATAACTAACCTACCCTCCAATCTAGGTGATCACAAGGCCCCCGATCAACTCCTTGCCCAAAAACTAGGAACCATCCTATTTATAGCTACATACCTCTCACAGAGGGTCCTATAATATGTAGCCTATTAGGTAAGCCTCCTCATCTCCCCCATAACATGGCTCATGGGAAGCCCTCCCATCACCTCTATGTACTTATGTTGATCTATCTTGATGTCCCTCTCTGCTATATTTTATGTTAGTAATACCCAAAGTTTTTCCCTCTCTACTATCTTGTATGTTAGTAATACCGAGAAACTATCCCTCTTTCCTCAGTATCCATTTGTCTCCTTGTAAGCTTGATACAGGAGCATCCGAGTCCACAAGCAATCTGCATCAACCCAAAAACATATTTTATCTCAGTTTTGGTTTTGGTTAATTATTTTATTTTGGTATTGGGTGAAATTTTGGTGTTTGCAAGCATGATAAGATTTTAATAACATTATTGTCACAAATTGACAAAAATGTCAAGTTAATTGCTAGGAAAAATAGAGGAAATTCAAATTTTGTTATCTCTTGTGCTTTATTCAAATTCATGTGTCTAGAAATTGAATTGTTTAATGTTTTTAGTTTATAATTCTTTTCCAAAAAAAATCAGGAAAAGAGACATCAATTTTTTTTTTTTAAAAGAAGGAAAATAAAATAATCATTTTGAAAAAAAAAATAAAAAAAATTCTTCATGGCATTATTTTGATATTCTAGGGAAATTAAAAGGCATTGGAGTGGGAGGCATAAAGGTTGTTGGAAGCATATTAAAACTAAAATTTAGACTACTTTCCAGGCGCCCGGTTGGCTATGACAAGGGTGTGGGATATAAAGAAAATAGAATTGATGGCTAGAAAAGGGAATGTTGAAATTGCTGGAAGTTGTAGAGATAGATAGAAGGGGAATTAAAAATAACAAAATTATAAATTTGTGCCTGTAGTGATTCGTAGCAAAGTACAAAAAAATTGTAACTTGAATCTTGATATTGGAATAACAAAGATTATGCAGGGATGTTGGGATTCTAGTGTAGTTGGAATACAAGCAAATGATTTAAATTTGTAACTCATTTTGTCTGCAATTAGAAGTCAAAAGATTAATAAATTTATAATTGAATTAAATTGTTTAGATTCGTATTGCTTGGTAACAATATTTTGTGTGAGTTTGAATTTGAAGTAGTTTGGCTATGAGATTGGGTAGCCTAATAAGGTTCCTCATTCTCAACTGCATGATTTGGCATCAGACTAGGTAGCTTGCTGAGAAAAGTCTAGAGAGGAAGTTGTTATTTTTGCATCTACAAAGAAGGGAAGTGTGTTGGTTTTCCTCCAACAGAGATAAAGCTTAGTAGAAGGTGCATGAACTTCTTCCACTAAGGGAAAGGGGTAGAGGAAGTCTTAAGAGGATCATCTTCTAGAATCTTGGCTAGGTAGAGGATAGGGTGAGTGTGAATTTTGTTGTAGGGAGTACCTACAATTGTAGAGAGTGGTTACTCTATAAATTGGGTGTGGGAAAATTTCAAAGGTTATAGATTGCAATAGTGAGGGAGATGTCTTCAAATAAGAGGACTAGTTGGGTCACAAAGAGACCCATAAGAATTTTGTTTGTAGAACATCGAGAAAGAAAATTTACAGAGTTTGTTTATGAAGAGATAACAAAAATCTAGGCAAAATTGGATGCCCTTGAGCATAGGAAAAACAAGGGACAACGTTGTAGCTCTTTGATGGAAGTTCCATGGAGAGGTGAACATGTGGGAGAAGCCCACATGAGTGTAGAAGATGATAGCATGGCACAAGTTGTAGCTGAATCTCAAGTATGTGATATTGAAAAGAAAATCTGTTTGCAGGAGGATAAGAAAGGAAAAGGAAGAGAGGAATTTGTAATTGAGACATGTCTTGTTGAAGGCATGGAAAAGGAGAACAAAACAAAATTTGCAGCAAATGTTAAGAGGCAAGGTGAAATTATATCCCTTGAAGAGACCAAATGAGTTGCAATAATGGTGAGTCCTTTGGAGGACATGAAGGTAAGGACGATGGAGAATGACGAATACAAATTTGAGTTGCAACTAGAGGAGAAAGAGGAAAAATTGCAACAACAGTTAAATATGAGGTAAATTTTGATTTATCTACATTTTTTAACTATGAAGTGTATGATGTTTTGCATCAAATTAAATTGAAGAGAGTAGTGGAGGAAATCATGGAGGAGTTAAGGGTTGAGGTGCAACTTGGAAAAATCTATTTCAGTTGGTATGGAAAGAAAAGAGGGGTGATCCCACAATAGTGGTTTATAATTTTTGGTCAAACTGGGCACTGAAATTATTATTTTTAACTAAATCTTCATATTCGGGCACCTATAGCGGCTAAACCGTGAGGAATTTGAAGATGATACAAACTAGAGTCTCATCACATTTTTCCTGTATATTCTAAAAATAATTTTTCAATTTTTTTGGAATCAGATTACACTTTTTTTTCCATCTCCCACGAAAACTAGTTTTTTTCAGAAAACAACATTTTTAAAAAGTGACACTCACTGTATACAACATAACTCTTTTTATATGAAGGATAAAATTCTAATTTTTTCGAATTTAGATTTTTTACTATGATATCTAACACTTTCATTTGGTCTTTTAGCTTTTATTGAATATTTTTTCCTTAATCAAGTTTCAAAGTCAAACCAATTGCAATTCAGACATAGGCGGACTGTATACAACATAACTTTTTCTGTATGTATCGAAATCCAATTTTTTTTTTTTTAATGGATCAAGGACACCAATACCCAGCCCGAACTTATTTTTTAAAATTTTATTTTGATAATCTGCTATTTTTCCACATGTGCAGAACAGAGAGCTTAATTTTCAGTGAAAAATCTATGTTTAATAAAACTAAAAAAACACATACATAATAAAACCAAAACATATTAAAATTATATTCGTTGGATAGCTCGCTCTGTGAACTACCTGATTCTAGTTGGGTTTGTGAAGATTCCTCCATTTTCATCTTCAACCCGAGCTCTGAAGTGCCAATTTTATTTTTTATTTTTTGTCTGAGATGGGGGATGAGGGATAAGGGGGTTCATTCGAACCCATAGGGGTTCGAGCGAACCTCTTTGAAGGGGTTCACTCGAACCCCTTTCCTATACATTGTTCTGGTTTTTTTGGTGGCCAAGATTCAAAGGGGTTTGGTCGAACCCTGGTTCGAGTGAACCCCTTTTTGGTTCGATCGAACTAGTAGGTTCGTACGAACCCCTAAAATCACTTTTTTTTGCCTAGGGGTCATTATTTGTGAGTTTTCCTTCCTCACTTGAATTTTAAACCACTATTGTGGCTTCACCTAGAGGTTAAAAAGGAAGAATTTTATTAGAGGAGGAGGACAAATTATGGTGGGTTAATTCCCACAAAGGAGGAAAATGAAAATTGAATTTGGTGGAGGTGGACGATTCATGGTTGGTTGAATACCACGATAAAATAAATAAGAGGGAGTAATAGTTGGAGATGGAGTTCAGATTATGGTGGATGAAATTATATGAAAGAAAATAAAAATAAAGAGAGGATTTGGCAAAGGAGTATGGCAACTGTTCCAACCAAATGCTAGAAAAGGTGAAAATTTAATTTATACAAGGTACTAATCATAGCATAGGAGTGTGCTACAAGTTGTTTGTAACTTAGAAGAGTAGTTTTGTTACTCAACTCCACTTGGGAGCCCAAGCTTAGAAATTTTCTTACTTGGTGTGTTTGATGCAGGAGCATCCGAGTCCATAGGAAATCTACATCAACCCAAAAACATATTTTATCTTACTTTTGGTTTTGGTAAATTGTTTTATTTTGGTATTGGGTAAAATTTTGGTGTTTGCATGCATGATAAAATTTTAATGACATTAATGTCAAATATTCACAAAATGTCAAGTGAGTTGCCAGAGAAAATTTAAAATTTGTTATCTCCCATGCTTTATTCAAATTCATGTGTCCAAAAATTAATTGTTTAATATTTTTATTTTATAATTCTTTTCCAAAATTTTCAAGCAAAGAGACATTAGATTTAAGAGAAAAAAGGAAGGAAAGTACAAAAATCAATTTGAAAAAGAAAAGAAATAAATTCTTCATGGATTCTTCATTGGGGAGGGAGGTGTAGAGCTTGCTAGAAGTAGATTAAAAATAAAATTCAAACTACTTTTTAGGCTCCTAGTTGGTTGTGACAAGGGTGTGGGATATTAAAAAATCACACTTGTTGACTGGGAAAGGGGGTGTTGAAATTGCTAGAAACTGCAAAGATAGATAGAAGGGGAATTAAAAATAACAAAATGTTGAATTTGTGCCTGTGGTGATTCATTGCGAAGTGCAATTTTTTTTTAACTTGAATCTTGATATTGGAATAACAGAGTTGATGGAGGGATGTTGGGATTCCAATGTAGCTGGAAATACAAGTGAATGATTTAAATTTGTAATTCATTTTTCTTGCAATTAGAAGTCAAAAAAATTAATAAAATTATAAATGAATTAAATTGTTTGAATTTGTATTACCTTGTAACAATATTTTGTGTGAGTTTGATTTGAAGTGATTTAGCTACGAGATTAGGTTTCCTAATAAGGTTTCTCATTCTCAACTACATCAAAGCTTGATCTCGCTCTGATAGGGCCACCACCAATCTAACCTGCATATCTCCCTCCCCAATAACACCTCCCCCATCTCCTCCTCCATCACAACCATCACCACCTCCCCCATCTCCACCTTCTATGTCACCTCCTTCCTGCCCACCTCAACCCTCTCACATAGTCTCGTCCTAGCCCTAGTCGTCATCACCTCCTTTTTAACCATTATCCACATCCCCTCCCTATCCTTGCACCTACCTCCCATCCCTACCTCCACCTTGGGTTCCATATTTGTCTCAACCACCCCCATCTCTCCCACTTGCATCCCCCTCCTCCACTCTTTTCCTCAACCTATGGGCCCTAATTGGCTCTATATATTGTCTATGTCTCCGCACTACTCCACCTAGATGTTTCAACTAAATCAGCTGATGTGTTGTCCACTCTCTATAAAAAATGAGACTCATCCCTACATCTCTAACTGCTACACCCCTTGCCCACTTAATGGGCACCAAAGACTCAAAAAATTATATAGTTATATCAAGGGATATCATGGGCCCCTAATCACCAATTTCCCATAGTGTTAATGCAAAAAGAGCCTCCTCACTAGGTAGGCCCCGAACGTCTCAAAATTGATGCTTAAGTCGCTCTGGTAAATACCTCTAATTGATATGTGTTCATAGTCACTGTCATCTTTGTAGTTGCTTCACACTCTTATCACTTTGGAGGCTCTGAAACTCAAGAACTAAGAGGGTGCCTATGAATTGAAAATGACCCCCCATACCTATATATAGACATTGAAAGCTTGTTTCCTCTCACCTAGCTTCCTCCAATCCATTTTCTTCATACCCTATCTCCCTGAACCCACTCATTACCCAACCTAACCTCGTTTTTCATCACATTCTTAACTGAACTTATCATGTTTACTTGTCACGAGCTTGACTCATTTTTTTTTTCTAGCTAATCTCTCAAAGGGGAAACATACCATCCAACCTTCATCCATCAGTCCATTGGGACACATCATCACCTAAAACTTTTATACCAACAACATGACTTTGAAAAAATGCAGCGGGGCACACTGTCTCAAACAAAATATAGACACCTAAAAATGACTAACTCATTTCTTGTCATCATCCCTTATGAAACCATTCATCACTATTAATTAAATAATTTTTAATTATTTCATCAATTTTCTCTCATCACTATTAATTAAATAGTCTTTAATTATTTAATTAATTTATCATTTTCTCTTATCAACACTAATTAAATAAATAATTAATCATTTTCTTCCAACTACTTTAATTAAATAATCTTTTAATTATTTCTAATTTTCTTCCATTGGAAGAAAAATTCACCACCAGTAATTCACCCGGCAAAAACATTTTTAACATATATTTCCAAAACTTCTTAGAAAGGTAAATTTCCCTTGAATGAATTTATCATGACGATGAATTTTCTTAGAATAAGTTTTCCTATGATGAATTTGCCTTTGCCGATTTTCCCATTTGTAAAATATTTATAATGAATATCCCGTAACATACCCCATGTTGTGGCCATTGTTGGGGTTGTAAATAAAAAATATGGACGAACAGAGCGAAAACATAACAGGCATCCACTGGCACATGTTTGTACTTTATTGATTAGTTAACCATCCATCATAGAAAGACAGACCAAATGCCAACGAATTCCAGCGTTGATCTGCCGTTTGACATCACATATTTGAGATCGCAGAACTGCATAGGCGATGAATTTACAGTTTCGTTTCGAACACCCACCTGATTTGGCACATTTGCGTTCAATATTCAAGTATGGCTGCCGTTCCTGCTGGAGACGTGGAGGGCTCTGTTCTTTTCTCAGGCTTGGAATATAATGGAATAGATGATGAAGAAGATAAATATGGAAGAGAAATGGTGCCCAAACCGAAAAAGGAAACATCTCAAATGGATGCAAATATGTGGAGACTTCTTCCAGATCATCTGATTGAAAGAGTCCTGCCATGGTTGCCAGTCCCCAGCATTGTAAGATCCCAATTGGTATGTAAATCATGGAATTCTATGATAAATTCAAGACTTTTTCCACATTATTATTCAGAGGCCTATTTTTCAGTAGAACGTGAATCGTGGTTCCTTGTTTTCCTGAAAAAACATGAGAATTTGGGATTAGCCTATGATCCCTTGGAAAACAGATGGATCAATTTGTCATTTAGCTTTTTTTCAACGGAGAGCAGGGCAGTTGCCACAGCAGGCGCGCTTAAATGCATGATTCCTAAGGCAAACAATATAAATAGTTTGTATATATGCAACCCCATCTCCAAGTTGTGGAGAGTGTTGCCTAGGCCTCCAGGTCTCTTGAAATTCTTCTTTCTGGTTGCTGGTCTGGTGGTAGAAAAGATTACAAGATACTTTAAGATGGTATTGGTAGGATCTGAACTTGTTTCTGGAGATATCGATCAATTTATACTTACAGCAGAGGTGTTTGATTCAGAAACTAATTGTTGGATGAGAAGTTGAAGTTTCCTTGTAGAAGCACCTGTATTTCCATGGAGAGCAATAGGTCACCGAATCTTGTATTGTGTGATAGGGCAGGCTCCACGGAATACCATAAGTTTCAATGTTCGCAATGGTTCTTGGTTCCGAATTTGTGTTCCTATGCCTGCTTTCTTGACTTATGTAAAACTCATGGATCATAAAGGAAGGTTGATCCTGATCGGAGGAATAGGGAATTCTGGTATTACAGCAGAAATTGGAATGTGGGAGCTTAATGAAGCCAGTGCAGAATGGATATAGGTTGGTGGATTATCAAAATAATTTTGTGATGGATTTCTGATGTCTTTGTCAAGACGATTTGCTTGTGTTGGCCATGGGGATCTTATTTATTTCACTACTAAGAAATACCCTAAAATGTTAGTCTATTACCTCTCAAGCCAAACTTGGAACTGGATGCGATGTTGTCGAGAGCTAGCTGATCCTCATCTACACATTTTTAATGGTTTTTGTTTCCAACCTCGGTTAGATGTGTGGTGATTTTTATATTTCTCAAATGGAATTTGGATTTATGAATAAAAAAAATCTTCCATTCTCATCCAATAATTTGAATTATTTAACTAGCTAATAGTTCCTCTAAAATTAAATAATTTATTTAATTTAATTTTTTTATTCTTCTAAAAGCAATAAAATTAATATTTTATTTATTTCTTAAGTATATCATTTTATTTATATTCTTTCATCTCTAAATTTAGTCACCATCTCTAAATTTGATGAGTTGACTGAAAAACAACTTCAGTTCATCCTCACTCACTTCCACTTTATCTACCCATGCAGTCAGTCATCTGATTCAACAACCACTTAACTCCTTCTTTTAGCTCCTCATCTGTACATGTGTCACTTGCACGTTCCTCATGATCTCTCAAACATTCTACACCATGATTTGATATCAATAAAACCTATATAACATCCATCTTTTAGCCATTCAATCTCTCCATGAATTTTGACAAATCTTGCATTCATATTATACTCATTTTGCATTGTTTTTCTATCTAGTTTATCCTAATGTTTTACTAAAAATCCACATACTATTGAATTAGCATAATCACATTCTACAATGGAGTAAGATTAGGCATGTTGGTGGAAGTAAAATAGTTTGACTTGAATTGCTTTCATGTTTGTGCACACACTTCATTAAGGTAGGTTATTTGATTATTGAATTGGGTTTGTTATTTGATTCATTTCCATTTCAGAATTTATCAATCATATTTCTCCTTCCACACATATTTCCTTATTAGAGTTTTGTAGAATACCTTATTAATGCAATATTTTGTGGTAAACCCAACTAAACACATGTAGTAATCCTTGTAAGTTAATTTCCAAGCAACCTTAGACCACACCATTGAGTAAATAGTAAACATAATTTTTAGATATCTACATGGAACAATTAAACTTCATATCACACTCAATGGGATTTTCAAAAAATAAGTCTTTGGATTTCATGAAATATTGTGATGTAGATTGGTCATAAATGTTGATGATTTTAGTTCAACATTTGTTACTATTTTACTTTGAATAGTGATGTGGTCTTAAAAAAAAAAAAAAACACAAACCAACAATTTCACTTTCTAATGCTAAATTAGCATACACATTAGCTTTTCAAGATATAATAAAATAATTAGGTTAAGAAAAGTTTTAATGAAGGATATTCAGTTTACTTAGATTTTAAAATATGATGGTCAAAGTAGCATTGTGATAGAATTCAAAGTTTCATGATAGAATGAAGTGTATTGATGTATTATATATTTTTTCATGAACAAATTTAAAAGACATAATATTTAAGTGAAATATTATACAATAAAGTAATAGTAGGGATGCACTAACAAAATTTGTCAAAAGATAAAAGATTAATTAAAATTATCTAAGAGACAAGTCAATCTTCAACATATTAATGGAAATATATTTATCTAAAATTAATAAATATCTAACATGACAAATGCATTCTTGATTAAGAATAAAAAAATAATTAAAATATTAGAACTTATTAAATAAATTTGAAAACTAATTATTATTTTAAAAAATCCATCTATTCTATTAGATAGAAATTACTTTTATTTAAATTCAATTAGTAAAAGTAGAAAATAACCACACTTTTTTTTTTGTTGATTCAACAAAACCAAACATATAAATAATACATACATAACTTTAAAAATAAGTGCATAAAACTAATTTTAAAGCATAAGTATATATAAAACCCCCCCAACCGACCATTTTTTTGCAATTACAATTTTAAAATTTGTTAGACTGTATATTTTTGTATAATCATATATATGACACTTTAAATTATTATTAAATCGTAAAAAAATATTATAAGCAATATATATATATATATATATATATATATATATATATATATATATATGTTTATTATAAAAATATAAATTAGTTTAAAATCTTTTCAAATATGGAATATAGTTCTTTTTAATTTTTAAAATATTTTTAACAATAAATCTAAATTTTTTAGTTATTTTGGCATACAGCATGAAAAATTCACTGCCGTATTAATATTTTTAATAAAATCATTTTTTCTAAAATATATATTAAAAAATATTAATGTCGTTAATTTGAATTTTTGGTTGGTGAATTTTTCATGGCGGTGAATTGCTAGCCGTGAATTTTCCTTAGCTGAATTGTTGGCTAGAGCTAATTATTTTAATATGAATTTATAATATTTTGTAAGAGTAAATTGAAAATCTTTTCAAAATAGAATAAATTGTTTTTCACTTTTAACATATTTTTAACAAAATTTACTTTTAATATAGAAGATTTTCTATAAAAAAAATTATAATTTAAATATTTTTTTGAAATGTATTTAAATCATCAAACCATCATAAAATTTTAGAGAGGTTGGGGTGGCTATCAAATTCCAAACCTGCCCCCAACCAAGAAGTAACAAAGGTGATTGATAAACAAGACACATCTAAAAACCCAAAAGTTAAATTTCTAAATACTCCAATAGTTAGCACTATTCTCGATCCAACCCTTAAAATGCACGACATTTGCATAGCTAGCATGCTTCACCAACTATTACTACATTTCTAATTTTCTAAATACTCCAATAGATAGCATGGAAGATTATTCCAGATACTCTTACTGTTAACATGCTTTACTTCGTAACACTTGCTCTACGAATTATTCTTCTTCTGTGGGCAACACATATTATCTGGAATATCGTCGATGCAAGTCGATCTTGATGGACATGGTGATAGAGGCATGGTGTTGTTAGCTATTGTGAGAAGAGATGGTGTGTAGGTGAGGGAAGTGACACTAGGCCAGTATTGAGCAATGCAGTATTGCCTTGCACAGTAGGCTGCAGTGCTCCCACACCAGTTATACTTATTGGAACACCTCCCTGAGTTGCAATAGAATCTTCCAGCTGGGTTGCATGTTGGATCTCCCTCTATGCTGCTCAACATCATCACTGCAACCATCACCATCACCACCAAACCTTTCTTCATCTCCATCTTTTCTCACTCGCAACCAAAACTATATATGCACAAACAAAGACTATCACCACCTACAAACAAATGTTTTATATAAAAACTGTTTCTATCAATATGAGAGGAATATATGCAAGGAGAACTAAGCATTAGGAGGAGAATCCATTCATACCTTTAAAAAACTTACCAAGATTGATTCCTTGCTTGTGTTGGGATGCTTTGAAGCACAGGAGGGGACTCTATTTATAGCTTAAGTATGGTAATTTAATATGCCAACTAGGTAATGAATGCAAGCTTATAATAGCATTTGAGATGTTTGTCATTGGGAATGCATCTTCACTACACCTGCATTGCTTTGAATTAACTATCATATTACATTATGATATTATCTAGGCTATTCCACTCTCTTTATGTTTAAGATCACTACGAGCCACTTCTATTATGATTTTGTTATAGGTTTTGGAATATCGCTAGCGCAACTGGGTCTTAAGATGGACATTGCGACAGAGGCGTGGTGTGTTTGTATGTATTTTTATATAATAATTATTATTTAATTACATTATGGTCCATGAGGGTCTGACATCTATTTTCATAGAGTTGGAAGTTTCGCGAGGAAAAAGTTAAATATGCTAAAGGACTAATTGAAAATATGTTGGAATTTCTCCCAACTCTTGCCGCTCTTTCCTATGATTCTTGCGATCCCGCATCCTCTCCTACAGTTGTGTGTGGTAGAGCAGTGTCTACCACCTTATCGCCCACTCCTCTTCAGCCTCATGCGGTAGAGCGGTGTTTAACACGGAACCACGACTCTTTCTCTTGCCTTGTGCGGTGGTCCAGTGACCCCGCGGTACCATAGGTCTCTCTTTTGTTTCTCACGGTGGTAAGGTGCCCCCGCGGTCCTACAGGGTGGTGTTTTGGTCTCAACAATTGTGTGGTGAAGTGTCTTTTGGTGGCATTTTTGCATGGATGGCAATCTAGCACTCTTTTAATATGTATAGGACAATGTTTAATGAATTTTGATGATCAAATCTAGGCATATCTTTAATGCCTTTATTATTTTATTTAATGATTTTTATTTCACCTCTTTTTTGGGGATTTCTACGGCTATTTTATTTAGCTTGGTGTGTAAGTTTTAGACAAGGAAGTGAAGTTGGTAAACTTGTGATAGTAATGCTCTGTAGTAGAAAAATTTGAGCAGCAACTCTTTTGTGAATGATATATATACAATATTAATTTTTTTGTGGTTTATAGTCTCTCTCTGTATTTTATTTATCCGGATTTGTTTTATTTCTGTATGCTCCTCTTCCTCTGGCCTTCACATGGTATCAGAGCGAGTTTACCAAAGCAGGTTCTTCACAACAAAGGTTATTTTAAGAGTTTCAGTAAAGAATGGCAAAAAGCACAAGCTTGACTAATCCACAAATCCTATAGTTTAATGGAAAAAATTATGACTACTGGGCAATTACCATGAGGGCATTGTTTTGCTCACAAGATTTATGAGAACTTTTAGAGAATGGATTCCCAGAGACAATTTATTTAGCGGCATACAATGCTTTGACTCAAGTAGAGAAAAATTTGTTGAGAGATAACAAAAAGAAGGATTCAAAAGCTCCTTTCTTCATCCTCCAAGGAGTGCATGAGAGCATTTTTTCAAGGATTGCAATAGCAACAAGGTCCAAACAAACTTGGAATACTCTCCAAATAGCCTATCAAGGTATGGAAAATGTGAAAACAACAAAGATGCAAATGTTGAGAAGAGATTTTGAAACAATCTACATGAAGGATAATGAATCTGTAGAATCATTCTTCACCTAGACCATTGGACTGGTAAATCAAATTAGATCACATGGTGAGACACTTGAAGATAGAAGAGTGGTTGTGTAGATGGTGAAATCTACAATTTGCTAAAAACCTTCAAAACACACTCTTAGCATGGTTAGTATTTTAAAACAAAGTAAATAATCAGTATCTCTATGAAATACTCCAACATACTTGATAAACAAAATAACAAACTACACTAATTAAAATCATAAAAAGCATAGTGGATACCTATTTCATAGTGGATTGGTGCACCCTTGATATATATATGAGCCATTTTCCCAATCCTAGATGAGCTTAGATGATGATAGTGGAAATGAGATGAAAAATGATGATCAACTTTAAAATGCCTATAGTAAAAGTGCTCAACTTATGGATGGAAATGAAGGAGAAAAGCCTTGAATTTATAGATGAGATTGAGAAAAGAAGAAACAAAGTGGAAGAATGTGGGACTAATCTTCAACCAATGGATTCATGTCATTTATCAAAATGTGAGAAGATGAAGGGTGAGTACATTTTGGTCTTTGTGCAAATAAATGCTTATTAGGTGAGTTTGAAATTTAAAAAAAGTATTAAATGCATATGGTTGAGAGATTTGGAGGGAAATTTGTTTGGATAAAAATGTCAAACAAATGGAGTTAATAAGGGAATATTCCTTGGGAATATGCCTTGTGAGGAAAATAAAGATTCAACAAATCAAAATAAATGATTTATTGTGCAAGTGTGATTATCTAGAGGATGTGACATGGATTAGACTTAGTTTTAATCCTAATTTGATTAATTTTAGATAGAGATTAGTTGACATGACATTTGATTTGGATTTTAAATCAAATGGGAGGAAATTGATGCAAATTTATTTAAGTAAATGAAGAACATTTGAAGATAATTAAATAAACTTGATTTATTTAATTTAAGGAGGATAAAAGATGATTTTATTTAATTAAAGAGGGAAAATGACGAATTTTAATTAGATGAAGATGATTAAAATGGTTAGTGAAATGAAATTAGTGAATCTGAGTTAAAGATGCATGTATATTCTACGTGTCTACATTTTGCCCCTCTTTGAAGCAATTTACTTGTTGCATTGGTTCAAAGAATGATGCCACCAAGATCGAAATTAAATTTTTATTTATATTTTCGGATGCCCTAGCGTAAATAAGTACATTGTTACATTTCCCCCTCGAGAGATTGAGCGAAAAGTTCAAATTGAGGGTCAATCTCACGACAAAGAGGTTCAAGATGGATGTATGGATGCTTAGACTAACAAATCTATATGATAATGAAGATGAGATGTTTTTAAGATGCTTAGAATAAAAAATCTATATTATCCTAGCAACAACTTAAATGACTATGCAATGCATGTGAGATGGATGAGATGGATGATGTTGTCCTATGATGATATGACATGATTATGCAGGATGAGAGTGTGAATGTTGTAAGATGGATCAAATGATACTATGTTAGTGTGAAAAATGATAGAAGAATGAGAGGGATCAACCCTCAAATCCATGAAGATGCCGAAGTCCAACAAGTCTATTAGTCGTCGAGACTTTATTAGATATGATGATGAATGATGATGATGTATTGCTTATCCAAGGATGGGAGAGATAAAGAGCATAACTTTCCTTATGTTTGATAACACACTTAGGTGTGATGCATCAAGGTATAAAGAACCAGGATGGTGTTACACCTAGTGTGATGGAATTTGACTCAACAATTAGATAGGAGTACTCTTGTTCACACCTGACATACGAAACCTTATTCAAAATATCATTCAGATTTTCTAGACATCTCAGATCAAAACATAGAAAAGAAAGCCTTCCTATGTGGTCAACAAGACATCTAAAACACCTTCCCTACAAACCAAACAAAGCATGCATGACCAAGTTATATTAAAAGAACATCCAAAAAGCAAAGTAGATAAAAAGATAATGATCATTGCCCCATTCCTTTCTCTCTAAACCTTTTGATTAGGCATCATCAAGAGGTCGTTGGAATGAGCACAAAATAAAATAAATCAAAAAGACTAAGATAAAGTAAACAAACAAGCTAATGTTCTTCGTACTGCTAGCCAAGACTAAACTACGGTGATGCCTGATGTTGATGTCCATTGTAGGAAGGATGCATCCTAGGACATGTCATCAGATGATGATGAGATTGACTAGATGATAAGCTATTGATACCAAGAGTTGACCAACTTGCTGACTTATTGACCTAGACTTAAGACTTTGACGATTGAGCTTTTACCTTTAAACCTGCTATACTTGCTTCCAACTGACTTACCAAAGGATGAAGATGATGATGATTTATTATGACTGATAATTATTGCAGGTGAAAGCGAGATGAGATGGATGCACCATTTTGGGTTTTTTCAAATATTTGGATGTTTTTGGTGTTTTGAAGTGTTTGAGGCTGTTTTTGGGATTTTGAGATTTTTCAATATTTTTGGTATTTTCGAGATTTATGACCAAGAGACTAACCTAAAAACCTATCCTAGGGGGTCTTGGGAGGTGATAATAGATTACCCTTTCCTACGTTATACATTTAGAGACCACATAGTTCGACTGACGACTTGACCAATTTACAAGATGAAGATATATACAAATGATGAATTGCCAGCTTATTACGATGACACCTAAAGGACTGACCTAGGGTGTCTTGGGGGATGATCAATTATCAAACTTGCCTACGTTGAAGCTCAGAGACAACATAGTTCGATTGGATGACTCTATTTTTGGATTTTTCAAATTTTCGACATGTTTTGGATTTTGATATGATTTGGATGTTTTTGGATTTTTGATTTTCTAATGTTTTTGGATTTTTTGAAGGATTTTTGAATTTTTTGGATTTTTGATGGATTTTTGAATGTTATTGGATTTTTGATTGATTTTTGAATGTTTTTGAATTTTTGACTTTAAGGAAGATCACAAGAATATACACGAATCCAATCCGATGCAGGTATAGGAACATGCCCCCAACATGATGTGTTGGAATACTTCGATATAGGTAGGACAAACTGACCTTAGGAATATGCCAAGTAGTACTAGGGTGGAACATGATACAAACACAAGATCAAGCTATGATACAGACGCGGATGGATGATGGAAGGATAAATGAAATGTAATAGATAAGTGAGTGTGTAGAATAAGCCGTGAAAATCCTGGTGGATGGAGAGTGTTTTATTTACGCTTGGCACCTATTTTCTAGGTTTTCACCAAGGTATTTTTCCAAAGTGCCACTAAAATGGTTTTCACTAGAAGATGATTTTTTTTCTTTACTATTTTCAATCCTTTTTCTGATTTTTTTGGATTTTTGTATTTTTGTATTTTTTTGTTGTCACCAAGATGCCTGTTTACCAGGTTTTCATCAGGGTGACCATTTTTTCAGGACATGTTTTGATTTTTTTTGTATTTTTTGGCTCTATACCTTGCAAGATTTTAGGCATAAAACTTTTTAAGATGGGAGCTGTTCATGGGCTCCTGTAGAGGTTCACCTTCTGATGTTGATAACTAATATGCCCCTAACTTGTAGCTTGTTGTGATGATGAAAGGTCCCAAATAGTTGAGTTCAAATTTTCCCTTGCTATTTGGATTTGGCATGTTCTTCTGGTTCTCCTTTAGTACTAACTCGCCAACTTGAAAGGTTCACCTCCTGATCTTCTTGTTATAACTCTGCTTGAGTCAATTTTGATACACCTATAGATGGTTTAGGGCATCCATACACCGTTCATCTAGGAGCTATACCTCATTTATCTATGATACCCATTATTCTTCATTTGTAATGAGATTTTGCAGTGATATCCTCAAGGACGGGAGCTCGATCTCAATGGGGAGGATGGCTTCTAATCCGTAGACTAGGGAGAATGGGGTGGCACCTATTTATGTATGAATATTGGTGCGATAGGCCCATAAGGCAGGATTTAGCTATAGATGCCAGTCATGAGTAATGCCATTGACTATTTTCTTAAGGATTTTCAAGATGGTTTTATTGGTGGCTTCTACTTGGCCATTGCCTTGGGGATAGTATGGAGTGGAAAAGTGATGTTGGATGTTGAATTTTTCACATAAGTCACGAACATCCTGATTTTTGAAAGGTGTCCCATTATTTGAGATAATAGCTTGGGGGACACCGTATCGACAAATGAGGTAGTTTAGGATGAACTTAGATATCTACTTTCTAGTTATGTATGTCATTGGAATGGCTTCAACCCACTTTGTAAAGTACTCCATGGCGATGATGATGAATTTATGGCCATTGGATGAGGTGGGGGTGATTTTACAGATGAGATTGAGCCCCCATTGTGAAAAGGGCCAAGGTGTGATAATGGGATGAAGCTCCTGAGTTGGTGCATGGATGAGGTCGCCATGCTACTGACATTGCAAACATATTTTGACAAAGTCATGTGTGTCCCTTTCCATTGTGGGCCAATAGTATCTAATCTTCATTAATTTCTTAGCCAAATTCATATCGCTCAAGTGTGAACCACAGATGTCATTGTGTACCTTAGTTAAAACAGTTAGGGATTCCTCAGTAGTTAGGCAACGCAACAGGTTTCCTTCAATGCTCCTATGGTAGAGGGTTTCTCCTAGAATGACGAAATGTGAAGACTTTTTGATGAAAAATCATTTCAAGTTTGGGGTTATATCAACAGGAAAGACTCCTATTCTCAAGTAAGTGTAAATGCCATGGTACTAGGGGTCACCGAGACTGAGTTCACACATGAATTCAGACTCTGGTACCTCGAATGATGATATAGGAAGTTGTACTACAAGGAATTATTGCTTTGGGACATTGTGCGGGATTTCCAAGAGTGATCTAATTGTAGCCATTGCATCTGCTACTGTGTTGTTTGCTCTAGGTAGCTGTTCAAATGTGATATCAATGAATGACTCTTTGAGGCTTTCCACCAATCTCTTGTATGGAGTTAGCTTGTCATCCTTCATATGATATTCAATTTTTACTTGATTGATTATGAGTTGAGATTCCTGATATACATTTAGAGCCATAATCTTCCATTGTTCTACAATCCTTAAGCCTATGACAAGAGCCTCATATTCTGCTATATTATTTTAGCATGGGAATGATAGCTTGTAAGATTTGGGTATGTAGTCTCCTTGAGGAGTTATGAAGAAAATTCCTGCTCCTGATCTATGTTGCATGTAAGATCCATCAAAATACATCTTCTAGTGGTCTGCTACACTTAGGCTAAAAATTTGATTCATAGGTGCCTCTACTAGTTGATTTGCAATCGCTTGTCCCTTGATGGCCTTACGCTCCATATATTCAATGTCATGTCATGTCAATATCATGAGCCACTTGGTTGTCTGTCCTAGAAGAGTGACTTTAGAAAGTAGGTGTAAGTGTGGAATGAGGTAAATAACATAAATACACTTCTTAATACGACATTATATCAGTGATTAAACATATTGAATCAATTCAGCAAAGTAATCAATTGAAAGCGTCCTATTGCTCTCTATCTCCAAAGATTTATTAAATCTAAATTGCTCTCAGATTGTGTAAGCATATAAGACTATTAAAATGACTATCTGAAGAATGAGATGATGATAGTATAATGCTAAATGATAAATCAATTAAACTAGCATGATATTGAGGTGAAACAGATAATTGCAGCTCCAAGAGGCAGCCATTGATGTGAAGCTTGATTGTTGAATTGCTTGATGTGTGAATGCTTGGATTCCTGCAGAGTAAGGGTGTAAAAGCTTGATTATCTGGATCCTTTCCTTGGTTCAATGAGGCTATATTTATAGATTTCCTGGCTGTAGAAATGCATAGGGAAAGCTTTGAGAGGCTTGGGTTCAATCTAGAGAATTGAATGGTGAGAGATGGAGGAGATTGAGAGAACGATGGAGATTGTTTCTACCCATGAAAACACTAGGCAAGAGAAGAGGAAAAATTGATGGAAGAGGATTGAGAGATCAAATTCCAAATTTGTCTCCAATTTGTCTCCAAAACTTCCCGTGAAGTTTCAAAGCATTAATTGTGACAAATTTAAACATAAATTAGACATAGTTTAGACATAGGAAATCTAATTCATTTTTGAGAGAATATGGATGGAATATTCCTTGTGCAACAATTCAAATATTTTGATTTATTTAAATTAGGAAAAGGAATATAAATAATTTAATAAAACAAACTATAGGATAGTCGTTTATTAAATTAAACAGAGGAATATGGTAATTAATAAATAAAGTGTTTGACCTTATTTAATTAATTCGAGAATGATGTGATAGATTGAAATAGGGATTTGATAATTAAATCGAACAACGTATTTAATTTTGTTTATTTAATTAAGATGAATTTGAAAGTGAACTATATTAAATAAATATTTCTATTTATTTAAACAGTAGAGGAAATAGAATAATTAATCAAATAATGTGTATTTAATTAATCGGATGCTCTAGACCAATTTTAGGTGTATATATTTTGCCCCTCTTCGAAGTGATGTGTTTACACATTGGTTCGAAGAATATTTTTGCTGCTACTGCCAGGATCGATGATTTCAAAAAAATAATTCCGTATGCCCCAGACATAATTTTCAGATGATAATAATTTTGTGTGCCCCAGACATGATTTTCAGATGATTTGATGATAATATGCCCCCGCGGGAGATAAATTAATGATAAAGTGATTTTTAGAATTTTTTCGAAAATTAATGATTTTTTGATGATTTTATGATGTTTCGATGATGAAATAATTTATCTCCCAACAAATGATGAAGAAATAGAGCCCACAAATGAGTTTCAATTAATTTCGTGGATAAAATTAATCAAAATATAATAAAAACCCACCAAAAATACCTTTCAAAAATTATAAATAGTGCTAAAAGGTCATTTTCAATTCATTATTTGCTTTTTGAGTTCAAAAGTCTTAATGATAAAGACTTTTCTGCCAGCTGGAGCGAGATGCCTATCCCCTACCACACTCACCATTTCAAGTGCATTCGATGCCACAGACGACTGCCTATATATGGACCTCCGATATGTACCCCTTGACCTCCTCGTACTTCATGTATTTCTATTTTTTTATGCATTTTAGGTCCTAGGCGTTTCTATGATAGTTTCAGCGCTTTGAAGCCATGCTGAAGTGCTTACATCCTGATGTAGCGCTTCTATTAAATTGTCTAACGCTTTGAGTTTTAGCACTTGCGTTTAAAACTCTAGCACTTCTAGTAGGTAAAGTAGCGCTTTCAGTGATTTAGCGCTTAGGAGCCTAATGTTAGTGCTATGAAGCCGGATTTTAGCGCTTTGAGATTTTCGATGCTTTGAGTTGGTGGATTAGCGCTTTTAAGGTTTGATTTAGTGCTTCTAGTAAACTGGTGCTTAGACGGCCTATTTTAGTGCTTTGATGCGGACAAGTAGCGCTTTGAGTTTTTTAGCGCTTCGGAAGCCTGTTTTAGCGCTTTGGAGTGCTGAAATAGCACTTTCATGGTTTCAGCACTTTGGGTCCCTGTTTGAGCACTTTTAGGTGCTAAAGTAGCACTTTTGGGATTTAGCGCTTTGGATGACTATTTTAGCGCTTCCATGTCAGAATTGAAGATTTTGACTTAGTGAACTTTGATTATGTCAATTCCGATCATGTCCATTCTTCTAATTGGTATGATTGACAATCCAATTTCTTGATGTTGGATTTAATGATTTAAATAAGACTAACCCTCATGATAGGCGAGAAAAAACCCCATTTATTGATGATCCTCATGATAGGCGAGGACATGATTCAATATCTGATAAATCTCATGACAGGCGAGATCTAGATAGTGTTTTGATGAACCTCATGATAGGCGAGGTTTGATTCAATATCTGATAAATCTCATGATAGGCGAGATCTAGATAATGTTTTGATGAACCTCATGATAGGTGAGGTTGGATGTTCGCCTATGAATTTTGATCGAAAATTCATACCAAAGCTTTTGGAATAGACTTGATAGTAGAATGACGTTTGATTCCTTGACATATTTTACTGATTGTAGATTATTTTTGTTATAATGATAGGAGGATCTGGGTACTCTCCAGATGCGTGGGAGATTTCCGCAGACTACAGATTTGATACCACATTTGACACCGGAGGAGCTCTAGGTGATAGGCCAGTGTGGCCTTACGAGTTTACTAGATATGCCCCAGATTAGGATTAATCGGGGTTTGTTGACTGCATTGGCTGAGAGGTGGCATAGCGACCACAACACCTTTCATTTACCTACCGGTGAGATGATAGTCACACCAGAGGATGTGTGGTGTATCTTACGCATTCTGTTCATGGGGGAGATAGTTACATATGACTCTCATGGGACCAGTAGCAGAGATGCTCTCCGTCGAGTATTTCAGGATTAGGATATTGAGGGTCCGAGTGTTCAATGGCAGAGGATCGCAGACTCTTATGCGACACTACTAGCAGTGCTAGCTGGATTTATTGGAGGATTCCTTTGCCCTGATCGTAGGTCAAAGTGATTCCTTGTTGGTTGGGGTAGGACACTGGAGAGCATGTTGGTACATGGTACCAGATATGCGTGGGGGATGTGCATGTTAGCACATCTCTATCATGATCTTCATTCCATTATGTACTTAGGTGCATGCAGTATATCCGCAGGGGCGACATTACTACAGATTTGGGTGTGGGAGCACTTTGCTATTTGTTAGTTGTTTCCCATTGCAGACAGACCAGCTGGCAGGCCATATGTTTTTTGATATAGTGGTCGATTCATGCAGGCCCGAATGGGCAAATTAGAGAATTGGAGATGAGTGTTTGATGACACAGAGACAGTGATATGGCACCCCTACCTTGACTGTGAGGAGTGGGAGGAGGATGGTGTAGTATTGGGATTTTTGTGTGATTCTATGTATCTCATTGGCCAGACTCCTTTTGTACTTGAGAGATTTTTGCTCCATCGGGTTTACAGATAGTATGGCATAGTTTAGTGTATGCCACAGGGGGTACCTCACTACGCCAGGCGACACATGGATGTTCTAGATTGGGGTCCCACATTGTCCTATGATGTTCTGGTGGAGGGATATAGAGCATTACAACCATCTCCGTGGGACATGTGGAGAGACATATTAGAGGCAGCCGTTATAGAGGATTACACAGCATTCTTGGCCTTGGTCCCTCATCCTCATATTACTATCCCCGATGAGCCAACACCTTTACTAGTAGAGGAGGATGTGGTAGAGGATGTCGCCAGTGGGGAGGGTGATATCCCAACAGATAAGAGCTCAAAGATCAGTAGTTCATATAGTGAGGATAGCAGTAGCAGTGACAGTGATGGCGGGAGTGGAGGATACAAAGGACCAAGTCCAGACATTCATAGTGCACCTTCTTTGAGTAGGCTTCATAAGAGGTAGGCAGTGATAGTGCCAATAGTAGGGCAGTAGAGATAGGTAGCTAGGCTCCAGGCACAGGTCCAGAGTCTGCAGGCACAGGTTCAGACACTACAGGGGCAATTGGTACAGGTTCGGGGCATGGTTGCGCAGACACAGACACAGATGCAAACCCAGGCATAGACTCACACACAGGCCTTAGCATAGGTATAGAAGCAGTTAGCCGGTATGTAGACACAGGTTGATACCCTGACAACTGAGCGAGACAGTGCTCGGTAGATTGCTGAGAGGGCACAGGAGAGAGCCGAGACCCTATAGAGAGTGGTTGATGGCACCTCTATAGGTGATTATATGAGAGAGGTTCTGTGGGTTGTCCGAGAGGCCAAGTTTTACAGAGGTCAGTATGATGGTGCAATGCTTACCGAGCGTTGAGTCAGTTATGCCCCATCGAGATCTGGGCGGACTCATACACAGACAGTCAGTGAGGGGGTGACACAACCTCCACGCAGAGATTCGAGAGATTTGGGTCTGTCTGGGGGTGGTGGTGGTATAGGTCCTGTTGGGCCTACTCATTCTGGCAGTAGCAGGTCATAGAGGCTATTTGTGATCCTCACTGATGTATTTTATGATTTACCTCTTTGTATGATGATGTATTTTTATGTCCGACGTCATTGTATACTTGACATTTTTGATATATATATGAGATGCATTTGATATGATTATGATGATGGTTTCATGATTTCTATGTGACGGATGTTTTTACATGCTTTATGTGATGAGTTTATTCTAAATGTGATGATGTTAATGATGTTTTATTTTGATGTAATGATGCAATGATGTATGTTATGGATGGATAAATGATATGTGGATATATGATGTGATGTAGGGATTCTAAATGATGATTTATATGGAAATGATCTTATGATGGATGATCTTTGATGGGTGTAATGATGTGATTTTATTATTTTTAAATGTATGGATACATGATTGTATCTATAACGTAATATTAGTGATGATGTAATGATGTTTTATGATGTAGATGATAAAAGATGTGATGAAAGTGATGATGTAAATGCACGATGTATTTGATAAATGTATGTTTATGATGATGCAAAATGTGTATGGATGATGAAAATTTTAATGATGAGATAATGATGCAAATGATGATGCTATATGTTTTTGATGATTTTATGTCAAGTATACTCAGTCTCTTTTGTAGATTAGATAATCATTGATTGGAATCCTTTATGCAACAAATATTGTGCAGATAATGAATGTTGATGAATGCAATCTAATTTAATCATGCAATGATATGCAAAACATATGTCATTTTACAGTCTTTTTGTGCTTGGTATCATCATAGAGCTTTATTGAATGTTGAAAGTGAATACAAGCGTCAATGGTTGTGTTAATCCAATGATGACATGAGTATTACTTTCATGATTTTTGATATTGCAAGCGAACACAAGCATCTAGATATGATTGAACCGAGATGACCTGAGTATTCATTGCGTAAACAAGTAGTGATTAATCATTTGAATGTGTGAATTCTGAATGTCATCAGTGATACATTTGCATAGCACATTCCTTGACAATTCATACACGTAAATGATTAACATACAGATAGCAGATAATAAAACATCATTCTTTTTCCTTGTTCCTTTAGTTCAATACATCATTGAGTAACTCCAAAGAAATGATAATCAAAATATAATTTATCCATTTTCACTTAGTGTGTTTCAAATCATTTTTCAAATTTAAGATCATCCATCCTGATTTTTTGACATGTTTTGGATTTTTGATAAGGATGGTTGATTCTTTTGACAATGATTGAAATTGTGTTTTGATCTTTGTTTTTGATTTTCTATCACCGAATGCAATTGATACGTTTGGATTGCCCCTAGATATCTAGATGTTTTCCCCAAGCTATGGAGTTATATGTTGACCATGTGACATGACTTGATAGTGGATGTAATGATGGCCAGACGAATGATATGATATGAATTGATACCGACCTTCAGATGAATGATCCTGACATATATCCAAATAGATGGGAAAGCTGATCTTAGAATCACATATGATGCCTATTTCCAAGTTTTCACCACACGCTTTGATTACACCCTTTGTATTTTTCCTATTGTTCCCTTTTTTTGTATTTTCTTGTTATTTTATTTTATTTTTTATATTTTTTCGTTTGCCAAGATGCCTGTTTGCTAGGTTTTCACCAAGGAAACATTTTCAGAATTTGCTCCGTGCACTAGGAGACTTTAAGTGTAGAATTTTCTGAGATGAATACTATTGATAGGTTCATCAAACAAATCCCCTTTTGACGTTGATAACTGATATGCCCCTGATCCATACACTGATATGGCAACAAACGGACCAAGCCAGTTAGGCTCAAATTTTCCTTTCTTCTCCCTGTCTTGTTGATTCCTAGGATTTTCCTTTAGTACCAAGTCACCAACCTAAAAGACTCTCGATTTTACCCTATGATTGTAACTCCTTGACATCCTCTATTGATAAGCTATTAGATGATTAATAGCTTGTTGACAATGCTCATCCAACAACTCTAGACACCCTATAGTCTTCATCTGAAATGATACCTTTGAGTGATACACGAAGGGATGGAATTTCAACTTCAATGGGTAATATGGCTTCTGATCCATATACCAAAGCAAATGGTGTAGCTCCCGTTGGTGTTCTGATGCTTGTTCTGTAGGCCCATAGTGTAGGGTTGAGTTGAACATGCCAATCATGTCCAACATTGTTAACTGTCTTTTTGAGAATTTTGAGTATGGTTTTGTTTGAGGCCTCTGCTTGGCCATTTCCTTGAGGATAGTACGGTGTTGAAAAATGATGTTGGATGTGGAACTTATCACATAGCTCTTGAACATCTTGATTTTTGAAAGATTGTCCATTATCAGTGATAATAGATTGAGGGATACCATACCGACATATTATGTAGTTCAAGATGAATGAGGAGATTTGTTTCCCAGTGATGGTAGTAAGAGGGACTGCTTCTATCCACTTCATGAAATATTTTGTAGCTGTGATAATGAACTTGTGTCTATTAGATGAAGATGGATGTATTTTGCCTACCAGATCTAGGCCCCATTGACAGAAAGGCCATGTTGATGTAAAAGGATGTAGTTCTTGTGCTGGTGCATGAATCAAATTGCTGTGAACCCGACATTTGTGACATTTCTTTACAAAATGATATGATTCTTTTTCCATGCTTGGCCAATAATAACCTAAACGAAGGAGTTTCTTAGCTAAAGTCATTCCACTCGAGTGAGTACCACAAATACCTTCGTGAACTTCTCATAAGGCCGTTTCAAATTCCTCACATTCTAGACATTGGAGTAGAGTACCATCAAGACCTTGACGATAAAGGATATCTGTGATTAATGTATGTTGGGCTGATTGACAGATAAAGGTGCATTTTTGATTCCTGGAAAGATAGGGAGGAAGAATATCATCTTTCAGGTAAGCATAAGTTTTTTCGTAGATAGAGGGTTCAATTGTTTCGATATGGCATATGGTAGTAGATTTCGATTGATAATAGGAAGGACATGATACTTGTTCTACCATAAACTCATAACAAATATGCTTCTCAAGCAATTGTAGTAATGAAGCGATCGTAGCCATAGCATCAGTAGCTTTGTTCTCCGCCCTTGGAATCTGATCAAACTTGATACTTGCAAAGGATTGTTTCAGATGATCTATTTCCTACTTGTATGGCATCAATTTGTCATCTTTGGTTTGATATCATCATTGACTTGATAAATAACCTATTGAGAGTCTCCATAGACCTGTAAATCTGTGATTTTCCATTGAATTGCAATCTTGACCCCAATAATCAATGCTTCGTAATCCGCCACATTGTTTGTACATTGAAACATGAGTCTATATGACTTCGGAATTGTGTGTCCTTGGGGAGATATGAACAAGATTCCTGCTCCTGATCCTTGTTGTGTATACGATCCATCAAAGTATAGCATCCATTGTTGGGGCATTGCTGTCACGATGTCTGCATCTGGGAATTCCATTGTCATTGGGCGATCATCTGATAGAGGAGCTTCAACTAGCTGTTCAACAATTGCTTGTCCCTTAATTTCCTTTCTCTCGACATATTGAATGTCAAATTCACTTAAGAGCATAACCCATTTTGCCAGTCTACCTGTTCAGGCAACTTTACTTAATAGATACTTCAAAGGATCAATCTTTACAATTAACATGATTGTATGAGCCATCATGTAGTGTCTCAACTTTTGAGTAGCAAACACCACTGCTAAGTAAGACTTTTCTATGAAAGTATATTTTATTTCATAGCCATTTAAAGTTCTACTGATGTAGTAGATAGCATGCTCTTTTCCTGTATTATCCTCTTGTGCTAAGAGTGCCCTCAATGAGATATCAGTTGTAGCAATATACAATATGAGGGGTCTTCCCTGTGTTGGTGGTATGAGAATAGATGGTGACATTAGATATTGTTTGATCTGATTGAATGTCACTTCACACTTCTCATCCCACCTGAAAACTATGTGTTTATGCAATAGATGATTGAAAGGATGACTTCTATCTGCCAACTGGGAGATGAATCTTTTGATTGATTGAAGCCATCCTTGTAGTGATCTAAGCTGGTTGATGTTTCTAGGAGGTGGCATCTCCATAATTGATTTGAATTTTGCTGGATCCACCTCAATGCCCTTTGCTAACACAATGTATCCTAGTAGCTTTGCTGATGTAACCCCGAAGACACATTTCTTAGGGTTTAACCTAACATTAAATTTCTCCATCCGTGTGAAGATTTTATCTAGGATATGCAAATGTTCTTCCCTAGTATTAGATTTCACCAAGATGTCATCCACATAATCCTCCATGAAAGTGTGCATCATATCATGGAAGATTGTAGTCATTGCCCTTTGATAAGTCGCTCCTGCATTCTTTAAACCAAATGGCATAACGTTCTAGTAGAAAGTTCCCCATGGACATGTAAAATCCATCTTTTCTTGATTCTTTGGAGCTATGCTTATTTGATTGTACCTAGAGAAACTGTCCATGATTGATAACATGGCATGACCTGACATCAAGTCCACAATAATGTCTATATTTGGAAGTGGAAAATCATCCTTCGGGCATGCTTTATTGAGGTCCCTGAAATCTATGTAGATTCTGATGCTATTGTCTAGCTTGGAAACAGGCACAAGATATGATATCCATTCAACATAATCTATAGATCATATGAATCCAGCATCCAGTAATTTCTTTAGCTCTGTTTTGACCATTAATGCAATGTGGGGGTGCATTTTTCTTAATTTTTGTTTAACAGGCTTGATTCCTTTTGGCAAAGACAAATGATGCATAAGTAGATTTGGATCTAAGCCTGGCATATCAGAATATGACCAAGTGAAGTTGATGCTTCTTGCTTTCAAGAAGTTGATAAATTTCGGCCTCTCTTGATCAGTCATTGATTCTGCTAGATGTAGCACTTTTGCCTTCTCTTCTGTGCCAATGTCCACTGATTGTGTAGGTTCGACCAGAACTGATGATCGTTCATGATAGTGTTCTGGGAGAGTGTCAAATCTTCCATCCTTCAGTGCCTCTGAAAGGTTTTCACCGTGGGATGCATTCTTTATTTTTACTTTTTCTAGATCTAATGCTGCCATAGAATGGTTTTCACCATTAGATCTATTTTCCCTATTGTCAATTTTGCAACTGGAAGATTTGAAAGCCTCCTACTGAGTCGTATTGTTATGAGTAGTATAGATAGAATTTTTATTAGGATCGGTATGACATAGGTAATGCACAATGGCATCATCATTTGCAAATATTGGTACAGTTAAAGGTTTGATAGGTTCCCAATCAATAAGTTCCAGATGGATTAATGGCATGGTATCATCAGATTGATTTAATTCAATGGAGGTAAGGGTGAGGACAGCAAGATCGTCATAATTGCCATTTGGGATATCAAGATCCATGATGGTACCCTCTTTTAAATCATCTAGTTCACTCAAATTCTATTCGTCCTCACTAGAGTCATCGATATTTAGTGATTCCTCGACGAAAGGTATAGACCCCGAGCCTTGGCCCTCCACACGTGTAGATGCATATTTTTGAATCACATCGACTGGAATATCAATGTCAAGTAGATCATAAGGTAATTCCCACTCATATTCATTTGAGTCTATTTCAGAACCCTCTCTAAAGTGAAGGATATTTTCCATAGCTATATTTTTTTGCTCTTGCTTCTCTTCTTCAGAGTATCCTAGTCCTGGTTTTTCTTTTGTGCGGAGAGTGAGAGGTGTGATAGGTTCTGAGATTCCGTCCTTTCTTAATCCCAATGGTCCTTGTCCTTCATAACCCATCTTTTCAAGAATAGCCTTTCCTTTTCCATACTTGTCTGTGTTGATGCTAACATTTTTGATATTAGTCTCTGATGTTGATGTTTCTTCATCCTTGTATAGCCAATCTAGGATTCCTTTGTTGTCCATTTCTTCTACTATGGTTCCAGATTTTACAAATGTTTCATGAAGAATTGTGGTAGGTACAGATGTTGGAGGTTTGATTAGTGATGGTTGACCATATTTCCTAGGAGATGGCATTAACTGTGATAAGTTAAGTGATTGCTCCATTGAGTACTGTCCCATTCCTTTATCTGTCAACTGAACTTGCTTTTGAAATTTGTGTGATAGAGAAGTTTGTGTATCCGGTTTGTTTGTTTCATCATGACTTGTTTCCTTTTCTTTACCTTTCTTTTGTACCCACTTGGTAGTGATGCTTGGACTTTGTTCGTTCTTGGATGATGATGAACTTGAAGCTTCCTTGTTGTGAGGGACAAAGGTGTCTTGAGATATTCTTAATGTGTCACAATGTTGTGGGTGATTATAATCAGCAGCTATAGTCACCTCTTGTCCATTTACTAGAAACTTTAGGCATTGATGGTATGTAGAAGGTACGACCTGCATTTCATGAATCTAGGGTCATCCTAAGAGTATGTTGTATGTCAATTCTCTTTCTAATACTTGACATGCTATATGCTTCATTACAGGCCCCAGTTGAATGGGTAATACAATCAAACCTTTGGATGATCTTTCCTCCTCATCATAGGCTTTGATGGTCATTTTCTATCAAGCATCAATAGTGTCTTTAGAATATCCTAGTGCATGGACTAATTTGAGGGTGCAAATGTTCAAACCAGCTCCCCCATCTATTAGAACTCTCTTAACACGATGATTATGGATATAGACTTCGATATGCAATGTTGTGTTATGCGGATGGTTTAATGAGACATCATCCTGTTGAGAGAATGACAGATAATGTGGGGTAGTCAGATGTCCCACCATAGCTTGGAATTGACAAACATCCAAATTATTTGGTACGGTTGTGCCAACTAACGCTTGTTCAAGAACTTCTTTATGTGATGGTGACAACTTTAGGAGTTCCAGTATTGAGATTTGGGCGGGGATATTTTGTAATTGATCAACAATACTATAATGAGATTGAGGCGTAAACGCATGTTGAGATCCTACTCCTTTTAATACTACCTTGGCTTTCCCCCTAGTTATGACGTTTGCTGGTTGATGTTCTTGATTCTCTTGGGGGGTGTTTTGCATTTGATTGATAATATCATAATTTGATGGAGGTGGAACTGCATTTGTGGATCCAATTCCCCTTAACATAACTTTTGATTGCCCCCGAGTCATGGTGTTTGCTAGTTGATGTTCTTGATTATCTCTAATTTTTAAAACATTGATTTGATTATCAGAGTTTTGCATGCTTGGGAGTAAATCCAAAGACGTAACGTTGTTGGTTTCATTTTCCTCAATGTTATCACTAACTGTATGATCATATTTGAGTTCAGATAGACACAGGATTGTTGTGTTATAGACATGATTGGATTTATTCCCTTTGTTGTTTGATGATGATGCACCTTTGTTATAATTTGGCAGTGGATCTATGAAGGTTGAATGATCATTGTTATTTTGAGGTCCTTCCACATACACTTTGTTGTTGTCCACCAAATCTTGTACTGCATGTTTCAATTCCATACATTCATTTGTTTTATGACCCTTGTTATTATGATAGTTGCAATAATTAGTGTCATTCCACCATGATGGTTTGAATTTTGGATCCCAAAACCTAGCTTCCCATGCAGTGAGAAGGCCTCTGGTAACTAGTTCCTTCATCACTGATTCCATTGATTGACCTAAAGGTGTGAACTTTCGTCGATTTGATGGTTTTTGATATGGTAGTGTTTTTGCGCATTTGTTGTTCTACATGGTATTTGAATGGACTTTTTGGTCACTGTTTTGATTGTTTGAAGAAGATGTAGTCAAGTTGAAAACTAGTTTGACATTTTGTGAATCGCTTGTTGTTTCATTTGTGTTGTGATTCTTTTGCCAAATTTTTGGTTTATCATTACTTGAGTGTTGATTGGAGTAGTTATTTGATTTGTCATTGTAATGTTTGATAACTCCCCGTTTCACTAATGCTTCCTCAATCTTAAGACCATTTTCTATGACTTTTTCGAAAGTGGGTGGACATTGTAATTCTAGCCTATAGCTCATTTCTTATGTCAAGTTCTCAATAAATAATTCCATCTTTTCTTCCTCTAGAATAGATCGAGGATACCTAGCGAACAGTCATCGCCACCTTTGGAGAAAAGACAAGAATGTTTCTCCTTTATTTTTCTTTAAGTTGTAGAGATCCTTGATAGTAACATCATTTTGGATGTTGAATGAATATTGAGAGATAAACTTGTTAACAAGTTCCTCAAACGTTTTGATACCAGGTTGTAGTTTTGAGAACCATTCCATACATGCACCTCCCAAACTTCTTGGGAATAACCTCATCAAATAAGTCTCTTCTTGAGCAAACTCAAGACTCATTGTTTTAAATTCTCATATATGATCTATAGGATCTGTTCGTCCATTGTACTTATCGTACTTTGGGAATTCGTAATGTCTTGGAAAAGGTAGCAAACCAACTATTGCGTCAAAAGGATAAGGACAAATGTCTTGTATCACATACCTTTTGGTTGTACCTTTCGTCATGTCATGTATCTGTTGCTGTAATAATTGCATTTGTGAAGTTAAAGTAACAACTGGATCAATTGTTTGCGTTGGTAGTGGTATTTCTGTTTCATTTGTTTCAGTTGCATCTTTCAAATGGTTTATATCAAAATCTTTTGGAAGTTTCGCCCTTGATTCGGCCAACATTAAAAGATATTTTTCCATGTCTTGTTCCAAAACTTTTTCCATAAACATGTGAAACTTGGGATCTTGTTGAGCCGCTTGGATTTCCTCTTGAGTTATTTCATTTTTGTCATTGCGGTTTAGAGTGTTCCTAGGATTTTCTTCTGCCATATTTTTAGATGATTCAAACTCTTATTCTAAGAGTCTCTGTTTGTGGGACCTAGTGAAGATTGGCATACAAATTTTGTCCCTTTCTTTTGAAATGTTGATCTTATGTGTGGGATAGTGTCAATTTGAACTTTTGTAAACAAAGTCGAATAAGATGACCGATCTTATTGATGAGACAATACTTAAAAAGTTAATTACTATACTTTTTTTCGTGATGAAGGGTGTATTATCCTGATAATGAAATTTTAGTGTAGTAATTGATTTTGACACTTGTGATTTGCAAGATCTTGTTTCAGTTGATAAGTTTGGAAATTTGAATAAACCTTTCTGATTTTGGTCCTTTGACAGTGATTTTGATGAAAATGTTGATAAAATGACAGATTGATAGACTGGTTAAAATTTTGAACTCTCTATTTTAGAAGCGCTAAAACAGAGACCAGAAGCGCTATTTCCCAGAAGTGTTGGAATAGAATCTAGAAGTGCTAAAACAGGTGACCGAAGCACTGAAACAGTGCCCGAAAGCGTTGGAGAAAATAATAGAAGTGCTACTTCCCAGAAGCGCCAAAACAGAAACCAGAAGCGCTACAAAAATGGATAGAAGCGTTATTTTACCAGAAGCGCTAAAACAGAGCCCGAAAGCGCTATTTCACAAAAGTGCTAGAATAGTGACCCGAAGCGCTGAAACAAGTTTTTTAGAATGCTAAAAACAAGACTTTTTAAGACCTTCTACTGCAAAATTTGATCTGGTCTTGTGGCATATTGTATTAGAGATTGTGGAAGAAGGATGAATCCATTGACTACAGTTGTGGAATTGTGTGAGAGTTGTCCTCTAGAAGAAGGCTCGTGAGTAGATTGGTTCTTCTACATAATCTAATGTGTGACCCCTAGCAAAATCGTGATAGCGGTGGATAAAACTTCTATGCTGTAAAAGAAGTTTCCGATTTTGATACAAAAAATGTTGTTTTCTCAATTTGTTTCTATAACCGAGAGGTCTTTGGGGTTTTGTGACTTTGATTTTCTTCTTGAGAAACGTGGTGGACTTCCACTTTTGCAACATGGATTTTCTGATTTGTTTTGACTTGACATTTTTAGGATGATCTTTAAATCTGATTGAAATGAATTTGTGAAAACACGACAAGCAATTTTTGAATAAGTGTTTTAAAACTGAAAAGATTGCGTATGTTCAAAAATCACGAATGATTTTTATTGATTTTGACAGGTTGTTTTAACATTTGTACACATATTAAATAGACTCACACTTAAGGATAAGTAGGTCATCATTATACTCACAGCCCACATCTTGCAATTACATTGACTCACACAGCAGTGTCACCCCCTAGAGGGTGCCCATGTTTCTGTCGTTGCCAGGTGCGTACTCAAAGTGACGGACATAGATACCGAATCCCTTGAGCAAACAATCCTTGGTAATTATATGGTGAGTGTCTTGGGGGTAGATTCTTCCCTCCCCTTGCACCATGAGTATGACAATGTATGGATATTGACTCGGCGAGAAACTACTCTATGGTTCGTAGATAGGGTTTCGTTCGGTGTGGCAAATAGATAAACTCCCTCAAGAGACCTCCCAATCTTTAGAACAAATATTTTGGGGATGGTTATCTTGCCTACTACCGTCAATTTGGACTTTCATCAATAAATTGTATTTTTATTATAGTGGGTTGGATAACCTGGCTTTGGTTGTTCCCACTTAGGTCATTCCCGTAGGGTGAGTACTTTTTCCCACTACGGCAGGCTTGCTAAAGGATTTAATAAAGCGTAAATGACATAAAAGAAAAGTGAATCTGGCACTTTGGTCATCCAGTTAAGGGGAGAGCATAAGCCTAATCACTACAAGCACAACATATAGATTTGTTATGTTTTAAGCCCAAAAAGAAAGATTCTTAATCTAAGTGAAGGTGTTGCTTCATTGAAATCATGATGTTCTTTTTAACTTCTATTGTAAGAATGTGATGACTATCCTAGGATTGATAGATTTTCTTTAGGAAAAACAAGAAAGTGATTATCCTAGGATTGATCAATTTTAAAATTTTTGAAGTGACTATCCTAGATTGATCAATTTTTTAAAAACTTTGAAGTGACTATCCTAGATTGATCAATTTTATTCCAATTGTCAAAAAAAGTAAGATCTGGCCACGAAAGCGTCGGATCTAGACTATTTTTACAAAAGCGCTGGAATATGGCACCAAAGCGCTAGAACAGTTACCTGAGGCGCTAAAACCCGAAAGCACCGAAACAGTGTACCAAAGCACCGAAATTTGTCTTGGAAGTGCTAAATAACCGAAGAGCCGAAACAGCGTATCGAAGCGCCGAAGTTTGTCATAGAAGCGCTAAAACACCCGATGCGCTAGAACAGTAACCGGAAGTGCCAAAACTCTGAAAGCGCTAGAACAGGGATTGGAAGTGCCGAAACTTTTAACGAAAGCGCTAAAACAAATCATGTTGTAAACCTGCGTAACACTTTCCAGAAAAATTGTAATTTTGATAAAATGGGGTTAATGCCCCATGGTGGGTGCCAAATTGTAAGTGTGGAATGAGGTAAATAACATAAATACACTTCTTAATATGACATTATATCAGTGATTAAACATATTGAATCAATTCAACAAAGTAATTAATTGAAAGCGTCCTATTGCTCTCTATCTCCAAAGATTTATTAAATCTAAATTGCTCTCAGATTGTGTAAGCATATAAGACTATTAAAACGACTATCTAAAGAATGAGATGATGATAATATAATGCTAAATGATAAATCAATTAAACTAGCATGATATTGAGGTGAAACAGATAATTGCAGCTCCAAGAGGCAGCCATTGATGTGAAGCTTGATTGTTGAATTGCTTGATGTGTGAATGCTTGGATTCCTGCAGAGTAAGGGTGTAAAAGCTTGATTATTTGGATCCTTTCCTTGGTTCAATGAGGTTGTATTTATAGATTTCCTAGCTGTAGAAATGCACAGGGAAAGCTTTGAGAGGCTTGGATTCAATCTGGAGAATTGAATGGTGAGAGATGGAGGAGATTGAGAGAATGATGGAGATTGTCTCTACCCATGAAAACACCAGGCAAGAGAAGAGGAAAAATTGATGGAAGAGGATTGAGAGATCAAATTCCAAATTTGTCTCCAATTTGTCTCCAAAATTTCCTGTGAAGTTTCAAAGCATTAATTGTGACAAATTTAGACATAAATTAGACATAGTTTAGACATAGTTTAGACATAGGAAATCTAATTCATTTTTGAGAGAATATGGATGGAATATTCCTTGTGCAACAATTCAAATATTTTTGATTTATTTAAATTAGGAAAAGGGATATAAATAATTTAATAAAACAAACTATAGGATAGTCATTTATTAAATTAAACAGAGGAATATGGTAATTAATAAATAAAGTGTTTGACCTTATTTAATTAATTCGAGAATGATGTGATAGATTGATATAGGGTTTTTATAATTAAATCGAACAATGTATTTAATTAAGATGAATTTGAAAGTGAGCTATATTAAATAAATATTTCTATTTATTTAAACAGTAGAGGAAATAGAATAATTAATCAAATAATGTGTATTTAATTAATTGGATGCTCCAGACCAATTTTAGGTGTATATAGTAGGTACTTGAGTGGATCTATCTTTGTGATTAGGTTGATCTGATGAGCCAACATGTAGTGTCTAAATTTTTGAGTTGCAAATACAACTGCCAGACAAGAATTTTTAATAGGAGTGTATTTTAGCTCATGTCCTACCATGGTCCTTATAATATAGTATATTGCTCTCTCTCTCTTCCATTTTCATCATGTTGAGCTAAGAGAGCACCGAGAGCTATCGTTGTTGCTAAGATGTATAGGATTAATGGTTTTCTTGGAATTGGTGGCATTAGAACTGGTGGTGTGAGTAAGTATTCTTTGATTTTGTTAAATGTTTGGTCACATTTTTTGTCCCATTTGTATGCTACCCCCTTGTGGAGTAGATGAGAATATGGGATCTATTTGTTTGCCAATTGTGCTATGAATCTGCGGATAGACTGGAGCCTGCCTTGTAAACCTCTTAGCTACTTTAGTGTCTTGGGTGCTTCCATTTCGAGGATTTCCTTGACTTTGGAAGGATCAACCTTGATTCCTCTCATTGACATGATATATCCTAAGAGCTTGCTTGATTGTACTCTAAAGACACACTTCTTTGGGATGAGGTGGACCTTGTACTTTTCCAACCTATCAAAAATGGAACTCAAAGCTGATATGTGGTCCTATTTTTTCCTTGATTTAGCTAGTATGTCATCCACGTAATCTTCCAATGTCTTATGACTCATGTCATGAAAGATCAATGTCATGGCTCTCTGATAAGTCACTCCTGCATTTTTTAGCCCAAATGGTATCATGTTCCAATAGTAGATTCCCCATGGACATGTGAATGCTATCTTGTGTTGGTCCTCCTTTGCTATCATGATCTGATTATATCTAGAAAACCCATCCATTAGTGATAGCATCTCATGTCCGATCATCATATCCACTATCATGTCGATGTTCGGTAGTGTAAAGTCATCCTTAGGACACTCTTAGTTTAAGTCTCTAAAATCGGTGCAAATGTGAATGCCCCCAGTGGGTTTTGAAACAGGTACTAGGTTGGACACCCACTTCAGATAGTCGATCAGGTGTATGAACCCTACATCTAAGAGCTTTTGCAATTCCATTTTAACTAGCAAGTCTATTTGGGGATGCATCTTTCTCAATTTTTCTCTCACAGGTTTTGCTTCAGGATATACAACCAAGTGATGAACTACTACCTTTGGGTCAAGCCTTGGCATATCAGCATAAGTCCATGCAAAGTTTACCTTTCTTTCTTTTAGGAATGTAGATAAGAGTTCTTATTCTTCCGTGAGAAGTGATTCAACATAGAAGGTGATGTGTGGTGTTGATTGTGTTCCCAGATTAATGGGGTTACACTGTTCTACTAGGACCACTATTTTTTCTTGATGAATTGCAGTGAAGGGAAGATTGAATCCTTCATCCTCCAGTGCCTTAGAGAGGTTTTCACCATTGGATGTGTCATTTATTTTTAATATTTTATGGTTAGAGAGTGCCACAGTGTGGTTTTCACTCAATGACCTTGAGATTATTCTCAATTTCTCACTTTTACGACTGAAATATTCAATCATCTCCCCGTAATAGGCTCGAATGTCAAGCGTGATGTCAAATCCAGCCTTATGATCTCTGTATGGTACTATATCCCTTAATCCCATGAACTTCGAGAGTGCCTCATCATTTTCGAATGTGTCCAAAATTGGTGGTCCTCGTTGGTCATAATCGATGAGTTGGGGCTAGACTAGGTTTATTTCATAGGTTTGGTGGTCCGACTCAAAATATAGGGTGCTAATCATGAGTAGGGGGGAGTCTTCAAAAAGAATGGGTAAGCCGGTTATGGTATCCTCGTCACTAGTACACATGTTGGTTACATTAAATGTGAAGTTATCTAAGGGAAGACCTGTAGATACTAGTAGTTGAAGGGCTACTACCGTTAGCTGAGGGGGAGTCTTGACTGCATTAACTGGGGGACTTCTACCACATATGGTTACACTTGAAGGGGTACATCCAAGGCCAAGATTTTTCATTCACCTTTCAACAATAATGGGTTCCAATTGACTAGTGCTATTTTTTCCAAGACTTGCATTCTTATTGTAGCCTATGCCCAACATCATTTGCAATATTTTGCTTCTTTCATCCATGGGAAGATTAGGCGATGGCATTTCTTCTTGATAGAGGAGACTAGATACATCTCTCTTGTCCACCACTTCTCGAGCTAGATCTCCCCAACATCGGAATTGAGAGGGATCTGCTCTGAAGGTTTGAGATATTGTATTAGTGGGTTGTCACTATCCATGGGATTTGGGGGATTGAGGTAACTCCCCGACTACAAAGGTTCATTTATTCATTCTATATTCTCCACACCCATTGTTTTGGATTATTAGCTTGATGTCAGATATGTTGGGGATAGCAAGTGTCTTTGTCCTAGAAGTGGAGGCGATGTTGGATGGGTTGATATATGGAGTTGAGGGGCCTTCATCATTCTTTGGGACTTGGGGGACTTTATATTATTTGGCTTCCAGGTTCTTGCAATAGGCGAAAGGCTCAGGATCACCATAGATTGTGACCTCTTGGTTTTGGTATGAAAAATTGACACAATAGTGGAAAGTCGATGCAACTACTTGTATCCCATGGATCCACAAGCGTCCCAGAAGGATGTTATAGGATAGGTCAAGATCAAGAACCTGACAGGTAGTTTCCATACTAGTTGGCCCTACTTGAATAGGGAGTTGAATAGTGCCCTGGGACACTCTTTCTTGATCGTCGTAAGCTATGATTGTGATACCTTTACCTTTTTCAATGGAATCTTCAGAGATTCCTAGATTCTTGATAAGCTTGAGTGAACAAATGTTGAGGCCTACACCTCCATCCACTAAGACCCTTTTGACTTTATTTTTGTGAACCAGGAGTCCAAGGTGTAATGCATGATTGTGAGATGGCTCGACAGGGAAGTCCTGATTGGAAAAGGTGAGGAGATTTGGGGTGGTGATGTTACTGACCATAGCTTGAAATTTCTTTGTATCAAGGTTGGTAAAGATGGTGGATGAAGACAATGCTTCCTCAAGGATTTCTCTATGGGTGCCATATATCTTCAGTTACTCCATGATGGAGATCTAAGCAGGGGTTCTTTTTAATTGGTCAAGGACATTGTAACCATTAGGGATGGATTTTTTATTTATGGTGGGGGTCTTAGTTGGTTGCAGTGCCTCTGCAATAGTGACCTTTCCACTGCGTGTGGAGACTCCACAATAAGTTTTGGCTCCCTTGATGCTAACAACAGTGACCATTTTATTTAGGGAGGTGACAACTTCATCGTACACATGATTTTCATTTCCATAATTTTGCTTCCCTCTGTTGTTTCCTTGGTTGTGATCGAGCATTGGGTCCATGTATATTTTCAGATCTTGGTTACCATCCGGTTGCTCCATATTTATGATTTTGTCATTGATTAGATCCTAGATGACATTCTTTAATTTCATGCACTTGGTTGTCGTATGTCCCTTGAGCTTATGATAATCACAAAGGAAATTTTCATTGTACCAGGGTGGTTTCACCTGGGGTTCTTGGTAATTATCATAGGTGGGGATCTTGATGAGGTTCTCATTAACCAAACCTTTCATGATGGATTCAATTGACTCTCCAAGGGTTGTAAATTTTTGCTAGGGGGATACTTGTTTCATGGAGGTGGTCCTCCTTGATTATTGAGATTGTTAACATGATTGTGGGGTGGTTGTTGGTATACCGCATTGGCTTGCATGTTATTGCGATTATTATTTTGTGGTTGATGATTTGTTTGAATTTTTTTTGTGGACCACTAATGATGTCCTTGGCATCGACCACTCCATCGTTGGTGACATTCATGTTCTTCACCCATGTGCGAGGTTTCTCATTGTAACTGGTAGATGGGTGATTGTCCTGATGTTTAGGATAGGTAGGCATTCCCCCTTATGTAATAAGGGCTCTCTTGATGTTAAGCGCCTTGGGGATTAATTGGTTGTATGTGGTGATGCATTGCATCTTCAGATAGAATTTCAAGGTTTTGTCCAGATTAGCAATGATAGTGCAGATTTGTTGTTCCTCTAGCATGACCCATTTGCTCTAATTGGCCTTGGATCACCATCCTTGGAGGAAGGAGGTGAATGATTCTCCCTTTCCCTATTTGAGCACCAAAAGTTCCTCTAAACTAACATCCATGCCAATGTTGAATGCATAATACTGGAGGAATGCATCTTTGATTTCTTGAAATGTTCTGATGCTAGTAGGCAAATGAGAGAACCACTCCATGGCAGGGTCAGCAAAGCTTCGAGGAAAAATCCGCATTAGATAAGTTTCGTTGTATGTGACTTCCATACAATGTACCTAGAACTCACTGATGTGATCTTCAGGTTTTCCTATCCCATGATATTTGTAAAATTTGGGGATTTTGAATCCCTTTGGGAATGGTACCTTTGCTAAGCTCCGTTCAAAAGGATAAGGACACAAATTGTTGGGTGTCCTTGTTATTTTTCTTGATTAAAGATCAAACACTTGCTGCAAGAGCAGTCTGATTTGTGTTATCACATCACCTTGCGGATCCAGAGGTGGGGTGAACATGTTTTGAGGTGTTGGATTGGTGGGTGGAATGTTACTGGGAATTTGTTGCAAGCTTTTCTAAGCAAGTAATGCTTTCATTTGCTACCGAGCCAACAATGCTTTTTGTTGGTCATGTTGTTGTTGTGCCAACAAGGCTTGTTGTTGCACCAACAAATCTTGTTGTTGGGCTTGTTGTTGAGCTTCCTGCAGTTGTTCTTGATAATCTTGCAAGGCTTGTTGTTATGCTTCTTGTTGGGATACTTGTAATTGTGCTTAGTATTGTGCACGTGCTTGCGCTTGTAGAGCTTGATATTGGGCTTGGGTTTGAGCGTGCGCTTGTTGGACTGCTTGTGCAATTTGAGCAACTTGTGTGGCTTGGGCTACTTGAGCAGCTTGAGTTGCTTACGCATCTTTGGCCGCTTGTGTGGCTTGTGCAGCTTGTGCAACTTGTTGTGCCACTAATTTTGCTTACACTTGTTGAGTAGCTAGTTGAGCAGCTTGTTGATTTTGGAGCACCTTTTGATAGGTGGCTTGTTGAGCAACTTGCAATGTGATTCTGAATGAATTCTCCATGTTGTATTTTGGCGGTGGTGGTGGTGGATTATGAATGGTTTTGACCATTGTGATGAGTGGAACAATCATGTTGATGATTGGGGTTTGAGTTGTGGATGGTGTGATTCAGATACTTGGCCCTTGGGAAACCATGCTTTGAGAGATTTGAGGAATGGTGGATGTGTTAGTTGTTGGGGTTGCTTGGATGGTCACAATGTGTTGTTGCGATATCGATGGCAAGACATGAGGATTTGATATGGTGTTTTGATTTGATTGATTGATGGTGGGTAGAGGAGGAAGACCCAACCCAAGGCATGATGTGGATGTAAGTGATAGAGGTGGAAATGGTAAAAAGATAGGTAGCACATTCCCTTGAAGTGATGATGATGGATCCGATTCCTTCGACTCGAAATAGATCACCTTCTCTTTGTGAGGTAGGGAGAGAGGTTTTCATGTCTAGAGGATAATTTGGTGTTGCATGAAAAGCGGTTGGATTGGTGGAATCATGGAATGTGAGCAGAACATATGGGTGTAATGGATTCATTGGGATGGATTGATTAGATGTGATGTTCGCATTCAAATCTCGGTTGCTCACAAGGGGATTTGTTTCAAGTGCATGAAGAAATGAGCTTCCCTTGCTAACAATTGGTGGCATTGGAGCGATGGATGATGTGATATGTGGGATACTTTGGGTGATGCTTTGAGATGGAGGCATGGGTGTGATCGGAGGCATGATCCCAATAGGTCTCTCCACAAGGGTGCTTACATCATAGTCGGAACGGACTTAAGCCCCTTTTTGCTAATTCAAGCATATATTGGGAGGGATACAACCTCATCATGGCATTAATAATTCGATGATTTTCAAGATTTTGGACCACCTCAAGGATTTCATCTTGTGTCATCCCTAAGATGTTGTTGGTGATGTATTCCATTTGACCTTCCTCTTGAGTATTTTGAGACCTATTTGAGGAGGATTGATTGGGAGGTCAATGGATATCAAAGAATTTAATTTTGTTTAAGTTTGACTTAGATCACTCAAAGTGGATGTTTCTTTGTTTTGCCCCATGTTTTTCTTGTATCGAGATCATGTTTGAACTAGAAAATAAGGATCAATTTTCAGGAATGTAAGAGAGGAACCTCTAACACCTTAGATTGGTCTAAAATTTAGGATCAAAGAAGAGAAACCAAGTTTACTTTAAGGATCAAAGGATGGATGGTGTGGATGACTGAAATCTTTGAGAAATCTTGGAGGTGATACTAGACTTTAGGGTTTGATTTTGGATTGATTGATTTGAGATAGTGCACTTGTAAACTCTAAGAGGTTAGATTTTATCTTAGGGTAGACTTGTACACAAGGTGATAATTTGACTAAAGGTGTAAATAAGGATTCATCAAGACACCCTTAATCAAACAAGATGATTTTGGATAATGAACTCCTAGACCCCAAGATGTTAGATTTTATCAGGGGGTAAATTCATTCACAAGGATTGATAATTTGATCAAATATGTGGAGAAGGATTCATCTACACATATCTAACCAAAAAAAATGATTTTGATTTTCCATTTAAGTATACTATGGATGATGTTTTCAAGATTTTCAAGAGTTGTTGGTGAGATGGGAATTGAGTTTGATGTTTGAAGGACAAATGAGAGTGTTGATTTTGATCCTAGATTTAGACCTAGATGAAACTCCTTTCTCCAAGACCTCAGTTTTGAGGAACATGTAATACTTCCTATGTGAGAAATGAAAACCTTTAGAAGAGACTTGGATTCTGTTGATAATAAAACTAATACAAATTAGGATTTCTCCTTGAAGATTTCTTGTAAAAATTGTAAACCAACATTTCTCTAACTTCAAGAAGTCTTTCAAGATGCTCCTTACGAGATTTTGGACTAAGACTTTTGAACTTGGGTTTTCGGATTTTGATTTTGCGGGAAATAATTTGGAAGAACACATGTGTGGGGTCCAATTGTCTCTTAAATTTTCTTAATGAGTTCTTTTTACCACAAACAATTCTTTGATTTAAAGTTTCAAACTAGATGTCTAATGGCCTAACTTCTTCTCATCCCACAAATTCCATTATGTGGAGAATTGAGGAAATTAAAGAAAAAAGTCTCCAAATGTTGACTTTAGTGAAAAAAATTGATGATAGAACCCAAGTACTTAGATGCCTCTAAGGATGAAATCCCTAGGGCAAGCAAGAGCACTTGAATTCGTCAAAGGTATTTTCTTCCCAAAAGGGTTTGAAAGTTTGAAGATCTTCTGAATTTTTTTTTTCAAATGTTTTCAATCAAAGCAATGTGTTTTTGATTCCAAGAACATGTAAAATCCTAGGTTGAATGGACAATATTTGTTGGGTTACCACTTAGATAAATCAAGTTGTACATATTCAGTGTGAATGATTAGATTCTTGACCACACAGGCTCCCCCTTATAGTGCACTCGCTTCTCGGGTCAGCCAAGCATCAGTACCTATGAAACTCCTATGGCATACTTTTCATCTCTACAACAGAACTGCATGTTACGTGGGGTGGCTTCAAAGGACATGACCTTTTGCATCAAAAAATAGAAATGATTTTGGCCTTTTCTAAACAAGGGGTTTTAATGCGGGCATTATGTTCGTGGGGGACCATCCATGCGATGAGAGACCATTCCTACCCTTCTTGTCAAAATAATCCTCATGATTCTTGAAATTTCCTCGAGAACCCACACTTATATACCGGTTGGAAGTTGCTTGGCTTTAGCGTGTTACCGGTTGGGTCATTCCCTGGGGTGATTAGTTTTTCCCACTACGCAAGCCTTCTAAGATAAACAAAAGTGAGCAAACATATCTATAGTTTAATCAATCTTTGTTGAGAAACAAAGAGAGAACACACGCAATATGTTCCACTCACACTCGCAAGTTTTGTTCAATTTTTAATCCCAAATTGAAGTGTGTGGATAATTACTTATGCAACTTAATTTCAGCAAAAGGCCTTTTGATTCTCAAGATCATCATGAGGTGTGAGAGAAGTGCATACATCATTTTAATGATATTACTTTGGGTAAGTAATTACAAAACAAAGAAGCACTTGTTCATTTTAAGTCCACAAAGCAATGATTTGATTCTTTTTAGTGCACCAAAATGAAACATGAAATTTTCCTTGTTCAATTGTTAATCCTCAAACAAAATCTAGTGAGTTTGTCCTAAAGTTCCTTTTAACCCCTTTGTAGCAAAAATGAAAGCTTTTGTAGTGTTCTTTTTAGAATCCAAAAGGTAAGTTGGTCTAAAAAAGAAAACTAAAGCATAGAATGGAAGCTCTAGATTATCACAATAAGCATTAAAAAATGCTTTTGTCATGTTCAAGTTCAATTGTTCTCTACTCCATTCTTCTCTATTTTGCTTAAGTCCAATATCTAATTTCAATGCCAGATATGTAATCCTATAAACAATACAAAAGTTACCATAAATGAGAAATATGATATTTAGAGGATTAGTGGTAAGTTACCATAATGAATATAGTTTCAAAACATGATGAATGTATAAACTTGTCAAACCAAAAAGACAATATTTGGGAATAAGTTTTTTGGAAAAAGAAAAAAATTTAGTTCATCAATTACTAAAAAATAACTTGTTAAACACTTCCCTCCTACACCCATTTTCAACTTGCAAATAATATTTATTCAAATCAGATTTTAAGCTTGCTTTATGATTTGCAACCAAACTCCAAAAGATAGATTGATTTCTTCATAAATGTTGCCCCTATTTATCACATGACAAAATCTTGTGAGACAAATATATACTTTGGAAACAAAATCCTATTCAATAAATGCACATCTTCAGCCAATATTGAATCTTACCCACCTACTCAATTTCACAAGATATGTCTTAAACAATTCGAAAGATTGATTTAAAGTTGGTAATCAAATTCCAAAATTTATTAGCAAAAGTCCAAGGTGTATGGTAAGGGTCAACTTTTCAGATAAAGAAAATCAAGGGGAAATTTTGGTGCTATCGCATGCTAATTTATGTTGCTCATCCATAGGTAAAGTCTCTATGGTTGAGTGATTTAACTTGGAAGCGTCTAACCCACTTACCCATGTTTCTAGGATAGATGCCTCACTACATAAATAGAAGTAAGAACATATGTATGTATCTTGTCCATTGCAAGCATTGACTTAGCGTTTTGCTACACCATTAAAACTATCGGTCCAAAACCTATGTTAATATTGACCTCATAAGTCATATCTTTTGCACCTAATGCACCAAAAAGTGTGAAAGAAAGAGATAAATATAATAGCATAAGAGGCATTTTGGGAAAAGTGGTTAACTTAATGGATAAAGTATAAGAATATTCAATATGGTTGTGCATTCAAATCTGGATTACCAAGTGCAAGCCTATCTCAACCACAATATGATTGCACATTCAAATCTGGATAACAATTGTTTCATTCCATACAGATTCCAAAAAGGTGGAAGTGTTGTCTCTCAGTTGTTCTGGTTTGTCCTTGATGTCAAAAGTGTTTTTCTGATATAAGAATATATGTGATGACATGCTATTGGGATGTTGGCAAGATGCATTCTCAGATTTTTTGATATATGAAATGATGTTCCATTATATGATGTTCCATTGTTTGGTATTCCTATTTATGGTGATTCAGGATTTTCATGATATATTGGCTCTTGATGTTTATTGTTGGATGATATGGTGTTACTTTTGGTTCACAGAATTATCTTTAAGTTTTAGTTCTCTTCTTGATGGTCTTGATGGTACTAGCATTTTACATGGTGTTCTTTATGTTAGGACATACATAAGGTTCAGATATGTGTTTTTGCTATCATGAGAGCCACAAATATATTCAACATGCTTACAAGACTTTGTGACATACTCTGGAAGATTTATTTTCAGTTGTAAGGTATTGGACAACATTACAGTTGTGATTATTAGCTTCATAAAGGTAATGCTTATGGCAATATGAATTTAGTTGATGTTTATCAGGTTGGTCATTGGGATTTTATGAATCTTGGTTTATATCAAAAGAAACTTTGCAGTCACATGTTACAATTATAGGTATATGGTATTATACAGGTTAATGACACTTTATGATAGAGTTTTTTTCTCAGTATGAGAAGATCAAGGCAGACAAGGCATATGTTTTATATCATTACAATAATGAATTAGTTGACTTATCATGGTTTGGTGTATAAGGTGGAATACATTGATACAAGGCTCTTTGTATTTGATCACATTGTCTCCAAGGCCTTGATTGTTTAGGTTCAGGTATATTCAACAGATATATTATTTTAGTTTGATCTTGGTTTCATTATTTGTTATCAGGATGATCCTAGCATAAGATGTCTTTATTTGGTTTCATATTTCCATGTATGACTTTGGCTTACATTTGATGGTAATCATGTTACTCACATTACACATG
>CM021109.1:274369130-274384965 GCA_007115665.2 Sequoiadendron giganteum | reverse complement strand
CAAGATTTAATTTAAGAAATTAAATCAATGATGGAGAATAAACGTGATAGTGAGATGAAAATTAGTAAAATCAAGAAGATAATGATTGAACAAGAAGAGGAGATTTAGAAAATCAGTAATTTTAGCAACTACTTGATTTGTAGAAGAATATTACCATTTTGAATTAAAATTAATTCAAAATATGGATTTAGTGAGATAGTAAATAATTGATTTTAAGATTATTTACTAAAAGGAGTGACAGTAAACCATGTGAGATCAATTTGAAATAAATTCTTTTATTTAAAATGAGGAAATGACAAATAAGGCAAATAAATAAGTAAAGATAATTATTTAATTTGGAGAAGGTGATTGATTAATTAAATAAATTATTAAATCTATTTAATTAAAAGAGGATTTGGGAATTAGTGACATATTAAATAAATAAATAAAAATATATTTATTTAATAATCAAGAGGACATAAATAATAAAGATTAATTAAATAAATTGAGAACTTTATTTAATTATGAGAAGACTTTAGATAATTAGTGACGCATTAAATAAATAAATAAGATCTATTTATTTAATACTCCTAAAGAATAAAAGAAAATGAATTAATTAAATAATTATGAATTATTCAATTAATAGTTGAAGGTGGACAAAGACATAATTAAAATGTCATAATTATGCTAGGATGAAAGTGGTAAAATAGAGTTTGCAGGCCTAGGTCATTTTTATGTGTCTACATTTGCCCCTCTTTGTCATAATCCAGCTTGTCGCGTTATGGCAAAGAAAACAAGTCAAGAATATGCCCCAATGCAAAATAGGATGAGGAAGAATGATGAGGAGGTAGTGGTATGCCCCCTCGAGAGGACAGTTGGGTTTAGAGAACACGAGTGTGCTCTCGAAATGAATGAGAAGGACTAGAAGATGAAAGACAAAAGCATACAGGAAAGATAGATAAGGATGATAATGATGCAGACTAGAAGAAATGTTAAGGAGAAAAAGATGAATGTTAGGATAGAAGACATGGATGATGATATGGATGCAATGCCTATATGAGATGAGCGAGAGAAGATGCCAAGACAAAAGGAGATGCATGTTAGTTCCTAGACCAAATCCTTCAACATATTACCATAGGACTTTAATATTTATTGCTCTTAATCATCATTGGGTGGTGAAAATGACACAAATGGACAAAAAAACCATGGTATGACATATACCAAGGTGTGCAAGGTCATCCATTTTCAAAACAGATGATCACAGACAAGGAATGTCCTAACTCATACTAGAGGCCCATTTGCCCTAGTCTTTTTTTCAAGACAATCCACAAACAATAGTCAAAGAAAACAAGATAGGTCATGAGATGTCATCACACCTCTATATCCTTCAGGGACATCCTCGAGGTAGCTAGTAACATGACCAAAAGACAAGTCAATAAAAAGATCAGACAAAATAGCCAAAAATTAACAGCCATTTAATTGCATTGCCAATGTTTGTTTGCTGAAAATTAATTGTGTGATAGTTTGACAGTTTTGACGGTTTGACGGTTTGACGATTTGACAGTGCCTAAAGTCAGGAAGGACACATCCTGAGAAAGGCAAATGAAATTTGATGAGGTCCACATCCAAGAAGGACACATCTTGAAGACAACCAAAAAGTTACGAGATTGACATTTTGACTAATGTTTTGGCAAGTTGACTGATTTTGACTGTATGATTGATTGACTTATGTTATCGGATTTTGACAAATTTTGACGCTGACACTTCAAATGACTGTCTTGTACCAAGTGTGACTATGTCTGACTTATTTGACTGACACGACCATGTTTGACTTACGATTTTATTTGGAAAAACCTAAAAGGACTGACCTAATGTCCCGGGGACTCAAAGATGAGCCTTGCCTACATAGCAAATGCACAGAGACAACGTAGTTCAAACAAATAACAAAGACTAACTGACTCAATGGACTTGATAAGATATGACTCACTTTGACTTTTTTTTGAGATTTTTGATACTCTTTGAATGTTTTTGTATTTTCTCAGGACATTTTCAAATTTTTAGGTCTTTTTTCAAGACTTTTTCTAATTTTTTATGACTTTTTTCAATATTTTTTCAGATATTAATGACTTTTTGATGCTTTATAAAAATTGTGACAAATGCATGTGAATGATGTCGATGCACATGAATCCAAGGAAAACCATGATTTTTCTACTAGTCAAGCTGAATACCAATTGATAGGTGATGATGACGATGACAACGTTGTTTGACATGGGAAGGACACATCCCGAAACAACGTGAAGATGATAATGATATGAAAAGAGGATAAAAGTGTTCAGTAGGGCCAGGGACAAAGCCAAGGAACATTTTGGATAATGTGCTAGGTTTTCTATATTGTTGCAGTTGGGATGACTTGGTGAGGACTAGATGGGATGACGAGGGATCTTGAGACCATTGACAAGGGAAACCAAGATGGGTGATAGGTATAAAAGGACAATGGAAGGCTTTGGTAAAAGATAGGAGACATGGATGGCTTGGACTGGGAGATTTATCATATGGTCTTCAAAGATGATGTTGCATAGTGAAAAGAAGGCTATGAAGGTAATGACATGACATTTTGTGACTAGTGCATGACCAAAAGATAGACATGTCAAGATTTTTCCCTAAAGCATGATTTGTGTCTATGCCTTAGTCTTTGTCAAGATCAAAGTAGGTGGGAAAATGGATGGACATGATAGGGCTCAGATGGATGGATGGAAATGTCATAAGAAATGTGTCATGTGGAGGGTAAGGGAGATGAGACATCTTGCCCCCAAGTGCAATGGTCCACATAGATGATTTATTCTACACATGACGCCTGTTTGCCAGGTTTTCATCATGGTACTTATCCAAAGCACCTGTTTGCTAGGTTTTCACTATTGGACAAAAATTTTCTCTTTACTATTTTTGATATTTTTTTATTTTTTTGGTGTCACCAAGACGCCTGTTTGCCAGGTTTTCATCAAGGTGATGATTTTTTTATTTTTCAATTTTTTTGTATTTTTGCATTTTGCAAGATAGCCTTAATGCCTTATATGACCACTGACTGTGTTGAAGCCTTTGACGGTTTTGATGTAGAGACTGGTGCCATGACTTGCCAATAATGACCTTTCTGAAGTAGTTGCCTTGTCAGGATGATAGCGCTTGCATACAGCTGACTGATGTCATTGTGATCCTTGTTGATACTAGAGTTGGCCTTATCAGAATACGCACATCACAATAGAGTGCCATTAGAGTCCTTATGATATAGAGTTGTTGCCAAGATGCAACGGATTTGTGACATGGGATGTTTGGAATTTAAGGAGGATGTAGGATTATGACGGATGATGGTGGACATGGATGGGTTGGTTGGATGTTTGGATGTAGCTGCTTTTATTCTCCAAACTTTAGGTGTTGGGTTAGGATGTTGTTTGGAACCAACATTTTTATATGTCTTCCTTCATGGCCATTTTGATGCAAGTGGACATGTATTATATGTGGGAGTCCTCTTGTGCTGGGGCTCCACATTTTGATTGAATTTTGGATTTGGCATATTTTCTTTGCCTGATTTATTCTTTTCTTGACTTGACCCATTTTGTTTTGGGATCCACTTTAGCTTCATTTGTCCATTTGTATTTTTTATTGATTCCATGGCCTTTGACATTTGATTTTGGACTTTGTACTTTTAAGACTTTTGTTGGTTTCCAATGGATGGTTTATTCATGATGGAATGATGGTTAGGGGTGTGGAGTGAAGGTTTGTTGGCAACAATCTTATGACAAGGAATACTCATGTCACCCATTTTGATGTTTGTATGAGATAAAGTTTCCCCCAATATTGAGGAGGGACCACTAACATCATTAGATATTCGAACTAATGAATAGCCAAGACCTTTATGTCCGTAATGTACTTGAACTTGTATGGGTTACAAAATTCCTTGCTCGTGTAGGCCTAATCCTTTTCCCTGATAATGCATGTTCTGAGAAATTCTTTTTGCGATGGGGTACTTGTCATTTTGGAAGCAAGATGCTAACCCATCCTTATTATGGAAATTAATGCTTGAAATCTTCTCATCTGTAAGAAATCCTGCTCTGAAAAAGATAGATGATCCTAATTGATAGGATGTTGTAGTTTCATTGACATATTGGATAGATTTTTTATTAATATCTTTAGTCTGATTTGGTGATATGTTAGACTCCTATGATTCTGTTGGTGCTTCCAAGTCTATGTCAAAACCATCTTGATGGTCAGTGTCATAGAGCCCACTGAATTCAGCTATAGCTTGATCATTTGCAAATATGTCCATGCTAGAAGACTCTTGTTCTAGGAGAAGATCATCTATGTGTCCCATGGAGGCAAGTGCCTCACTTTTGGGAGTGTCAATATTTGAAGTTTGGATGGAATCGTCTTCAAGTGTTTCATCATGAATGACATAGAGGTCAAGGAGTGGATCATTTTGGACTTCTTCAAAATTAGTGTCTTGATCAAAGACTAGCTCAGCTGGAACGATATGATCAAGAATAGGGTCTTGACCAAGGATAGGTTCATCTTGAATGACATGGTTTTGGATGGACTCTTGACCAAGGATAGGTATATTTGGTATGCCATGATTTTCTAAGAGGACTTCTTGAATGGATGTAAAGATGGAGTCATGGAATGGACTATTTTGATCTTAACATGACGGTGATGCTATAATGTTGTGCTTTGGACTTGCCTCTTGACATGTATCCTCAAGTGTAGTTAAGAAGGTGGGACTTTAGAGACCATGACTAGATATGTTTTCATGAAAACATGGAGTGTCCTGGAATGGATTAGTGTATAATGGACTAGGATATGACATGGAGGTTTGGACTTGGTTGAGGGATGATGGGATAGGATAGGACATGATTGTATGACAGGGATATGATGTGGATGGAGGATTAGGATATGACTTGAATGGAGGATTAGGATATGATGTCAGTGGTGGACTAGGATATGATGAAGGACTAAGATATGATGTGGAGGGTTGGTTTCCCCTATCAATGTTAGGGTGGGTATGACTAATGGAAGCTTGTTGTGACTTAGTGTCATGGATGGTGTTAGGGGACTCTTGATAGTAGATGGATTAAGGACTAGGACTCATGGATTGTTGGTAAGAGGGATAGATGGATGGAGGGCTAGGGGTTGTAAATTTGGACTTGGATTGGAGGTACAGTGTTTTGAAGTCCCTAGCTAGTTGTGCCTGACCATTACTGAGAAATTGGCATTCAATTCGACTAGCAAGCATGTCATAGTGGCTTGAAGACATGATGGTGGATGGAATGAGACTAGACTATGCAAAGTGATAATGAGGACAAAAAGGAATGTCAAATGCAAAGTGGTAATGAGGACTATAATGAGTGTCTTATGTCAAAATATTTCTAGGAAAGGGTTACTAACCATTCAAAGTTTGGCCAATGTCTCGATTTTGGATTGTCAAAGGACTAGTTTGAAGGACAAGATGAAAAAATGACAAGGTGAGATTTCCATACTAGACTTATGAGTTGGAAATATCTCACAAGAGGATAATGACTTAGGATTGATTTGTTTGACTTTGTCCAATGACAATTTACTTTTTGAAACAATGATTTGACAAAGTAAGGAAAGTTTTCCTATCCCAAAGGTGTGCAAAAATTTAGGACTTAATAATTTTCCTATGAAGATGATGATGGATTGCAAGCTAAAAGAAAACTAAAAATGCAAAGATGGATGACTTGGACAAGTGTTGGTTTCGTTTTGGACAGACGCTGCTAGAAAAAGATTTCAGTAAAATCTACTTGCAAAATGTTTTGCCTCGGGTTTCTGACAGCAATAAAGTTTTTTAGTTGACAGGAAAATGCATCGCTTAAGGTTTCAAATACGTTGCAATTTCAAATGCGTTACAATTTAAAATGCGTCATTATCAGAAGAAATTGTGTTTCAAGAAGGAAAATGTGTTGTAGATTACTCAAATGCATCACAGAGTTTGGCAAATGTGTTACAATATATTAGATGCATTGCATTATTTAGCAAGTGTTGTGAAAAATGGCAAATACGACCTTTAGGATTTCAAATGCGATCCGACAGAGCAATTGTGGTGTTTACATTGTCAATTGTGGCTTGACATAGCATATGCGACTTAGGATTAGGCAATTGTGGTGCAATATTGTGAATGTGTCATTTGATTAGGCCAATGCATCGAATGAAAGTCAATTGCGGCGTTACAGAGGGCGATTGCTGCTTGAAAGAGTAGATATGACTCAGGAATAATCAGTTGCAGTTCAATATGGAAAATGCGTTGCAAGAGTTTATGGGAAAAAAAATTGGCAGTTTGCAAGGATTTGTTTCAGTTTGGCAAATTTGTTTCAAATTTTGGCAAGTTTGTTGTTCATTTGTTTAAGAAAATAGTTGGCAAACACATGATGTAAAAATGAAAAACAACCCCATAGAAGATAATTACAAAAATCCTATGGCTACAAGGACTGTATTCTTAAAGATCCCACTAACCGCATATCCTTAGTGGATGAATTGATAAGCTTGGCCCCACAAGCTCCCCCTTATAGTGCACTCACTTCTCAGGGCAACCAAGCTTCCAACCTCCATGAAACTCCCGTGGCAGATTGATCATCTCTACTAAAAACTACGTAGGTGTAGGTGCCTTGACAATGACTGTTGCTACACCAAAGAATAGAAGGTTTTGGGCTTACTAAAACAAAGGTTTTAATTCAGGCACCCGTTTAGAAGGCCACACGAGAGGCATTATCATCCCAGTCTACAGAGGTTATGCTCTATAGGTTTTGACGCACCACAAGGGTATTGGGGAGTCAATTGCTGGTCCGCAAGAAGTTTTGTAATGCTAAGTTTTCCTTAAAAATAAAATTTATATACCAGTTGGGCATCAGTTGGCTTTAGTGGGTTCTCGGTTTGAGTCACTTTGGGGTGAGTACTTTTTCCCACCAAAACACGCCCAATTTCTAAGGCTTACAAAAGTAAGCCAAAATATTCATAGTTCAATCGATCTTTATTTAAAAACAAAGAGAGAGCACATGAATATCTCAACTCACACTCGCATGGTGTTCATTTTAAGCCCAAAATGAAATGTGTTGACAAACCAAAAAAAACATGGAGTTCATTTTAACCGTTTGTAGTATTTTTCAAAACATGGGGTTCATTTTAACCATTTGTAGTATTGTCTAACTAGCAGTTAATTATAAACCCATGAAAAAAGAAAATGTATTGTTCTTTTTAACCTTATGCAAGTGTGTGTTTGTTCATTTTACTGATGAGTGAAGAAATGCATGATTGTTGGAAAAAAAAGGAATAAAAGTTGACAATGAAATTTAACTAATTCCAGCTAGACACACGCTATCACGAGAATATTAGTATCCTAGAAAAATTCTAATCTAAAAGCAAAAATCAGGAAGAAAATACAAAAAAAAAAAAAAACTGGAAAAAAATTTGTACCAATCATTTGCATCTCAATAGAGCATATGCGACTCGATATGGTGTTTACGGTCCAGAGACTGGAAAATGTGTTGCAACAGGTCAGTTGTGCCACTTGGGCAGTCAAATACGGTGTGACAGGGCGAATGTGTCGCACGCGAAGTCGGATGCGGCACAACAGATCGTTTGTGTCGCACGGTCTGTCAATTGCGTTGTTTCATACATGTACCTACAAAAATAAAACTAGAAGCCATACAAAAATCTACAAAAATGTGTTAATGAGGATGTCTAGTTCACCAATGTAATGAGGATTTTCTGCAAAATAGAATAGTTACATTCACATGCATATACAATAAAAATCCACAAATCAATAGAATGCATAGGAGAAAACAAGAAAGGAGAATAATGAAACTGTCTCGCCCAATCCTTCCTCCTCCATGGCTGAATTCCATTGCACCTTCTAACTTTGCTGTGATAATGAGTGCCCTCATATTTTGTGTGAGCAAATTTTATAATGCCTAGCCCTAAAAAAAGCTTTGAAAGATTTCCTAAGTATTGTTGCAAAAGAAACTTAATTCTAGAATGCAAGTAGCTAAGATGACAAATTCAAGATTCAAGAAAACAAAGATATTAAGAGATAATGATCAAAGATTAAGAAGATGAGCCTCCGAAATGAGAACAAAATTGGCATTTTATAAAAAATGCAATTTTGGATGGAGGGATGAGATTAAAAGCTGACAAAGCCTAAAATCTGTGGATGAGATTAAAAGATGACAAATCCTAAAATTAGTGGACGAGATTTCATGTGACAATCCCTAATTAGGGTTAGGGCAAGATTGTTAAATGAGCAAGAAAGATTTAATTTAAGAAATTAAATCAATGATGGAGAATAAACATGACAGTGAGATGAAAATTAGTAAAATCAAGAAGATAATGATTGAACAAGAAGAGGAGATTTAGAAAATCAGTAATTTTAGCAACTACTTGATTTGTAGAAGAATATTACCATTTTGAATTAAAATTAATTCAAAATATGGATTTAGTGAGATAGTAAATAATTGATTTTAAGATTATTTACTAAAAGAAGTGACAGTTAACCATGTGAGATCAATTTTAAATAAATTATTTTATTTAAAATGAGGAAATGTCAAATAAGGCAACTAAATAATTAAAGATAATTATTTAATTTGGAGAAGGTGATTGATTAATTAAATAAATTATTAAATCTATTTAATTAAAAGAGGATTTGGGAATTAGTGACATATTAAATAAATAAATAAAAATATATTTATTGAATAATCAAGAGGACATAAATAATAAAGATTAATTAAATAAATTGAGAACTTAATTTAATTATGAGAAGACTTTAGATAATTAGTGATGCATGAAATAAATAAATAAGATCTATTTATTTAATAATCGTGAAGAACAAATGAAAATGAATTAATTAAATAATTATGAATTATTCAATTAATAGTTGAAGGTGGACAAAGACATAATTAAAATGTCATAATTATGCTAGGACGAAAGCGGTAAAATAGAGTTTGCAGGCCTAGGTCATTTTTATGTGTCTACAAAACCCTAGCCACCATCCAAAAATTGTAGAACCAGTATTGAGATTTTGATGGTCTCTTATTTGAGTTAGCTAGAATAAAGGAAGGAATTGCAAGGTAGTTGTTTGTCTCGCAATTGGAAATGAAGGTATTCTTGATGAATTGTATGAGATTTTTGTTTGACATCTAGCCGACATACAATGAGGTAAAATCTTGACAATACCTTTGTCATTTCGAAATGAAGATTATAAAACAGTTTTTTAGTTTGTATTAAAAACAAAAAGCAGTTACAGATAACTGTATTTTTCCATTTTGGATACTCGAGTTTGAGCTCGAGAGTTTTAGTTTTTTTACACAAATTTCATTACTTTTGAAGCATGGCGTTCTTTCATTTCTCTAGGTGAGATTTGAAACAAAATATGTAGTGAGATATTGGTTAAGACAGTAGTAACTAGAAGAGAAAATGGGTCTATCTCCAATATTCTTCTAAAATAGAGATAATGATGAAGATGTTATACACAGTGACATTTTTGAATATCCTTAGTTTCTTTTGAAAGGCTTAATCATTTGACAGCCTTCTTAATATTTTATTGAACAACATATCACTAGTGCGTTGTTAAGGTTTTATGACTACAAGTCAATGCAGTTTTAAGGTCTTAATTGTTTATCATTTGTGACATTTGTAAAACTAGGAGTTGGTTCTCCTAACTTGAAGTGGGTGCTTCAGTTTGTACTTGGAGTTGGTGCTCTTTGAATGAATAAAAGGAACATTTTATGAGTGGTTTTTTATACCCCATGAGGGTTTTTCCACTCAGGAAAATAATGTGTTGTGTGGTGAAATCTGTGCATTTGTGTTTTAGCCCATATGCTTAGGTGTTAATGTTTTTCATTCTGTCATTTGTCAATACAATTCATGCAATGTTATGATACTTTACTAAAAATTTCATTCTATTATAAAACTGTTCAAAATATACATGAAGTCTTGTTGAAATAAAGCATTAAAAGGAATTGTTCAATCAAGTTTACATGAACAATCAATATCATGCTTTCAGATTGTTATGTAAGTCTTTTATCAAATTTTCATTCTGCTAAAAGTTCTTTGATGTGTTAGTGTTCATTTTGCAAGTTGAGAGGTTTCATAAAGTTGTCTCAAGGTGATTGTTTAATTTTCTCATGAAGTTAAAAGTTTGAAAAATTATACATTACTCTAATTCACCCCCCCCCTCTGAGAGTAATTCATCTTCCAACAATTGGTATCAAAGTGTAGGGTCCTTGCATAGGTCTTATCCCCCTAGGATAGATTCTGATAATGGAAGTATGTCAAACATATCCCAAGTTCAAGTAGGTTCTTCTGTGACTAGAGCCAAATCCTTGTTTAATAAAGTTTGATTGTCTTAAGGATTTTTGGTATTGAAGTGTTGAGTTTGATATGGAAAAAAGTAGAAGGAATACGGGAAAAAAAAGTTCACAGCAAAATGCTAATCATCATGTTTTGCCTGAATCTAATATGAGGAGTAATGAGGAAGAGATCATAAATAGTAACTCTAAAATGGTAGAGTACCCTAGATCTAGAACACCTCAGTTTGAAGGTACAAAATTTATTGTGTGGAAATATAGTATGAAAACATACTTGTCTTCTTTAGGGCTTAATGTGTGGGAAAAAGTTGAAAATGGTTGCACTACATCTGCAACATCTCCTTCCACACATGAGGAGAAGAAAGCTATTGAATTCAATGCTAGAGCTATAAATGTTATTTTTAATAGCTTGCCAAATAAAGTCATTACAAAAGTTATTCATTACAGTAGTGCTAAGGAAGTTTGGGACAAGTTGATTGAAATGAATTAGAATGGTGAGTTGCAAGAGGAGATATCCTTGAATATTGAAATAAGTTGTGAAACATTTGAGAGTGAAGAAGGTGTAAACCTTCATATTTTTGAAAAGCAGTCCAAAGAGATCATTAATGAACATTTAAATGATCAAGAAACTAGTGTAGAAGTATATCAATTTCTGGGTGAAGTTGAATTTGAATAGGAATATGATGAACCAGAAAGTGAGGTTGATTTGGAAGGTGAACTCCTATGTACCTTAGATACAATTAAGCAACTTAGAAAAGAAAACCTTATTTTAACAAGACAACTTCAACAAGAAAAGAATATCAGGGAAAAGATATGCTCAAATCTTGTGGAAGCAACTTAGATACAAGTTGAAGAAGCTAGAAAGATTGAGGAATAAATTAAATGCCAATTCAAGGTAAAATAATAGAATATAGAAAGACTTGAATGGGAAGTGGTTTCACTAAGGAACATAGATAAAGCATCAAAATAACTAAGTGATGAGAAACTTAATGAAAATAGCTCTATGTATTTAGATAAGATCATTGGTGCACAGAAAGCTCCAAGTGATAAAGGTGGTCTAGGCTTAGAAGGAGGACAATGCTCTAAGATCAGGAAAACTCCTAGAACATAGGTAGATTTAAATTTTCATGCTACTGATCTTGAAACTGCAGGTAGCAAACAACACAAGAATATCAACAAATGAGGAAATAATAGAATAAATAGATATACCAGATCTTCTTCTGCTGGGAAAGATAAATTGATGAGGCATAATTGTTCTTTTTCAGGCTATTGTTAATCTTGTTTTGAATATGGTCACAGAGCATCTAAATGTTGGATTAAAGTAAAGAAAAATTATTGTCAAAGGAACTATGGTATTATCACATGCTTCAAGTGTAGTCAATCAGGTCATATTGCAAGAAACTGTGACAAATTATCTTTAAAGGGTGATACAAGATACTATAAATATTTGGTTGTATGCTATAGATGTAATTGTTTTGGACATAAAGAAAAGTTTTACAAGGGTTGGTGGAAGAAATCATTTGGAAATAGCAAAGATTTAGAAAATCTACTTAAGCCAAATAAAAAATCTTTGGAGGTCTGGAGAAGAAAGCAAGGAAAAAAAGAGAAAGGACTAAATCTTGTGAATGTTGAACAAGAATAATTTCTAACCATTTAAAGGCAACACAAAAATAGGGGGAGTTGATTAGTAAATTATATATCAAATCCCTTTGATATCAATCAAGAAGGAGTTTCATTTTGTTGTCTCATTCTCATGTCAAGGTGTAAGTAATAGTGTTAAACCACAAACGTATCATAATTTTTTGCTTGTACTCTATGTTGAGTTATTGTTTGTGTTTGGAATAACTATGATAATGAGTTGATGATAACAATCATAATTTTATGGTTTAGATCATGGTTATCTTTGGTTATTCTTAGTGTTCATCTTTGGCATGTTCATTGATATTCTATTTGATATTCCACTAGATGGTGTTACATGCATTTTTGGTATTGCATCAAGGATTGGATTACATACTGATTGGTATAATAGTTGTTTAATGATTCAAATTGGCAAGTGAAATTGTTTCAGGAGATATTTACTCAAGATAGGATAACATTAGTGAAAGTGCCATGTCAGGCTTGGTGGTTGTCAAATGGATGTGTGCACAGAGAAGAATCTTCCATATTGCACATTTACATGTTTTAGTATTATTGTACAATAACAGTACATAAATTAATACTATTTTATGGTATTGGTTTCATGATGTTGTGATTCTAAGTTTCCTACTCAGCTAAAGCTAGTAAATGGGTTCTTCTTGTATAATGCATAGTAATGATTGTTATGTATCTTTCTTGAAGGGAGGCAGTGGCATTGATTTGTTACAGTCACATTATGGTGTTTAAATGTAGATGGAATTCACATGGTCTTTATGCATTGATAAACAAAATAAATTTCAGTGATCCTTCATGGAATTGATCACAATTTCATTTTGATGCACTGTGACTTTAGAAAAAAGGATAGCTCAAGACAGCCACTAAAACATGCCCACTATTATGACATTCAATGTTGCATTGTGAACAATCAATGATATCATGAAATGGAGGTTATCTCTATTTTATTATGCATGATACTCCAACAACATGTTGATTATTTGCAATCTAGGATAGTTCAATATTGATTATATTGTCATTCATGATCATGGGAAAAGTGGTCAGGATTTGTGGAATAGTATGTAGTGTTTCAATGATGACAATTATCTCTTGTTTACTTAGCTTGCTGTGACAATGGATTTGTGAAAGTGCAATGATTGTGACAATGACTTGTAGAGGTAGCAAGCTAAATAACACAGGTAGTGATTTCTTGTATTGCTATGGTTTTTTTGGTATTGAGCATGTTAATTGTTGACAGCTTTTCATGTGCTAACCATGCTAGAAATGACAGTATATTCTTGTTGAGTGTATCTTTGACAACTTTTTTTTGACAATGCTTAGTAGCTTTTGTGTACTCAGTTAATATTCTATGCTAGTATGTAGACAGAGAGGTTGGAAAGGTGATTCATCTTCTAATCAATGGTGCCAATAGCATATTTTGTATTTTTTGGTGATAGCCGACTTTGCTTGGTAGATTATCTAAAAGTTTTGTTTTCAGATTTTGAAAATGATGTGATCTTGTTTATGCTTATGATATCCATGCCAAGTAAGTGGAAAAGGGGGAGAAGCTCATATGTTGTAAATACTACATTGCAAGTAACATAACTTCTTGAGAAGTGCATAGTTGATGCCTTTGTATATGGTCATTCATGTTGTTAACATTGTTCATATAGTTAGTATTTGGTGAAGATTGGTTCATGGTTGTTGATATGATTGTCACCATGTGGTAATATTTATTGCTCTGGTTCATATAATTCTTTGTTGGCTTCTCTATTGTTTTCCATGAAATTTCACATTCTCTTCTTTCATTCTTTGTCTTTGAGGAAAAAGGAGGAGAGATGATATGTGTTTTTCCATCAAGGACAGAGGGGGAGTTTGTTGGATAGCAGTTGTTTAGGCTTGTCCTTGGTGTCAAAAGTGGTTCAGTGATACCTTCATGTCAAAACTGGTTCACTAATATAAGAATATATGTGATGACATGATATTGGGATGTTGGCAGGATGCATTCTCAGATTTATTGATCTCAGATTTGTTGATATATGAAATGATGTTCCATGATATGATGTTCCATTGTTTGGTATTCTTGTTTATGGTGATTTAGGATTTTCATGATATATTGGCTCTTGATGTTTATTGTTGGATCATATGGCATTACTCCTAGTTCATGCAATGCTCTTTAAGTTTTAGTTCTCTTCTTGATGGTCTTGGTGGTACTTGTTGTGCCTTTTGCACACACGCCCCATTCGGAACGGGGACCCTCTCTTCCCTCCTTTTGATCGTCCTTTCCTTTTTGTTCTGCCTCATTTTGTGTACCCATTTTTATGCCCCAAAGAGATCGATGCATTTTCCAATACCATATTTTAAGCTTGACTAGAGTCACCCCCTTTAAAAATTGCTGAGTCTTGGGTTAACTCAGGTTTTCCTTGTCAAATGCCGTTCCAGTGTCTGTGGCAATTTCCTTCCGAGTTTCCCCTATCGGGTTTCCCCTTTCGGGTTTTCCCCTCCGGATTTCCTCTCGGGCTTTGCCGTTTCAATGGCCGTGGTGGGACAACTTCTTGGCCATCAGACTTCAGACCTCCTGCCGTCGTCTGCATTTTTTAAACCTACCAACTCTACCTGCTGCTATACGAAGGAATTCAATGTTATATTAATGGTGGGTGTGGCTATAAAAACTAATTTTCCAGCTATCATTGTCAATTATTGGAGTGATAGAAAGGTTGGAGAACTCTCGGCGTCCTAGCATTTTTTGCCCTGCAATCCGAGCGCTTTTCTGACGTCCACCATGCATCCAGTAATTTGCTCTTTGGGATTTCAAGGTAGGTTTGCCGTCCACGCGTCTTCCCCCTTTGTTTTGTGAAATTCCATGTTTTGATGAAGGTAAAATATAAAATTGAACTAAAATTAGGTAAATCTATGCCCTCCGCTCAAAACTCACCTTTTAGAAAATTAAAATCAATCGTTAAATGGATAGAAATCCAATTCGGAGCTTCACCACGTCGTGGTCATTCTTCAAAATAGCGTCGGCATCTCCCAGGCCCTGGTGTTCCCATGGCCGCCTGTGACTCATCGTCTTCAAACTTCAGATAGCAAATTTACCCTTCTCGGACTTCGACCTCCGGAATTCCCTTCCCGGGATTCTATTGCGTCATCACCGTTTTATACGGCCTTGCCCGAGCGTCTTCCTGACCTCTGGACCTCAGACTCCCGAAGTCCATCTGAAAATCTAAACCTATCGAAACTCAATCCAGCCCCAAGACTCGGTCCTCAGAATTCCATTCTCGAAATTCCGTTCCGACTTCGCCGTTTCGACGGCCTTCTCCGAGCGGCTATCCGAATCTTGGATCCTGACCGTAAAAGTCTTCCAACTTCCAGTCAAAACCTTTGACCAATTTCTTCCAGACTCTGACCTCTGGAATTCCCTTCCTGGGATTCCATTGCATCATAGCCATTTTATACGGCCTCACTCGAGCATCTTTCCAACTCTTGGACCTTGGTCCATTGCCTATCGAAACCCAAATTTAGATAAAATCTCTTTGAGCTTCTTCCGGATTCTGACTGCTAGAATTCCCCTCTAGGGATTCCGTTCCATTGATGCCGTTTTAATGGAAAATTCGGGACAACTTCCTAACCTCTGGGTCCCGATTCGCTATTCGTCACCTGGCTATCCTGAGTCTTCTAACTGTCTCCGGAGACTGTCCTCCAGATTTCCTTCTCTAGATTTTTGCTTCCATTTCAGCGTTCCCAACGGTTGATCCATAACCACTTCCTGGTGATGGCAATCCGAGACCCAGATTCCGATGCTCAGAATTTCATGTCCTCTACACCATTTCAGATGGCTTTCCTATACATGATACCCGAACTCC
>CM021109.1:273958214-274357373 GCA_007115665.2 Sequoiadendron giganteum | reverse complement strand
CCAACTATTATCCTTAAGGTAATGGCCTTGTTGAGTCCACCAACAAGAACATGATCATGGTGATCAAGAAGTTGTTAGATAGAAACCCCAAGGATTGACATACTCAACTTCGTTTCACCTTATGGGTAGATCGCACCCACCACAAGGCTGCCATTGGAGATTCCCCATACCATCTAGTCTATAGCCTAGAGCCCATCTTTCCTATACACTTAAAAATCCCCACCCTCAGGTTTGTCAACGATTACTATGAAGGAGGAGACCGCAGAGAAACTCGCCTCGCCAAGCTGCTGCACCTTGAAGAAGTATGAGACCATGCAATAGAAAATTTTACCAAGCATCAGGATGTAGTCAAAAGATGGTTCGACTGTCGAGCCAAAGTTAAGGCCTTACGCATTTCTGATCTAGTCCTCTACTAGGACAAGGCCCATGAAAGGAAAGGGGGACCCAACAAATTTGACAAGCTTTGGCTTGGCCCCTTTCAGATTGCTGAAATCCTTGGAGATAATGCTTTTTGCCTGAAGACTCTCACTGGTGAAAATGTCCCGTTGCCTATCAATGGGTAGCACCTCAAGCATTACTTCTAGGCTTGAGCTCTTAAGAGCTATCTTTGTATATACCTATGCATACGTAAAGATAGATTTCCTGCTTTGTCCTTCGGTTTTGCTCATCTTCTTGACAGTTTTGTCATAATTTTGAAAGCGTCTCCCTATTCTGCTATGGTGGCCATGCTTGGCCCAATGAACGGTTTGCCTTGCTCTCCACTTTCATGTTGTTCTCTAGATAAGCCCTCATTCCCTACTACTACCCTCTGAAGGCTCCTAACCATCAGTTTTCAACTTTCAAACTCTGCACTAACCTAGGATGGCTATTTGCTTGAATCCCTACTCTTATCATGGAACACACAAAGCACATTTCAAAATATCTCCAAAGAATTGTATGGTGATCACTGGGAGGTAGAGATAAGTGAAAAATCTAAAGTCTATTCTACTGACCACTACGATTCTCAAGCCCATTGTGAACTTTGTTGTTCACATGGTTGACAAAAAAAGAAGAAGAGAGAAAGTGCTAAAAGGAAATATCCAGCACAAGCAGTAAATAAATTGCAAATAACAATCGTATGGGTGTGCGAGTATCTCTACCGGGGATATCGATGCCTGGCCGGCTGTAGAGCTATGTTCGTGAGGTCGTAGCGATGACTCCATTGGGGCTACGGACGCTTGACTAGCAGTGGAGCAATGTCCAGGTTACTCTTGGGATTAGATGAACTACATAGCTTATCTCCTTCGACCAGTGGTTACTCATACTCTCTCTGAGGAAAGGAAATGAACTCACCATGCACACACTTCCATCACAAAATTGCAGTCTGATTAAATCCCACCTTCCTTAAACGGTTCTTAGTTCAGCTTTGAAAATTGTCTTAGGTCTGCAAAACTAGAGATCATGGGTTTGGAATGAATATTTATCTCTAGAACGCCGAGAGTGTTCTCTTAGCGGAGTCGCCATTTGTTGTGCCTTTTGCACACATGCCCCATTCAAAACGAGGACCCTCTCTTCCCTTCTTTCGATTGTCCTTTCCTTTTTGTTCTACCTCATTTTGCGTACCTATTTTTGTGCCCCAAAGGGGTCAGCGTGTTTCCCAATACCATATTTTAAGCTTGACCAAAGTCACCCCCTTTAAAAATTGCTAAGTCTCAGGTTAACTCGGGTTTTCCTTGTCAAAATGTCATTCCGGTGTCTATGGCAATTTGCGGGTTTCCCCTTCCGAGTTTCCCCTGCCAGGTTTCCCCTTTTGGGTTTTCCCCTCTGGATTTCCTCTTGGGCTTTGCCGTTTCGATAGCCATGGCGGGAAGGCTTCTCGGCCATCGGACTCCGGACCTCCCACTGCCATCTACGTTTTTTAAACCTACCAGCTCTACCTACTGCCGTACAAAGGAATTCAATGCTGTATTAATGGTGGGTATGGCTATAAAAACTAATTTTCCGGTTGTCATTGTCAATTATTCGAGTGATAGAAAGGTTGGAGAACTTCCAACATCCTGGCATTTTCTACCCTACAGTCTGAGCGCTTTTTTGACATCCACCATGCATCCGGCAATTTGCTCTTCGGGATTTCGAGTTAGGTTTGTCATCCGCGCGCCATCCCCCTTTGTTTTGTGAAATTATGTGTTTTGATGAAGGTAAAATATAAAATTGAACTAAAATTAGGTAAATCTATGCCCTCTGCTCAAAACCCACCTTTTAGAAAATTAAAATCAATTGTTAAATGGCTAGAAATCCAATCCAAAGCTTCACCGCGCCGCGACCGTTCTTCGTAATAGTGCTGGCGTCTCCCGGGCCCAGGTCTTCCTATGGCTATCTATGACTCATCGTCTTCAAACTTCAAATAGAAAATTTACCCTCCTCGGACTTTGACCTTTGGAATTTCATTGCATCATCACTATTTTATACGGCCTTTCCCGAGCATCTTCCCGACCTCCGGACCCCGGACTCCCAAAGTCCATCTGAAAATCTAAACCTGTTGAAATTCAATCCAGCCCCGGGACTTGGTCCTCGAAATTTCATTCTGACTTTGTCGTTTCGACAACCTTCTCCGAGCGGCTTTTCGAACCTTGGTTCCCGACCGCAAAAGTCTTTCAGCTTCCAGTCGAAACCTTCAACCAATTTCTTCTGGACTCCGACCTCCAGAATTCCCTTCCCAGGATTCCATTGTGTTATCGCCGTTTTATACGGCCTCGTCGGAGCATCTTTCCGACTCTCAGAACTCGGTCCATTGCCTACTGAAACCCAAATTCAGATAAAATCTCTCTGAGCTTCTTCCAGATTCTGATGGTCGGAATTCCCCTCTCTAGATTCTATACCATTAATGTCATTTTAACAGCAAATTCAGGACAGCTTCCTGACCTCCAGGTCCTGGTTCGCTGTTCCCCGTCTGGCTGTCCCGAGTCTTCTAACCGTCTCCGGAGACTGTCCTCTGGATTTCCTTCCACGGATTTCCGCTTCCATTTCTTAGTTCCCAATGGTTGATCCATAACCTCTTCCTGGTGACAGCAATCCAAGACCCGGATTTCGATGCCCAGAATTCTGTGTCCTCTACACCATTTCAGATGGCTTTCCTATAAATGATACCTGAACTCCCAAATGAAGGATCAAATGACCTCCAAATCAAAAATGGATTTCGACCCACTCGCTAAAATTAGGTTTTCCTTCATGTCAACCCTCGAACACTCAAATCCAACCCTAGGAAGTGCTTTTGGGAATTCCATTCTCATTTTTCCCTTTCAAACAACATTCTGCCAAGGGATTGACAATGATGCCCAATAATCCATCAGGGCCAAAGCTCAAACCTTATGATAGGTACCCTCGGCTATAGTTCCGGAACTTCAAGAAAAACTACTGCAAGGTGAATGATGCATTCATCACTCACATCAACTGGTCCTTAGGAGGGGATTTTCATAAGAGGATATCCCACGGTGTCAGGGCCCTCCTTAGGCAGTACACTTTCTAGTACATTTAGTTCTCCAAGTTCACCTATATGCGCACTCAAGGATTCACTGAAAGACCAAACAAGCTGCCCCGGTACCCAAATGACTGGATCATTCTCTTAGAGCTAACCCGATAGCTATGACACACTCATAGCATCTTGAGTGAAAAGCATATTGTAGGCCCCACCTATACCATTAACCCTGGTCAAGGGATGTATAAGATCCACACCTCCCAATGTGTAGGATATTTGGAGAAAGAACTGGCTAAGTATAACTTCGAGCAATACATAGCGCGACCATGAATGGATCCTTATGGTCATGTCAGAAAGGCACTGGGACGTGAATACACCAAGCTCCACAACATCGAGGACTTTTGGGCCAATTGCAAAGTTGATCTTGAGGTGTGGTTGCGATATTACATGTGCATGACCGCCATGTATGTACGAAGGGTGAACTTGTGTCCAGTCCTTGACCAGCTGGAGGAGGATGAAGACATAGTGATCGATCCATGCTACGATAAAGTTTCTAACTTGCTGCTGCCTGCAATTGATTGGAATGAACCAGAGCTTAATGATGTCGGTGTACTCACTAGGCCCATTGAAATCCGAACAAGGGCATGGATCGATAAGAAGGTGGCCCAATTGAAATAACAAGGGGTCATCTTAATATTCAATGAACTTACAAGTGAACATGTAAGTGAACCAAGTGGCTTCGAAGCTGGAGTAGCTACCGCTACAACTGGGGAGACATCCAAGACCCCACCATCGGTGAAGACCAAGAAAAGGAAGGAGACTAGTGAATAGCTGCCCAAACCAAAGGTCTATGCCCGTAAGGCTTCTGAGCCTAAACCTTCCAACAAGAGGAGGAAAAAAACAAGCAGAGCGGAGATGGCTATATTAACCAAGGGTCCAACCTTTGGGATCAAAGGAGGAGGATCTGGCTCGCCACGGTCCCTTACTACCATTGTTACTACTACTACTACTGCTTCCCCTATCCCTCATGCTTCGCTTGCATTTTCTGCTTCCTCCCCACCTGCGATGGACATCTTTGTCCACCTTGCTCCCACTCCTCCAATATTGCAAGTTATTCCCATGGATTCATCATCTACCACCACCTCGCCAATGTCCTCTTCCTCTATGTCTCCTTCCCTTCCCTCCGTTTCTACTACTACAATGCTTGCCCTTAGCCTTCCAGATTCTTTTGTAAAGTACATACAGAACATACCGTCTGAGCTTTCAGGGATGCTCACCAATCCGATGGTCCAGGCTGCAATAGCTCAGGCTATTGCCAATGCTCCAGCTCCCTCCCCCTCTACTGAATCACCAAACATGAAAACAACAATGCAAATATCGGATGAGCTTGAACGATAGCAGCTAGAGGCTGAGAAGGTGCTGGAGGATGAGGAGTTTGAATAGCATCCAATGTTCGAACGTTGGGAGATTGATGAGGTGGCCTATGAGTCTTCCAGTGAGGGCAGTGAGGACCTCGATGCTGAACTGATCCGAGAGTCAAATGATCCTGAGCTCAATGCAGAGTGGGGCAAGTAGCTCAGGGAAATTGAGGATAAGGAGTCTAAGGACTGGCTTGCATGGGAAGGGGAGATTGCTACTCCAAATACGAAGGGCAATAGGTCTCTAATCGAGGGACGTCACCAAACCACAGAGCATGACAAGGAAGTGTTCCTCCATGAGGATAAACAAGGGGAGAACCTCGAGGAACATCAATATATTCTAAACAAAGAAGAGGTGGATGCTGAAAAGAAAGATTCACCCAAAGAGCAGCTGCATACCGAGTCCACCGCTAGACATGAAACATTCTGACAAGACTCTGATGAAGAAAAGTAAAATGCGGGAACAAAGGAGAAGGCTCTTGTTGTCAGAACTGTCAAACTTGAAAAGGAGGACAGCGAGACTCGAAGTGAACCACCAAGGGAAGAATCCCAAGTGCCTGATTGGCTGCAAAGACAACTCAAGCAAAAGACTTCCACCTTGAAGGATCCCAAGGTGAGGCTCGAAGCCATTATGGCCAGAGCACAAATAAGCACCAAGAAAGAGAAGAGACCGAAGGTCAGGTTAAAAGTAACCATGGACGCCTCAGGATCAAGGGCAGTACAAATAGCAACATCAATGGTTGGAGAATGAGGTATAAATTACAACATCTCCACCATCGACTTGGGAATGGCCACAAGGGAACAGAAGGTTGAGCATCTCCAAGAGTCGGTCGCCACAGTGGTGCACCTTATCCAGCAGGATAAGATCTCCAAGGAAGAACTAAAGGAGCAAGTGGGTGATCTAACAACTTATATTCAACAGTGGTCATCTCTAGATGAGCAGGCCATGACTTCATTGGCCCCACCTCAGTTACTGTCCCGGGAACAAATTACCAAGCTTGAGAAGAGACAGAACTTGGACAAGACTATGGAAAACCGGTTCCTGCAGGTCTTGGACATTGGAAACACGGGCATCAACTTGGCTGTCCAGACAGCTAATAGGTTTTTGGAAGTTTAGAAAACTCTTGAGGGTTCGAGGCAGATCTGTGAAGAGTTCCCGAGGAAGTACGATGCTGCCTACCCAAAGATTGAGGCCATACTCGCGTTACCAAGCAATGTCTGGGAAAAGGACCTTGCCTTCAAGGATGATGATCACTGGCTAGTGGACACCTAGAAGCGAGATTTTGATCATTGGAAAAGGAGGCTTGAGCAAATTTTGGAACGAATAGCACCAGAAATTGAATGGGAAAGAGATTCCAGAGAGGAGTGCACTCGGTACCTCAAGATGATGATGGGTACGAGCTGCCCGTGATTGAGATCAATCCTAAGAATATAAAGCCATACTTCTTAAAGATCATGGAGGATGGGATGTCCGCTAAGGTCACCACTAAATTCATGTGCTTCACTGCCTGAGCCTTTGCACAATCGGAACTCTTTAAGGACAATGCTGCTAAGTATGATGATGACTAGAAGAAGCTCGACAACAATTCCCAGGAATGGACTTAGCAGATTTTGCGATCTGACATCATGGAGTTGGATAATTTTCAATCCCTGATCCTAAGTTTCAAGGAGTATGTCACGTTGAAGAAGTGAGAGGGCAATCCCGTCATCGACAAAGAGTTCCTTGAAGAATAGCTACAACAAAGGGCAAATGGCTAAAAGACAAATTTTCTACAGTGTTGTCACTAGATGACAAAATAGGGAAGAAACAAGAAATTATTTATAAATGTAATATATTTGGGGGTAGATCAAACCCTAATGTAAAGTGAATCCTGGCCACATGATAGAATTGAATCTTGGCCACTCTTTTTCTTTTTGAAACTATAAATAGGGCTCTCCTCCTCTCATTTTAAGGGATTTGAGTTGTTGTAAAGGCATATTGCAGAAATTATAATAGAAAATACAGTCATTTTCTGGTGTATTTCTAGGTTTCTTAATATGTTTCATGATTGCTCTCCCTTTTAGTTATAGCTTCACTTTAAGTTACTCTACTATTCTAATGTCTTTAGATTAGATTTAGTATGATATCTCTAGTTTTGATGATTGCTGCTATGTGTATGATTTTCTTGTCCATACTTTTGGTCGTTTGCTGAAGGTAAATGATTTTGCAAAGTTAGCCTGGACTTTGATTTCATTGTTGCTCATTAAACCTCATATTTATTCACCTCCCCATACTGAATGAATGATGAATATCTGCAGTCCTTAGAAGATAGTACAGAGTTGATGACATTGTTAGAATTTTGATTAAATGAAATTTTGTTTAAGAAAACTATCCATAGCAGGAACCTCCATGATCACTGTTCATCGGTAGTTGTAGGTCCATGAAACATCTTTCTTCCTCGCCCTTTTTCTTTTATCCTTTTTTTTAGAAACAACTTGTGCTAAGGTTCATTTCACATTGTAAAGCCAAATCTGATGAAACAATGGAGTCTAAGATTGCTGCCTTAACTTGCAGCAAGGCATAGTAATTCCAAATCCGTTAAATTCCATTCATTGACCCAATTCTCCTACAGCTTTGACCATGTAAGGCCACCTTGTGATTCTAGAAAAATCACATCAAACAATTGATTTATTCCAAGCCTCATCATGACCTGACACTCGAGAGACCTTGGGATAGTGTTCTGCAATTTGATTGTGGAAGATTGTCTTTCAAGAGAGGTAATGCACCTACGTATTACCTATGTTGTGAAGTGCATAAAAACACCATCAACGGTACTGAAATTTGACATGGTGTTCTTTATGTCAGGACATACATAAGCTTTAGATATGTGCTTTTTCTATCATGATAGCCACAGGTATATTCAACATGCTTACAAGTCCTTGTGACATACTCTCTGGAAGATTTATTTTTAGTTGCAAGGTATTGGACAACATTACAGTTGTGATTATTAGCTTCATAAAGGTAATACTTATGGAAATATGGTTTTAGTTAATGTTTATCACGTTGGTCATTAGAATTTTATGAATCTTGGTTTATATCAAAAGAAATTTTGCAGTCACATGTTACAGTTACAGGTATATGGCATTATACAAGTTAATGACACTTTATGACAAAGTTTTGTTTTCAGTATGAGCAGATCAAGGAAGACAAGGCATATGTTTTATATCATTACAATAATTCATTAGTTGACTTATCATGGTTTGGTGTATAAGGTGGAATACTTTGATACATGGCTCTTTATATTTGATCACATTGTCTCCAAGGCCTTGATGGTTCATGTTCAGGTATATTCAACAGATATATTATTTTAGTTTGTTCTTGGTTTCATTATTTGTTATTAGGATGATCTCAGCATAACATGTATTTATCTTTTTCATATTGCCATGTATGAATTTGGCTTACATTTGATGATAATCATGCTACTCACATTACACATGGCTTTGACTTGGTGTTGTTAGTAATCGTGTTCTTCATATTGCACATAGTGTATTCTGGCTTACACTCAAGCTGATCATATTTTATATAGTTCATTTGAACTTTATTGTTATCGGCTTAGGCATTGGGAGACTTGGATAGTCGATGACATATTTCACTTTGGCATTATTTATTTGTATCGGTATATTTCATAACACTTGGGCAGTCGACAGGTTATTGCAATTTTTTATCTTGGCAATTGATGACTCAATTCAATGAGTCACATGGATAGTGACATATTCATGTAGATAGTATAATACATGTGGGTAAGATGAGTGACAATTGAGTGGGCCATTATTATGTGGGTGGTATGGATTTCAAATGATGTTTATCAGTTTTTTGCTTGGGTTTGAAATGATTATAAATTTGGATAAAGTATTCATTTTAGTGAAGGAATCGAGCAAAATGAGTTTTTTAATTATCATTTGGCTGAAGGTGAAACCCTAGCCACCATCCAAAAATTACAGAACCAGTATTGATATTTTGATGGTCTCTTGTTCAAGTTAGCTGGAATAAAGGAAGGAATTGCAAGGTAGTTGTTTGTCTCACAGCTAGAAATGAAGGTATTCTTGGTGAATAGTATGAGATTTCTATTTGACATTTGGCCAACATAAAATGAGGTAAAATCTTTAAAATACCTTTGTCATTTCGAAATGAAGATTATAAAACAATTTTTCAGTTTGCATTAAAAACAAAAAGCAGTTACAGATAAATTATGTTTTTCCATTTTGGATACTCGTGTTTGAGCTCAAGAGTTTTGGTGTTTTTACAAAAATTTCATTATTTTTTAAGCATGGCTTTCTGTCATTGCTCTAGGTGAGATTTGAAAGGAAATATGTAGTGAGATATTGGTTAAGATAGTAGTAACTAGAAGAGAAAATGGGTCTATCTCCAATCTTCTTTTAAAACATATATAATGATGAAGATGTTATACACAGTGGCATTTTTTAATATCCTTAGTTGATTTTGAAAGGCTTAGTCATTTGACAGCCTTCTTAAGATTTTATTGAATATCATATTACTGTTGCGTTGTTAAGGTTTTATGACTGCAAGTCAATGCAATTTTAAGGTCTTAATGGTTTATCATTTGTGACATTTGTAAAATTAGGAGTTGGTGCTCCTAACTTGAAGTGGGTGCTTCAGTTTGTACTTGGAGTTGGTGCTCCACATTGTTACAGAGTTAGTGCTCTTTGAATAAATGAAAAGAACATTTTACAAGTGGTTTTTTTATACCCCATGAGGGTTTTCCACTCAGGAAAATAATGTGTTGTGTGGTGAAATCTGTGCATTTGTGTCTCAACCCATATGCTTAAGTGTTAATGCTTTTCATTCTATCATTTGTCAATACAATTCATGCAATGCTCTGATACTTGACTAAACATTTCATTTTGTTATAAAAGTGTCGAAAATATACATGAAGTCTGGTGGAAATAAAGCATTAAAAGGAATTGTTCAATCAAGTTTACATGAACAATCAATATCATGCTTTGACATTGTTATGTAAGTCTTTTATCAATTTGTCATTCTGCTAAAAGTTCTTTGATGTGTTAGATTTCATTTTGCAAGTTAAGAGGTTTCTTAAAGTTATCTCAAGTTCATTGTTTAATTTTCTCATGCAGTTAAAAGTTTGAAAAATTGTACATTACTCTAATTCAGCCCCCCTCTCAGAGTAATTCATCTTCCAACATGAATTTAGCAAAATCAAATAGGCTCAAATAGAAAGTCAATCCTCAGAACCAGCTGCTATTGCCCCTTTTTAGACTATGATTTTAAATGAATAATATTGGAATAAACTCCTTGCATTCAAAACAACAATATTTGAAAAAATAGTTTGCATTGAAACATATAATATTAGAAAACACGCTATACATTCAAAGATAAAGTATTGGAAACACTAGTATGAATCCAAATGTATATTATTAGAAAACACGCTATGCATTCAAAGACAGAGTATCGAAAAAAAAAATGCATTCAACCACATAGTATTTAGAAAAAACACTAGGCATTCAAAGGGATAGTATTGGAGAAACGTGATGCATTCAACCATACGGATTTGGAAAGCAGACTATGCATTCAAACACTAAGTATTGAAAAATAGGCAATGCATTTCAATGGATAGTGTTGGAAAAAACACTATAAATTCAAACACATAGAATTGGAAAAACACCAAAGTTAAACTAAGAAGTGACAAATTATTGGATTTTGCATATCCAAAAAATAATAGGCATGTAGATGGGTCTATTTTAAGCCAAAAATATGTAAATAAGGAAGATATAGAGGCAACAAAAAGCAACAGGAAACTCGAGGTGTAGTTTCATTCCATACAAACTGAGACATGTGCTATGGACAATCACACAAGTCTAGGTAATAATAATTCTTCACAAGAGCCCTCCTTCTAGTGCCATTATGTAGATGGTGAAATCTGCAATTTACTAAAAACCTTCAACGCACACTCTTAGCATGGTTAGTACTTTAAAACAAATCAAATAATCAACATCTCTATGAAATACTCCAACATACTTGATAAACAAAATAATAAACTAAAATAATTAAAATCATAAAAATCATAGTGGATACCTATTCCATAGTGGATTGGTGCACCCTTGATGTGTAAAGGAGCCCTTTCCCAATCCTAGATAAGCTTAGATGATGATAGTGGAAATGAGATGCAAAATGATGATCAACTCTAAAATGCTTATAGTAAAAGTGTTCAACTTGTGGATGAAAATGAAGGAGAAAATCCTTGAATTTATAGATGAGATTGGGAAAAGAAGAAGCAAAGTGGAAGAATGTGGGACTAATCTTCAACCAATGGATTCATTCCACTTGTCAAAATGTGAGAGGATAAAGGGTGAGCACATTTTGGTCTTTGTGCAAATAAATGCTTATTAGGTGAGTTTGAAATTTAAAAAACAGTATTAAATGCATATGGTTGAGAGATTTGGGGGGAAATTTGTTTGGACAAAAAAGTCAAACAAATAGAGTTAATGAGGGAATATTCCTTGGGAATATGCCTTGTGAGGAAAATAGAGATTTAATAGATCAAAATAAATGATTTATTGTGCAAGTGGGATTATCTAGAGGATGTGACATGGATTAGACTTAGTTTTAATCCCGATTTGATTAATTTTAGATAGAGATTAGTTGACATGACATTTGATTTAGATTCTAAATCAAATGGGAGGAAATTGATGCAAATTTATTTAAGTAAATGAAGAACATTTGAAGATAATTAAAAAAACTTGATTTATTTAATTTAAGGAGGATAAAAGATGATTTTATTTAATTAAAGAGGGCAAATGATGAATTTTAATTAGATGGAGATGATTAAAATGGTTAGTGAAATGAAATTAGTGAATCTGAGTTAAAGATGCATGTATATTCTATGTGTCTACATGTTGAAAATATTTCGAGGAGTTTACCCACAAAATTTGAGACTATTGTTGTAACCATAGAGGAAACAAAGGACCTCACACAGTATTTAGTCGATGAGTTGCATGCATCTCTCATTTCTCACATACACAGGTTGAGAAGATCAACAAATATGACACTGGAGCATGCTTTCAAGTCACAAGATTCAAGCCACCAAGGAAGAGGTAGAGGAAGAAATTTTCATAGAGGTGGAAAACACAGTCCTTGAAGCTCAAGTGGAAGACGCAGTAGCCAAAGCTCAGGCTCAAGATAATCTCAAAATCAGCCTCAAGGTCTAAGGTATGAGAAGTCTCAAATCCAATGTCACTACTGTAAAAGGTTTGGTCATTACATGAATGAGTGTAGAAAGAAAAAGTATGATTATGGTAAGAAAAATAAAAATTTTACAAAAGAGAATCAAAATCAAAATTCAGAACAAAGTACAATGTTTTTGGCTTGTAATGTTGCATAAGCAAATGAAAAAGATGCGTGGTTTCTAGATTCAGGCTGTAGCAATCATATGACAGGAAATTTAGAAATTTTTTCAAGTTTAGATGAAAATGTAAAGTCTGATGTCACACTAGTTAATGAAAACAAGATGTTAGTCAAAGGAAAAGGAAATGTCAACATTCTAACTAAACAGGGGGAGAAAAAGTATATTTCAGATGTGTATTTTGTGCCTGGTGTAGAACACAGTTTAATGAGTGTAGGACAACTAGTTCAAAATGGACACAGAGTAACTTTCAAGAATGGACTGTGTACAATTTTACATAAATATACTAGCAACTAGCTCATTGCTAAGGTTAAAATGACAAATAACAGAATGTTTCCTTTGAAGATTTAGCCAGATTTGAATGTAGATTATACACAAGCACAATAAACGACAATAGTTATGCAAACTGTCTTTCAAGCAGAACTAAAAGATGAAAACTTGCTATGGTACTTGAGATTTGGGCATCTTAATTTTGGAGGTTTAAATTTGCTTCATATAAAAAGCATGGTCAAGGGATTACCTCTAATAGAAAAACTTGAAAGATTATGTGAAGGATGCATCTTAGGAAAGCAACATAAAGAATCATTTCTAGTAGGGAAGTCAACTAGAGCAAAAACCCCTTTGGAAATTGTACATTCAGATTTGTGTGGACCTATGCAAACACCTTCAATTGGTGGTAGATTCTACTTTTTGGCATTCATTGATGATTACTCAAGAAAAAAATGTGTTTATTTTCTAAAGCATAAGAGTGAGGCATTTGAATATTTTGGTAAATTCAAGACTCTTGTTGAAAAGAAAAGTGGATATTACATTAAAGCTTTGAGAATGGATAGAGGAGGAGAATATATTTCAAAAGAGTTTTTAAGTTTTTTCAAAGATCATGGCATCCATAAATAGTTCACAACTAGATACACACCTCAACAAAATGGGGTAGCTGAAAGAAAAAATAGAACAATCACGGAAATAGCTAGAAGCATGTTGAAAGACAAACATTTGTCAAATGAATATTGGGAAGAAGCCATCTCCTGCGTAGCATATATAATGAATAGGTGTCCAACAAAAAGTGTTATAAATATGGTTCCTGAAGAAGCATGGACTAGAAGAAAACATAATATTTCACACATGAGAGTTTTTGGTTGTGTTGCATATGCACATGTGCCTAATGAATTAAGAAGAAAGTTAGAAAATAAAGGAGAAAAGTGTATATTCGTTGGATATAGTGATGAATCCAAGGCTTACAAACTTTAAAATCCAACAACCAAGAAAGTTATAATCAGCAGAGATGTACAGTTTGTAGAAGATGAAGCATGGGATGGAAGTGTTGAAAAACTAGTCAATATAACAACAAGTATACCTCAAGAGGAAAGTGAAGTTTTTGTACCAGAAAATAATTCTATAAATGTGACTCCTTTCACTCCCATTCAAGCTCAACCAATTGGTCCACAAGTGAGGCCATTATCAAATGCAAGAACAACAACAAGAGGATAGCAGATGACATCTACAACAAGAAGTTCTCATGCTGGACCATAAAGTCCACATTGAACAAGTTCAAGTGATTTATCAAATCCTACATTGGCAAGAATGCAAAGATAGAAAATCAGAAGTATAAGGGACATTTATGAACAAAATGAAGGTGAAAATAATTCTGATCAGATTTCTCGTTTTGCATTTTATTCATAATTAGATGATCCAATTCACTTTGAGGATGCAATTAAATATGATGAATGGAAATGTGCAATGGATGATGAAATTGATGCAATTGAAAAGAATCAAACATGGGAGTTGGTAAGTCTTCCAAAAGACAAGGATGTAATAGGAGTTAAATGGGTTTATAAAACCAAGTTAGATTCAAATGGGGATGTGCAAAAGCATAAAGCAAGGCTAGTGGAAAAGGGTTATTCATAGCAGCCCATAATTGATTATAATGATACTTTTGCACCGGTAGCATGACCTGACACACTAAGAATGATACTTTCCATTGCAACACAAAACACGTGGTCTATTTACCAGATGGATGTGAAATCAAATTTTTTAAATGGATATCTTGTAGAAGAAGTTTATGTGGAACAACCACTTGGGTATGAGATTTCGGATCAAGAAGGCAAAGTTTACAAGCTGAAGAAAGCATTGTATGGTCTCAAGGAAGCCCCAAGAGCTTGGTACAACAAAATTGATACATATCTTTTACAAAATGGCTTCAATAGGTGCAGTAGTGAGCCAACCTTGTACACCAAGATGAATGAAAAAGGTGAAATTATGATTGTATGTTTTTATGTTGATGATTTGATTTTCATGAGTGATTTATCAATTGATCTTTTGAAAAGAGATATGAAGAATGAATTTAAAATTCAATAGATTTGGGACTCATGAAATATTTTTTAGGCATTGAAGTGAACCAAACTGAAAATGGTATTTTCATCTCTCAGACAAAGTATGCAAATGATGTTTTGAAAAGATTTCATATGTTGAATTATAAATTAGCACCCACACCTATAGTAATAGGTTTAAAGTTATGTAAGGATGAAAAAGGTTCAAATGTAGATTCAACTTTGTATAAGAGAATTGTTGGTAGTCTCGTGTATTTGATAGCCACAAGGTCGGACATTATATATGCAGTAAGTTTAATTTCTAGATTCATGGAGACCCCAAAAGAAACACATTGGAAATATGGAAAAAGAATTTTGAGATATGTAAGTGGAATAAAGAATTATGGCATTCAGTATTAAATTTTGGAGGACTTCAAGCTGATTGGTTAAAATAATAGTGACTATGTTGGAAGTGTTGATGATAGAAAAAGCACGTATGGTTATGTTTTTCACTTTGGAGCTGGTATAGTTTCTTGGGAATCAAAGAAACAATTGATTGTCACTCTTTCATCAACTGAAGTAGAGTGCGTAGTAGCAACAAGTGCATCATGTCAAGTAGTTTGGATGAGAAGAGTGCTGAAAGAACTACCAAATGAACAAGTGGATGCTACACAGATATTTTGTGATAATAACTCTGCAATAGCCTTATCAAAAAATTCAATCTTTCACAAAAGGAGCAAACAAATTGATTCAAGATATCATTTCATTAGAGGGTTAATCAATAATGGAGAAATATTGTTAGAGTTTTGCAAGTCTGAAGATCAGTGTGCGGATATCTTCACAAAGGTGCTTGGAAAAGATATTTTTATTTATCAGAGAAATTGTTTGGGCATCATTGATGATAGTAGTTGCAATCAAGGGGGAGTGTTGGAATTTCTCCCAACTCCTGCCGCTCTTTCCTATGCTTCCTGCAATCCCATATCCTCTCCTACAACTGTGTAGTAGAGCAGTGTCTACCGCCTTACCACAACCTCCCCTCAAGCATCATGCGGTAGTACGATATACCGCTAACCTGCAACCTCTCCTTTTATGTTGTGTGGTAGAGCGATGTAGACCACCATACCGCTCACTCCTCTTCAGCCTCACGCATTAGAGTGGTGTTTATCGTGGAACCACAACTCTTTCTCTTGCCTTGTGCGGTGGTGTGATGACCCTGCGGTACCATAGGTCTCTCTTCTATTGCTCGCGTTGGTGAGGTGACCCCACAGTCCCGCATGGTGGTCTTTTGGTCTCGGCGGTTGTGTGGTGAAGTGTCTTTTGGAGGTGTTTTTTGCATGGATGGTAATCTACCAATATTTTAATATGTATAGGACAATTTTTAATGAGCTTTGATGATAAAATCTGGGAATATCTTTAATGCCTTTATTATTGTATTTAATGTCTTTTATTTCACCTCTTTTTTGGGGATTTCTATGGCTATTTTATTTAGCTTGGTGTTTAAGTTTTAGACAAGGAAGTGAAGTTGGTAAACTTGTGATAGTAATGCTCTACGGTAGCAAAATTTGAGCAACAACTCTTTTATGAATGATATATATACAATATTAAATTTTATGTGGTTTATAGTCTCTCTATGTGTGTTTTATTTATCCTAATTTATTTTATTTATGTATGCTCCTCTGCCTCTAGCCTTCAAAATAGTATCCCCTACCTTTTAAAAATAATTATGCCGCAGGATTAATTATTTATTATTTTTATCAAAGCACTAAGTTCATTCCTTAAATTTTGGAGTTTAAAATTTTAAGCTGAATTGCACTATTAAAATCATAAGACCCCAGATTTAAAATATTCCTAAAATATCTCATTTTAGGAAGCCCCCATCCATGGGACCTTACCCTTAGATGATGGCTACATATAGTGTGGGATTTTCTTCTGAAACAAGTCTCAAAACCACTACTGAGTCATTAGAAAACAACTTTCATCAACCGGTAAATGGTAAATCACCTTGCTTCATTTGTCATCTTTTCACAATTAAATATTTATTTTCGAATTGAATGAAAAATTCTATTTCAATTTTCCAATTTGATGGAAACTTTATTTTTTCGCTTGTATTGCTTTAAGTTTTAAATCTTAATGTAAGTATTTCAAAATTAGATAATATGTTGTAGCAGCTTTGGTTATGGAAAATTCCATTTTCATTTGCAACTTGATGGCAACTTTCTTTTTCCATTTCCATTGCTTTATGTTTTAAATCTTCATGCAATTTTTTCATAATCAAATAGTATGTTGTAATAGCTTTTAAAAAAAAAAATCATTATTTTTAACAACTTTTATAATTTAACATGTAGATAAATATGAATTGAATTGAAGAATAAGTATACTTGAATTCAATAATTACTCTACAAAAGAATTCTTGGACACCACAAAATTCATCTTTGCAATCTGATATTTCCTTTCACAAAGTATATCTAACTGCTAATATTCTTTCATCTTAAATTTTTTTACTATAATTCTTTCAATGCTCACATTTAAAAATCTAAAACCTAATTTAATTAAAAACACACTAATAAAAATTCTTTGAGACTCTGAAAATATCATCTTGCATAATCTTAAATCATTTATTTTGAAAAAAAAAAATCAATTATTTAGAATTAAAAAAATATACAAGTTAATCTGAAAAAACTTCTAAAATATTTGAATAGTGGTTGCTAAATTAAGCCAAGTCATATGGGGCTCTACTTTGCAAGAGCATTTGTATTTTTGAAAAAAGAATCAGGTTACCTTTTCTAGAGAATAGGGGAAGAGGAAGAGGCAAATGAAGGCCTCAAATTGGAGGAACAAGGTATTCATAGCCCTCTACCCCATGTTAATTTTGTAAGAAACGTACCATGTTTTGAAATTCTAGAGTTTTGTATGATGAAAAAAATGTTTGAATTATGCTTCATCTTGCATTGATCTAACTTTTCAATTCTGCAGCTCATACTATTGTGTTATAATCTTTTCCTTTCTGATTTTATGAGAAAGCAATATCAAGAGGCATTTTGGTTGAGCCCTTATGAGTTTTAGCTTCGATAAATGACACCACTTTAACTACTTCATCTGCATTTCCATCTTTTATGTGTTCATCATTTATGTCAACATTCACCACATCATTCTTTGTTTCACTAGCTTTGACAAATGAAATAGTACGTTTTGGCATGGGATTTTTAAAGATTTATAATTTTTTGTAAGGAGGAGCTATAGACTTATTAAACCTTGATCATTCACACCTCCAATTAGAAGATGACTACAGTCAATGAGGTTTTACACAATATTTTTAAGATTCTTACAATATTTTGTATCATGTCCATTTTGTAAGTGGTAATGGCAATAAGAATTTTCTCTATAGTTTGTGGGTAATGGTTTATTAGGATTAGGAGCTCTGATAGGAGGTAGAGAAAGCATATTATTTTCCATGAGCTGGAGCATGACATTATGAAGGGTATCTAGTAGAGGGGTAAATTTTCTATTCCTATGCCCAAAGGAAAAAGGATTTGTTGTCTTTATGGTAGCCACTTGGTTAGATTGAACATGACCCCATTTGACCGAAAAACCTCTAGATCATCTCTCAAGCATAATACGCCCACAAATGAGAGTTTCTATCACAATGATGATATCATCAACCATGCCAATGTACTACCTTTGGTCAATCTAACCATCATCAATCTCAGCTCATCATCACTGATAGCCTCTCTAGAGCCTCAACACCATAATCTGACTCATAAATAATTGTAGCCCCATGAATGGTAAATCTCAAAATATACCACACATCCTCAAGATTTATGGTTGCCTCTATGGTAGGAAGTTTGACCAATGATGTCTTTGAGTGCCATTGCTCTACTAGTGCAATCATAAATGCATGATGTGCCTTGATCTCAGGCATATAGGTGATGTAGTAAAGATCGGCCACTTCAAGAAACTCAACATCCATCTCGATCAAATGTGCCATACAGTCTAGCACTCTAGGTCATTGCTCCCAAGATAGGATGGGATCTAATACCACCTACAGGCATGGTGCCTACAATATCAATTTGTTGAAAATTTTGATAAAAAAGTTAACTCTACAATCCATAAATAAAAATCAACCTTTTTATCAAAAGTTTCACTTTATCACAGTCAAAAGTGGACACTTTTTTAGAAGCATCTCTTTACTATTTCAGAAGTGAGTGTATTCTCATACTTTTTGCTTTACCATAGTCAAAAGAAAACAATTTTTCCTAAGTCACCCACTTATGCAAAAGTGTCACGCTTCTTACAAAAGTTTCATGTTGATGTTCCAACATGCCATGTCAAGTTGTAGAAGTGTTGAGTCTAACTTGATTCTTTTGTTGCCATACCTTTAGTTAATAACTAAAGAACCTAGAACTATGTGCAAAGGTACAAGGGTTAGGTACATACTAGGGGGTCTACTTTGATGGGCTGCTGAAAGTGTCAAATTGCATCAGTGCGAAATGAGGAACATACAACGTGAGCCATTGTGTTAAGGACTCTATAGTAGAAAAGGCTCTAATCTCTGAAAATTCTAAACTCTCAAGGTGCAAATGAGGTAAAAAGGACCCCAAATTCCTATGTATAGTCCCTAAAACCCTAGGTTTTCATCCTTCCCACCCTCTTCATACTTTTTCTCACCTTCCTCATCTCTCTTGATTAGTTACTTGACCTCCTAAGACCTGATTTTTCCTCCTCTTCGTTGAACCTATCCCATCATCTTGTTATGAGCCTGACCTAAAAAGTAACTTTTCTAGCTAACCTATGGAAGGGATAGCCTACCACACTTCCTTCACCTATTAGGGCACAATGGGGCACACAAAAAATTCAATCAATATGATGTCTTTGAAACAACATAACAAGTACATTGTCTCAAAGAGGGGAAAAATGTAGACAACAAAATTTGCTTGAACATGTCACACATTCGTAATTCACCTTTTAATACCATTTTCCTCATTATCTCCTGGTTCCTCAATTTTAAAACCATTATTTTCTTTTGTTAATTGAACAATTAATATTATTTGATTTATTAAAATTTTATCAATTTCCCTCTTTTCACATTAATTAAATTCCAATTTCTATCTTGCCACTTTGATTAAATAATTCTCAATTATTTAATTAAATATTAATTTTCCCTCTCACACATGATTAAATAATTTTTAGCTATTTAATTAATCATAATTTTCCTCACCTCCTAATTAAATAATTTCTTAATTACTTAGTTACTAATTTTCCTCCTTGTACGATGAATATTCCATTTTCAAAAAGGGAATATTCCTTTTTCAAAATATATCTTCCCTCCAAAATATCTCAAAACTAATTTTCTTAAGATAAGGAGATATTTTCAGTTAACTAAATCTCTCATGAATTCTCCATTATTGATCTTTTTGATCGAATCTCATCCATTGATTTCAACTTTCAATCTTCATCGTTGATCAAAATTCTAGAATTCTATAAAATAAACCATTTTCTATATCAAACTCATTCACAATTTCCTTTACAGCTTGATATTCTATTGAGAGCACTTTTGACCATTTGAGCATCATAATTGTGAGTCAAGATCATCAATCAAGAGCTTTTACAACATGGGTTATGCACAATATGAGAAATCCACATCCTAAATTGGTATAATTCCATACAATGAAATAATACGTTTTCTTGTTCTTTAAGTTAATTGATCTTTACTTTGAATTGATTTCCTGATCTTAAGTTAATTCATTGATTCAATTGCATTCTATTTTATTGAGTATGGGTTTTAAAATTTATCTTTCTTTTTGTGGGTCTTGGATATTTCTAACCCTAATTGTGTTAATTGTCTTTCTAATCAATTTTCCATTATTTCCTTACGACAATAGAAAAATAAAATAATAGTCATTAGAAACTGCATACATCAAATCATATATATATCCATCACACTCACATAGAAAAATATCACATTTGCACAACAAAATATCATCGCATGTATACAATAATCTTGTCATGATACATCATAAATATACATAATGTATGTAAAAAAAGCTACAAAGAGCCATGAATATGAAGGCTAATATAATTGATTGATTTATTCAATAAACCTGAGATACATTTATACAAGAAATGCAAAGAAGGAACTTGAGCAGTTGATGAAATAGTTTAACTGAAACAATACCTGCCTACTAGCAATGTAATAGATTTAAGCTAACATTTTTCCCTTGTTACATTATTTCTAAAAATGTATCCTTGAAACCATACAATTCACCTTGGCAAGGGAACCCTCCTTAAGGTTTACAAAACAAACCTTGCTGATTACAAAATATAAAATCTTTGTGAAGATCTTCCTTGAAGAAACAAATCCTGAATCAGGTGGAACTCCTCTAGGTTTCCTCATAACCCTTGGAAAGGTGAAGCTCTGAGCTGAATTCCCAAGTTCTTCCTCCCATGAACTCCCAAATCAGGTCATAATTATTGGACAATCACCCTCCAAGTTGTCTCCTCAACCCTTGTATAGGTATAATCCTTGGTCTTGACTATAATTATTGGACAACCATCCTTCAAGTTGTCTCCTTGACCCTCGTAAAGGTATAATCCTTGGTCACAGTCTTAGGAACTCTCTAAGCAACAATCCATACAGAGCTCTTCACCTTGAATCCCTTACCTGTGTCCAAAAAACAAACTTCACAATATATGTATTCTTCAAATCTATCAACAACAACAAGGAAAAGAAAAAATTAAAGCCAAAAACACTTCTCATGAAAAGCATCATCTCTAAGTAACAAGCTGACTTGAGATGATGAAAATTCCTCCATCCTTCAGTTCCACCAACCTCTAGCTTGATCTTGTTACACTTTATCAATTTCATATCTTAGATGATTCTATGGAGGGCCCATCAAGTGTAGCAAAGATAGCCTTGAATTTCCAAGCATGATTGTTTGAAGACCCATTGGTAACATTGATAAAATCAACTACATGATACTCAATAATTGCTTTAATATTTTGGAGTGTACTTTCCCAAGTGTCGATAGTAAGAAAATAGATTACTTGAATGGTACATCTTAGTGAAGATATGATTACTTGATTGGTAAATCTCAGGGAAGATATATAAATTACATGACATCTTATAGTATTCATAAAACTAATTTGAGTAACATCTTCTCTTGCAAAGAAAATTACCTCCAAGTTACCACTAATAAGAGATGCATTAAAATGACTATGTAACCATTTACGAATCCTCATATATTTTGAAAGAATGACTCTCCTATTCTTGAATGGATGACTTGGTGCGTCCTCATCCTCTTGGCCTCTAGATAACTCTCCTTCTTCCATACCATCACCAATATACCAAAAACCAAAGGTACACTTGGCATACATAAGACTCAACTTGTGATCAATGTAAGAGAAATCCTTAACAACAACTGTGGAGTTAGATATCATACAAAATACCCTCTATATTTTCATTCTCCAATATAATTATTTCAGTCTTCATAATGTTGTATCCCCTTACATAAAATGGTGTCACTATCACCCTCTTACTTCAAGAAAAACTCTATCAAAATTAAAAAGAATCCCCGTGATTTTGCCTCATATTATATCAGCTAGGTATTCATTGATTTTGAAATAATTATTTCATACAAACCACCAAGAATTCTTAATGAATTTTTTTATCTAAGGTCTCCTAAAAAATGCATGCTAATGCTATTCTCCACTTCTTATTGCAAATACCTTCTTCCCATTTTTTTTGTATTGAATCAACATGATGAAGAGAGGTAGAAAAATTCATCTAGGTCATATCATTATCAGAATAACAAGACAAAAGAAATGATAGTTTTGGTGGAAATAGTAGTGAAGAGAATGAAGGTTCCTATGGTTATCATCAATTGCTAGCTTATGTAGCTTGGATGATTTAAGGAGAAGTTTTTTTCATCTTTCATAGAAATTTGGCAAGCTACATCAAATATAACTCTTTTGCACTAGTTGTGAATAACCAAAATATCACCAATACCTACATTTTATATTTTGATCTATATCACAACATCATTGAGACCCCTCTATGAGGAATCAACATGGGAAATAAGCAGAGGTGTCACTTAAGATCCAAGTAACCAAAATTAATTCAAACTCCAAGAAAAAATCATCACAAATAGAGATATTTGAAGCTCTGATACCAAATGAAGGCTAATGTAATTGACTGATTTATTCAATAAACCTGAGATATATTTATACAAGAAACAAAATGAATGAACTTGAGCAATTGAATGAGTAGATGATGAAATGGTTTAACTGAAACAAAAACTACCTACTAACAATGTAATAGAGTTATGCTAACAAAATATATATACATGAGCCTACAAGAATAATAAAAAAATGTTTCAAGATAATGCAAAAAGTGGGTCCACAAAAAGCTCAAAAAGTGTAAGTTGTTTTTATGGTTTTTAGAATTTGTCACACTTGGACTAAAAAGTTGAATCACTTACATAATGAATCTTAAAGAAAGTTAGTAATATAGAATTTAGTATTTTGAATCTAGTTTCCAAATATGTAATTTATTCTAATACTTAGATGATACAAATTCAATTTTAATAGGGGGTAAGCCCACAAAAGTGGTTTATAATTTAAGTGAGGAAGGAAAAATTGCAAAAAATGACCCCATGCAAAAAAATTGGTTTTTAGGGTTCAAATGAACCCAAAGGTTCGAGCAAACCAAAAAAAGGGTTCGAATGAACCCTAGTTCAAGTGAACCAGTTGAATACAAGGTCCCACCATCCTGCCAAAAAACACAAAGAAAATAAGTTTTTGAAAGGGGGTTCAAATGAACCTTGGTTCGAGCGAACCCCTAGGGGTTCACTCGAACACCCCTTCTCCCACCTTCTCACCCTCTGGCCCAAAAAAACTCCAGAATTTTTCCCTTCGTAGCTTGAGTTGAGGATGAAAATGGAGGAGACTTCATAGACCTAACTGGATGATGGTAGTCCTCAGAACGAGCTATTCAATGAATATAATTTTAATATGTTTTGATTTTATTATGTATTTGTTTTATAGTTTTATTAAACATAGGTTTTTAATCGAAAATCAAGCTCTCTATTCTGCACATGTGAAAAAATAGTAGATTATCAAAAAAAAATTAAAAATATGAGTACGTTGGATCTTGAAGTCCATGATCCAACAAAAAATAAATTGAATTTCGATATATATAAAAAAAGTTACGTTGTGTATGGTCTGCCTATGTCTGAATTTTAATTGGTTTGACTTCGAAACTTGATTAAGGAAAAAATATTCAATAAAAAACTATGAGACCAATTGGAAGCACTAGATATCAAAGTTACAAATCTAAATTCAAAAGAATTAAAATTTTTTCCTTCATGGAAAAAAAGTTATGTTGTATACAGTGAGCATCACTCCTTAAAAATGTTATTTGTTGAAAAAAACTAGTTTTCGAAGGAGATGGAAAAAGAAGTGCAATTTGATTCTAAAAATTTTCAAAAAAATATATTTAGAATCTACAAATAAAATTTCACAAATCACTAGTTTGCATCATCTCCAAATTCCTCACGGTTTATCCGCTATAGGTGTCTGAAAGTGAAGATTTAGTTAAAAAAATTATTTTAGTGTCCAGTTTGGCCAAAAATTGTAAACCACTATTGTGGGATCACCCTAGGCATGTATAAAAACAACTTATTAAAAGTCTCTTTTTTTTACCACACCATACACATGTACATACACACTTTTTGACCTAAGTAAGAGTATTTTTCTAATTCCTTTTGGGGAAAGATATGTAACAACCTAAAGATTGATGAGGATTTTTTTGTAATTATTTTAATAGTTTTTTATATATTGAATTTTTATTGGCCCTAATTTTTTAGTTTTAAAAATTAACTTGTACGAACAACATAATTAGACCTAAACTAAAAAAAATTTAATTTTTTTTTATTGTGTAGTGAATTGTCTAAAGATTAATGTCATATTTTTTTTGCAAAAAAAAGAAGAGAAAAATAGTTATTAAAAAACAAAAAAAATTGTATATTTCGTTTATGGACCAATTTGCTTAGAAATTAAATAAAAAATAGAAAACATAATCCAATCTTAACAAAATTTATATATTTGAAAACTAGACATCATGATTTATGATGAATTTTAATTTCATAGATTAATTCGAAAGAAAATGTCCATCAACTATATTGCCAAAGTTGGACAATTCTCTTCAATCTACCTTAGTTTTTTAGTTGTAGGTCAAAGGCTAAGGGTCAGGGTGCCAAACCTTTCTCGAGCCTAAAACCCAAATAAAAAGTGTTTTGGGGATTCAAACTTTAAAAGTGTATACCCGTTATAAAACGGGTACCCATTATAAAAATAGAACAAGTACCCATTTTTAAAAAATTCAGAAATATATATATTTTTATAATGGGTATCCATTTTTCAAAAATTCTATTTGTAGAAATTTTTAGAATAGGTACTCATTTTAAAACGGGTACCCGCTCTTAAAAAAATCTATTTTTAGAAAAAAAAATAGAACAATGCTTGTTTTAAAATGGGTACCCATTCTATTTTTAGATCAGGTACCTCTTCTATTTTTAGATTGGGTATCTATTCTATTTTTAGATCGGGTACATGTTCTATTTTTAGAACAGGTACTCGTTTAGGCTCGAGTTTTCATTCCTAAATGGGTACCCATTTTTTGAAAATGTATAATTGTTTCTTTTGCCATTTTTTGATTGAAACTACCCCTCTTCATGGATCCAAATTCTTGTACTTATCCTTTCCATATCATATAATACATCAATATACAATAATCTCCTCTAAATTGAGGTCCCACCCTTAAATATCTAGGTGAGGGTGGATGAGGAGGAAGAATTTCCCTCGACTATACCATAACTTGTGTTGCTAGTTGTGAAATCACTTGTCCTATGGGACCTTGTCCTAATTGTAATGGTACTGGTTGTGATGGTTTTAAGAGTTCCCTTGTAACTGACCTACCTTCATATCTAGGTGATCACAAGGCCCCCAAGTGACTCCTCACCCAAAAACTAGGAACCCTCCTATCCATAGGTACATAAATCTCGTAGAGGGTCCTATAATATGTAGCCTATTGGGTAAGCCTCCTCACCTCCCCCATAAAATGAATCATGGGAAGCCTTCCCATCACCACTGTCTACTTACATCAAATTATCTTGACATCCCTCTCTGCCATACTTGTTTTTAGTAATACCTAGAGTTTTTCCCTCTCTACTATCCTTTATGTCAGTAATACCAAGAAACTATCCCTCTCTCCTAGGTATGCATCAGTCTCCTTGCAAGCTTGATCTTTCTCTTATAGGGCCACCACTAGTCTAATCTTTATATCTCTATCCCCATTAACACCTCCCCCATCTCCTCCTCCATCACCACCTCCCCCATCTCTCACTCCATCTCCACCATCTCCACCTCCTCTATCACCTCCTTCTTACCCACCTTAACCCTCTCCCATAGTCTCCTCCTATCTCTAGTCATCATCACCTCCTTTTTTCCATTATCTACATCCCCTCCTTATCCTTTCACCTACCTCCACCCTAGGCTCCATATCTATCTCCACTACCCACATCTCCCCCACTTGCATCAACCCCTCTTACGCTCTTTGCCTCTCCCTATAGGCCCTAATTGGCTCTATATATCGTTTATGTCTCCCCACTACTCCACCTAGATGTGTTCTAGCTGAATTGACTGATGTATTGCCCACTATCTATCAAAATCGAGACTCATCCTTGCATCTCTAACTACTACACCCCTTTCCCACTTAATGGGTAGCAAAGAATCAAAATATTTTATAGTTATATCGAGGGATATCATGGGCCCCTAATCACTAATCTCCCAATGTGTTCATGAAAAACATCCTCCTCACTTGGTAGGACTTGAACCTCTCAAATCTGATGCTTAAGTCAATTTGGTAAATGCCTCTAATTGATATATGCTCATAATCACTGTCATCTCTATAGTTTATTCACACTCTTATCACTTTGAAGGCTTGGAGGCTTTGAAACTCAAGAACTAGGAGGGTGAAAATCAATTGAAAATGACCCCCCATACCCATATACATGTATCCAAAACCTATTTCCTCTCACCTAGCTTCTTGTAGTCCATTTTTGTCATAACCTGGCTCCCTCAAACCTACTCCCTAGCTTAATTTTTCATCCCATTCTTAAATGAACTTATCATGTTTACCTATCATGAGCTCGACTAGAAATTTATTTTTTCTAGCTGATCTCTCGAGGGGGGGAACCTACCATCCAACCTTCATCCCTCGGTCCACTAGGGAAAATCATCACCTCAAATTTTTATACCAACATCATGACTTTGAAATAACGCAATGGGCACATTGCCTCAAAAAGGGGAAAAATGTAGACACCTAAAAATGACTAACTCATTTCTTCCAAAACATTATCATTTCTTGTCATCATCCCTTATCAAACCCTTCATCACTATTAATTAAATATTTTTTAATTATTTCATCATTTTTCTCTCATCACTATTAATTAAATAGTTTTTAATTATTTAATTAATTTATTATTTCCCCAACACTAATTAAGTAAATAATTAATCATTTTCCTCCAACCACTTTAATTAAATAATCTTTAATTATTTCAAATTTTCTTCCATTTACATTAATCAAATAGTTTTAGTTATTTAATTAAAATTTTAATTATTCTTCCATTCACATTAATTAATTAATTTTAAATTATTGAATCAAATCATGCATTCCTCTCATCCCATATGATAAAATAACTTGAATTATTTAATTAGCTAATAGTTCATCTAAAATTAAATAATTACTTAATTCATTTAATTTAGCTTTTCCATTCCTCTAAAAATAAATAAAATCAATATTTTATTTATTTCTTAAATATCATTTTATTTATATTCTTTCATCTCTAAATTTAGCACTTGACCATCTCTAAATTTAATGAGATGACTAAAAGACAAGTTCAATTCACCCTCACTCACTTCCACTTTATCCACCCATGCAACTAGTCATCTGATTCATGCAACCACTTAACTCCTCCTTTTAGCTCCACATCCTAATATGCATCACTTGCATGTTCCTCATTATCTCTCAAACAACCTCACATGTTGATCATCTCAAACATTCTACACCATGATTTGATATCAATAAAATCTATAAAAATATCCATCTTTTAGCCATTCATACTATATACACATTTTGCATTGTTCATACTATCTAATTTATGCTAATATTTTATTATAAATCCACATGCTATTGGATTAGCATAATCAAATTCGACAATGGAGTAAGATTAGGCATGTTGGTGGAAGTAAAATAGTTTGACTTGATTTTCTTTCATGTTTATGCACACACTTCATTGAGGTAGGTTATTTGATTAATCAATTTGGTTTCGTATTTCATTCATTTCCATTTTAGTATTTATTGATCATATTTCTCCTTCCACACATATTTCCTTATTAGAGTTTTGTAGAATACCTTATTTATGCAATATTTTGTGGTAAACCCAACTAAACACATATAGTAAGCCTTGTAAGTTAGTTTTCAAGCAACCTTGGACCACACCATTGAGTAAACAGTAAAGATAACTTTTAGATATATCTACATGGAACAGTTAAATTTCATATCACATTCAATGGGATTTTCAAAAAACAAGTCTTTGGATTTCATGAAATATTGTGATGTAGATTGGTCATGGATGTCGATGATTTTAGTTCAACATTTGTTACTATTTTACTTTCAATAGTGATATGGTCTTATAGAAAAAATAAAGAAAGAACCAATAATTTCACTTTCTAGTGCTAAATTAGTATACACGTTAGATTTTCAAGCTATAATAAAATAATTTGGTTAAGAAATATTTTATTGAAGCATATTGAGTTTACTCAGATCCACTCCATGATTTTAAAATATGATGGTCAAAGTAGCATTATGATAACAATGAATTCAAAGTTTCATGATAGAATGAAGTGCATTGATGCATTATATCTTTTTTCAATAACAAATTAAAAAGACATAATATTTAGGAAAAATATTATATAATAAACTAATAGTAGGGATTCACTAACACAAATTGCCAAAAGAAAAAAGATTAATTCAAATTTTGTAAGAGACAAGTCAATCTTCAACATATTCATGAAAGATATTTATCTAAAGCCAATAAATATCTAACATGATAAATGCATTCTTGATTAAGAAGAAAAAATAATTAAAATATTAGAACTTATTAAATAAATTTGAAAAATAATTATTATTTTAAAAAATCCATCTATCTTATTAGATAGAAATTACTTTTGTTCAAATACAATTATTAAAAATAGAAAATAACTGCACACATTTTTGTTGATTCAGCAAAACCAAACATATAAATAAAACATAGATTAACTTTTAAAGTAATTACATACAACTAATTTTAAAAGAGTGCATAAAAGTAATTTTAAAAAGTAAGTACATATAAATAAACAAGATATGAATGCTTGGATTGATAAACATTTGGTTTTATAATATATCTTAAAGCAAATAAGAAAAAAAAAATACAAGCAATTTTTGAAAAGCCACACCTGAAAGCCCCAAAGGCCCCCCAACGAAGAGGTAGCAAAGGTCTGAAATAGAAAAGGAAAATTTCTAAATACTCCAATTACCAGCACTATTGTCTATCCAACCCCAATATTGCATGACATTTCCATAGCCAACATGCTTTATTTGTCACCTTACTATTACTACATGTATAGGTTTCTAAATACTCCAATAGATAGCATGGACGAGTATTCTAGATACTCTTACTATTAACATGCTTTATTTCTTAACACTTTCTCTACAGAGTATTCTTCTTGTGTGGGTAACACCTCTTATTTGGAATATCGTCTCTACAAGTTGGTCTTGATGGACATGGTGACAAAGGCATGGTTTGGTTAGCTATTGTGACAAGAGATGGTGTGTAGATGATGGAAGTGACACCAGGCCAACACTAAGCAATGCAGTTTTGACTTGCACAGTAGGCTGTAGTGCTCCCACGCCAGTTGTACTTACTACAACACCTTCTTGTGTTGTAAGAGAATCTTCTAGCTAGGTTGCATGTTGGATCTCTCTCTACACTGCTCATCATCATCAATGCAACCACCATTATCATCATCACCATCACCATCACCACCCATCCTCTCTTCATCTCCATCTTTTCTCACTCACAACCAAAACTATATCTACAGAAACAAAGACTATCACCACCTACAAACAAATGGTTTATATAAAAACTATTTCTATCAATATGAGAAAAATTCACATAAAGGGAACTAAGCATTAGGAGGATAATCCATTCATACCTTTAACAAAATTAACAAGATTGATTCCTTTCTTGTGTTGGGATGCTTTGAAGCGTAGGAGGGGACTCAATTTATAGCTCAAATATGGTAATTTAGTATGCCAACTGGGCAATGAATGCTAGCTTATAATAGTGTTTGAGATGTCTGTCATTGGGAATGCATCTTCATTGCACCTGAATTGCTTTGAATTAACTATCATATTATATTATCACCTAATTTGGGCTATTCCACTTTCTTTATGTTTAATAAGATCACTAGGAATCACTTCTATTATGATTTTATTATAGGCTTTTGGAATATCGCCAGCGCAACTCGGTCTTGATGGACATTGTGACAACCAGTCCAACTGGGTCTTGATGGTAATTTGTATGTATTTTTATACAATAATTATTATTTAATTAATCAATAGGTTATACATAGTGTGAGATTTGAGTCTAAAACAAGTCTCAAAATTACTATTGTGTCGTCAAAAAACAACTTTCATCTATCGATAAATGGTAAATCTATTAGAAATTTAAATGAAATGAGCCAACAAAATGCAAACACAGAACTATTGTTCAGTTTTCCAATAAAGCTAGAAATACACAAACTCAAAACATAGAAGCACAAGGAGACATGCAATCTTTCTTCTTTCATTCAATAACTGGAAATCAGATTATAGGAAAACATAAAGCTTAAAACTCAGAAAACAAACTAAATCTATGAATTACTAACTTGCTAGGAGCACTGCTCAAGCAGACAGACAACTTCAGTAGCTCCCGGGAGCTCACTATCAAGAGCTACATAGAGCTCGACCTAGAGAAATCACTGCTCACATCAAAAACAATACAATTGTTATTGTTTAGGAGCTACTGGGAGCTCACACAAAAAATATTCTTCACAGTCTGCTACTGCAAGAAACTTCTTTCAACTAATTGACAGAACTTGTTTCCTTCATTCCATTTGTCCAAACAAACATTCCCTCTCAAAATTATAAATTACCTACCACAATAAATGCTAAATTCAAAATGAGGTACCCCAATTAATTTTGGAGCTGTCAGGAGCTGCAAGGAGGATCCCGAAAATAGAAAGGGCTCCTAACGAGTAGGTGAGGATTGTAGGGGGTTTGACAGATGAGCAAGAGGCTCAGGAGAACAATAAATTCCAACACTCCCCCTTTGTCTTGAGCCACCAAAAGCACAAGATCAATCCTGATCCAAATCAACAATGCCTAACCTGCTCCTTAGGTGCTCAAAATTGCCCTTGCTCAATGGCTTGGTGAATATGTCTGCTAGTTGCTGCTCAAACTTGCAAAACTTCATTTTAACTTCACCATTTTCAACCAATTCATGAATGAAATGATACCTTATTTCAATGTTCTTTCTTCTTCCATGAAACACAGGATTTTTCATCAAAACTATCGATGAAACATTGTCACAAAATATTATTGTTCCATCTTATTCTTCTCTCAAATCTGCTAAGTTGCTTCTCATTCAAATAGCCTAATATGTTGTTGCATTTGCTGCTATATACTCAACCTCTATTGTTGATAGAGAAACAATAGGTTTCTTCTTGGAAGCCCATGAGATGGCTCCCGAACCCAAATTAAACACATAGCCCGATGTTCTCTTCCTATCATACAAACTTCCTACCCAATTGTTGTCTGTGTATCCAACCAACCCAAACTCTTTTGTTGTTGTGTACAACACACCATATCCTTTGGTGCAATTCACATACCTCAGGATCCTCTTACCAACTTTCCAATGGGTGTCTCTTGGAGTCTCCATAAATCTAGAAATTAAACTAACTCCATGCATTATATCCAACCTAGTTGCAGTCAAGTACATCAAGCTTCCAACCAAACTTTTAAACATGGTCAGATCCACATTGTTGTTGCAATCTTCCTTGCTCAAATTAAGACCTATTGGCTATTGTTGTTGGATCAGTCTTTCTCTCAAGCTTTTAATCTCTTCAAGATCTCAACTGCATACTTTTCTTGAGAGATAAATATACCATCATGCATTTGTTTTACTTCTATGCCTAGAAAGTACCTCAAGAGACCTAAATCTATCATTTCAAACTCTCTTTTCATGGCCTGTTTAAAATCAGCAATGAGGAAATCATCATCCCCAGTAAAAACTAAATCATCAACATACAAGACAACAATCAGAATATTACCATTTGTTGACTTGATGTAAAGAGTGGGCTCACCATTTCTTTTTCTAAAGCCATTGCACATCAAATATGATTCAATCTTGTTATACCATGCCCTTGGAGCTTGCTTCAGCCCATAAACAGCTCTCAGGAGCCTATACACCTTGTCTTCTTGGCTGGGAACTTCATATCCAAATGGTTGCTCCACATAAACTTCCTCTTTCAACACTCCATTAAAGAAGATAGACTTCATGTCCATTTGAAACACCTTCCATTTGTGTTGGGGTTGCAATAGCTATGACTACCCACATGGTCTCCATACTTGCAACGGGGGAAAATACCTCATCATAGTCTCTTCCAAACTGTTGGTTGTACCCCTTGACCACCAAACATTCTTTGTGCCTCTCTATCCTTCCCTTGACATTGAACTTTGTCTTGTAGACCCATTTTACCCCAATGACTTGCTTGTTAGGAGGGAAATTAGTTAACTCCCATGTGTTGTTCCTCTCTATTCCATCTATCTCCTCATCCATGGCCTCACACCATTTATCCTCTTTCACAGTATCCTCAAAATAAATCAAATCACTATGAGAAAACAATGCAAAATTCATGTTCTCATAAAACTCTTCATCATACCTTTCATCTTGGTAGATCTCCCTTAGACTCTTGGTCTTCTTTGGCATTAGGGAGGCGAGTGTGGGGTCTAAACTTTCACTACTGCTGCTATTCTATTGAACTAGCAAGTTCAAGAGCTCTCGAGAGCTCTTAGGAGCCGATCTTCTAGCTGACTTTGGCTGCTTGTCTTTCTGTCTGCTCACTTCAGGAGTTCTCAAGAGCTGTCAGGAGCCCTCTATTGCTAAGTCTCTAGCTGATTGTGACTATCTTCTTGGTTGTATTTATCTTTCTGACTATGACTATCTTCTTGCTTCAAGAGCTGTCAAGAGCTATTAGGAGCTATCTCTGATAGAATTCTATGATAGTCTATTTAACTACCTGTTTGCTTCAGGAGCTCTCAGGAGCTTTTGAGAGTCGACTATTTCTACAGCTATAGAATCTTCCTGATCTTCATGTTCATCCTCTTCATCATCCTAAACTCACAGGAGCTCTCGAGAGTTGTTAGAAGTTGTCGATCCATCCCATGATTCACCTCTAAGAACTCGACATCTCTGCTAATGACAATTTTCTTGGTGACTGGGTTGTACAACCTATAGGCTTTGGACTCTTCATTGTAGCCCATGAAAATGCACTTCTTACCCTTGTCATCCAATTTCTTCCTCTTTTCTTTTGTCACAAGTGTGTATGCCACACACCCGAACACTCTCAAGTGCTCAACCATCCACTTGTGTTTCATCCATGCCTCTTATGGTATTTTGTCACGAACCACCTTTGTTGGACTTCTATTTATCAAATATGCAGCTATTGCTACAACCTCTCCCCAATATTTAGTCGGGAGTCCCTTTGCTTTCATCATGCTCCTTGCCATCTCCACAATGGTTCTATTCTTTCTTTCAGCCACTCCATTTTTCTACGGAGTATAACTGGTTGTAAGCTCCTTCTTGATGCCATTTTTCTTGCAAAAATGCACAAAACTATTGGAGGTATACTCTCCTCCTCTATTTGACCTTAGGACCTTGATGAAATTTCCACTCTCCTTTTCAGCCTAGGCCTTAAACAATAAAAACTTATCAAAAGCATCAGACTTATGTTACAAAAAATAAACCCATGTCTTATGGATGAAATAATCAATGGTCATAAAAAATTTGCTATTTCCAATAGACATGATTTGCATAGAGCCTACCAAATCCATATTCACCAACTCCAATGGTGCTCTTGCCCTTGTAGAATTGCCCGATTGAAAGGGATACCTACGTTGCTTTCCCAAAATGAAAGCCTCACACCTAACATTAGGCTCTACTATCCTTAGCAAACCATCAACCATATTATTCTTCGACAAAATACTCAAACCAGCAAAGCCTAAGTGTCCATACCTGAGATTCCATAGTTTGAAGAGGTTTGCAACATAGCTCCTGAGGGATACTAAATGCACTATTGTACATTTTCTATCCATGAGAGGTGCAACAGTGGACTGAGATGAGAAACATGTCTCTATCTTCAATGGAAACATCTGGTTCTTTATCATTTGTATTGCTACAAACACCTTCATTCTCTCATTCTTTTCATAAATGACACATTGGCCCTTCTCCATCAGCACTTTGTATCTATTTTGGATCAACTGTCAAACACTCATGAGGTTATGCTTTAACCCCGATGCAAATAATACATTCTAGACTTCTTTCTTCTCACCTTGCTTGGTGCAAATCATAATAGATCCTTTGCCCTTTACAAGAACTACTCCATTGTTCCCCATTCTTATCTCAGATTTTACATTCTTGTGAATGAAAGAAAACAAACTTTCATTACCACTCATGTGGTTACTGCAACCGCTGTCCAAATTCTAGACTTTTGGGTTGCCTTCTTCACCAATGTTGCACATGATGAAGGTTGTGGACTGATTACCTTCAGCCACATTTGCATTTTGTCTTGATTGATTACCATGCTTTTTCCAACACTCACTGACATAATGCCCAAATTTATGACAGTAGTAGCACTCAATGTTGCTCTTGTCATTTCTCCCATTCAAACTGTTGTTCTTCATGCCTCTTTGGGAGTTGTTCTATGAGCTACTTGTTCCCTCTTGGTTGTTTTCTCATCCTGAGCTTTCTCCTCCAACATTTCCTTGTCTGGATCTACCACAACCTCTTCAGGAGTTGTTTCTATCTCTCCCACTTCTTCTTGCATTCGACTAAGCTTTAAAATCTTGCTCTTGGGAAGAAGTAGCATACCTATGTAGGCGTTGCTCATGGGTTTGAAGAGAACCCATTAACTCATCCATCGTCAAAGTTGAGAGGTCCTTCACCTCTTCAATGGTAATGACGAGTGCATCATACCTCGTGGGTAGACATCTGAGGATTTTTTCAACAATATTCTGCTCCTCTATCATTTCTCCATTTTCTCTTAGCTGGTTTAATAAACCAGAGAACCTTGTGTGAAAATCTAAAACAGACTCACTTTTTTTCATTTCAATAATTTTGAACTTTCTTTGAAGTAACTAGAGCTTCACACCTCTGACTTTATCAGTCCCTTTGTATTTGGTTTGGAGGATTTCCCAAGCTTCCTTTGCATATTCAACTACTGCTATTCTGAGAAAAATGGCCTCCATCAAGGCTACTTCAATCAAACTCAATGCTTTAGCATCTTTCTTTCTTTGATCCTTCAACTGGGTCTTCTGGTTGTTTGTGAGAGCTGCATACTGAGTTGGGTCAGTGACATCCACAAACACATTTATCAAAAAATCCCACAAATCATTGGTGACCATAATGGTCTTCATCTTCTTTTCACATACATCATAGTTCTATCCATTACAGGATGGTGGCTACTGCCAACTCTTTCCTTCATCTCTAGCCATGTCTCCTACAATAAAAAACTCAAATACCCAGAAAAAACAAATGCCCTAACTCACGAAGAAATGGGGGTTATGGATCTGATACCATGTCAGAAATTTAAATGAGCCAACAAAATGCAAACATAGAACTACTATTCTATTTCCCAACAAATCTAGGAATACAAAACCTCAAACACGGAAGCACAAGGAGACATGCAACATTCTTCTTTTCATTCAATAACTGGAAATGAGATTACACAAAAACATAAAGCTTAAAACTCAGAAAACAAACTAAATATACGAATTACAAACTTGCTAGGAGCACTGCTCAACCAGACATACAACTTCAAGAGCTCCTGGGAGCTCACTACTCACATAGAAAATAATGCAGCTGCTGCTGTTCAGGGGCTACTAGGAGCTCACACATAAAATCTTCTTCATAGTCTGCTGCTACAAGAAACTTCTTTCAACTAATAGAAAAAATTTGTTTCCTTCAGTCCTTTTGTCCAAATAAACATTCCCTCTCAAAATTCAAAATTACCTACCACAGTAAATTATAAATTCAAAATGAGCTACCCCAATTAATTCTAGAGTTGTTAGGAGCTGTAGGGAGGATCCCCAAAATAGAAAGGGCTCCTGACGGGTAGGTGAGGGCTACAGGGGGTCTGACAGATAAGCAAGAGGCTTAGGAGAACAATAAATTTCAACACTCACACTGATTTGGAAGTTGCAGTGTAGGTAACTCTTCAATAGAACCTTACATTGCTATGCACAATGTGTTGTGTTCCCATTCTATTGTTGTGTATATCTATAGAAGCAGATATCAGGTACAACATAATTTAAGAATACAATAGCATAGGTTATGTGCACATGGAGGAAATCATAGGAAATATTTTCAGTTAGAATTTTCCTTCATATCACATTCATAATCCATCATTGGGTTGATGCAAGAAGTTGGGTTCACAAAAAGATCAAAAAGTGGAAGTGTTTTTGCTGTTTTTCAGAATCTGTCACACTCGGATTGAAAATTTGAGGCACTTACACAATGAATCTTAAAAAAAATCAATAATATGAAATTTACAATTTTGAATCTCGTTTCCAAATATGTAATTTATTGAAATACCCAGATGATAGAAATTAAATTTTGATAGGGATGTATAAAAACCACTTTTTAAAAGTCCTTGTTTTTTAACCATACCATGCATGTGTACGGACACAACTTTTTGACCCAAATAAAAGTATTTTTCTAATTCCTTTTGGGGAAACAAAGCTAACAACATCAAGATTTATGAGGAATTTTTTTTGTAATTTGTTTTTGAATATTTTATTATTTATTGAATTTTTATTGCTCTTAATTGTTGTTTTTAAAAATCAACATGTACAGACAACATATTTGGACCTGAACTAAACATTTTTTTTATTTATTTTTCATTGTATAGATAATTATCTGAAGATTGATGACATATGATTTTTTTTACAAGAAACTTAACCAAAAAAAGTTATTAAAAAACTAAAAAAGCCTGATATTTCAAGTTTAAGGACTAGTTTTCTTAGAAATTAATTAAAAAATAACAAATATAATGAAATCTTAATAAAAATTATATATTTGGAAACTAGACATCGTGTTCTCTAATGGGTTTTAATTTTATAGATTGATTAAAAAAAAAAGTCCATTAGCCATATTGTCAAAGTTGGACATTCTTCTTCAATTTGCCTTAGTTTTTTAGTTGCAGGTCAAAGGCTAAGGGTCGGATTGCCAAGCCTTTCTCGAGCCTAAAACCAAGGCTACATGTGGGTTGGAGATTAAAAATTTTAATAACGCATATTTGTTTTTAAAAACGCTTACACATTACAAAACGCATATGTGTTCTTTATTTGTTTGATTATTTAAAAAAAAATGCTTTTTAGAAACAGGTACATGTTTTTTAGTGCATATGTATTTTTCTAGGCTCGGGTATCGAATGCATAACGCATACGCATTTTTTAATAACCCGTACGTGTTTTCTAAGAATTTTTTTCTTTGGCCGAAACATCCCCTCTTCATGGACCCAACTTCTTGCAGTTACCCCATTAGAATATGTAAACAAATTGAAACCTGTTTTTAATAATTTGAACTTTTATACTTAAAATATCTATCACTTATCTAACCACATGTTTAATAGGCTATGTTAACTATTGTTATCTTATCAGATTTATTTTAAGCTTCACTTATCCATACATTGGATTATGCTTCTTCACATACTGGTGATCAACTTTTCCCTCTTTTGAATAGCAAGATTAGGTAGCCATCGATTAGTATTTTGTCATTCCTCTTCAAAATGATGAGAATAGAATTGATTCAACATGATGCATATTTTTATATTTTGCGATTTTTACTTGAAAGGGTACGTGATCACTAAATAGATCTCATATTAATAAAATCTGATTCTCTTAGCATGGTTTTGTCAAAGGTTCTATACCCTTATGTACCAAATCCTCACTCACTATTAGTTTTTCAAGTAAATATACCTCTTTGATTCTCATTTTTAATCATTTTTATCTTATTATAGAACCATCATTTATCCGAGATAAGCATTTCTCGTTAGAGCAAATCACCCAAGAGCAACTGCAAGCCAAACAAAACTTTCATGAATGAGAGAAGCAACACAGGAGATGCTATTTCACTAGGAGTGAAAAATAATGCATTGAGATAATGAAATAATGTACAATTTAAGCTTGCTTATAAAGGCAAGATGTAAGTCGGTAAAAAAATAACTAACAACAACTACCAACTAATAAACTATATGCACCTAATTAATATCTAATAATATTTTTCTAAGTAAAAATTAAGCATGGTCTCCAACACCCCCCCTTAAGTGAAGCTTAGGGAGATTATTATGCAATATGAGGTGCAAAATGGGTCTCAACAACAAGGCCATGTTAGGTACCCATTTACAATGCAAAAAAGAAATCTCTCACAACTAGAGAAAAGGAGAAAAACCCTATGGGAAAATGCCCCTCTCCAAAAGAGAGAAACACAAGATGAAGGACTAAGAAGCCTCCAAAACAATGTTCCATGAAGACCATCACTAAAGTAGGAAGAAGCTACAAATAGCTGTCGAAATATTACTATAATGCTATACCTGAAGAACCTCCTTTGAAAATAGGATGATCAAGATAAAAATGACAACAATCTGCATGAGTGCCCCCAACTACACTACTCGAACAATGATCATATGGAAAACAAAGCCAAACATCTGTCAATCAAAAATATAGATGGAACATGAATCTACATGACTGATCTCACTAACACTACTCAACCAATGTAAGTTGAAAATATAGGCATCAATAGTCTGAAGAACACTAATCATCTGAGGATGAAAGGTTTCCTCCACAAAACATGAATGCAAGAGTGTTTATATGGTAAATGCTCCATCTCACCAAAATGCATGGGTAACCAGCTATTGCATCCTCCTAGTACATAAGAAAAAATACTAGATACATAGCTCAGTCCAAAGAAAAACCAAGGAAGCATTAGCATGAACAGTATAACACCCCCCCTCATAATGCTGACTTGGGAGAGGCATGACAGATCCACTGAAACTTTGTGTATAACCATGTAGTGCATGAAGGAGAAGAAAAAACATCTAAAAGTGCAATAAAAAGTACCTACAACTAAAAAGGGTGTGCAAAAACAAGGCACACATGCAAGAGGCAAGAATCACATTGATTCGTTGAAAATGAAGGTAAAACTGTAGTAAAAATGTAGCTTAAAATTTGTAAATCTTGTGTAACTGTAGATTCAATTTTAGTATTCTTTGTCACAATCTCTTGTGTATGATTAATATTGAATTAGATCAATTTTAATATTGTAGAAAGTAGATAGAATATTATAGAAGAGATATAAGACAAAATAGAAAGGACACATCATGTACGTGGAGAAACCCTTTTGGGAAAAAACTCCACTAGAATCGGTCTTGCTTGTATTATTTAACCTTTGATTAAGATTATAATAACACTGATTCAATTCTCCTTGATATGCTTCCTTTGTTCTTCAACAAATCTTTTTTACAACCTGCAATATTTTCTCACAAAACTCTCATACAATTGTTGCAATAATAGACAATATTCTTTCTTAAAAACTCATAAGAGTTATCAAATATATAATCACAAAGCCTCTTGAGAAAATCTATGCCTAGCATTGCCAAGTTGAGTTCTCATATGCATGCACAAGTCAAACAAGAGTCTCCCTCAAAGTTGGCACCCAACACTGAAGTGTTAACCTTGTAGTTGTCAAAAATATCTCATTCAAGCTCATCCTCAAAGTAGGTTCCCAAACTGGGTCCCACTTAACTGATCATTAAAAATATTTTTTCCATACAATAGTTGTAACTCAAACATGCCAACTTGGGTGGCCAAGGTGGGCCCAAGTTAATCTTTGTTAATTGAAACACATCTGTCACCAATTCATGCAAAATAATATGCATGAATGATCCTCCATTTGATAACTAAATGTATTCACCTATTATCTATCTAGGCAACTCAAATCACTGAAATTAACTAACATGCAACTGAAGATAACTGAAACATAACTAAACTGAACTGAATTGAACCTCATAAAAATCAATCCCTATTTTATAGAAACTCAACATGCATAAATCAAAATCCCTATTGTGTATGAACCTAGGATGCATTTCTGAACTACACTCAATTCACCAACCAATTAACTGAACCAAGGTGGATCCCACCTCCCATGTGGGCACCCATGTGCTCCTATTTTGTAGGAGCTCTCCCAAGCTGTCCCCACATCCTCCTATTATTTAGGAATAACTACAAATGTCAAATTAAATGTTTATTTCATTCCAAATTAATTTCCTCCTAATCCTAGTGTTGTTCAACACATTCCAAGGACTTAGGAGATACATGAAATATGTTTAGAATTCAATTAAATGGAATCTTATTCCCAACATTATCCCACTTGACATTATGCATTGCAATTATTCTAAACAAGGAATCATTATTATAAATCAAGTACAAGACTCCAGGCCAATGGCCTTCCTGCACCATGAGAACTTTTCTGTAGGAATCGATTTCCTAAGATAATCTATAGCATTGACCAAAGTGTCAACTTTCTCAATCAATACCTTCCCACTCTCAATCATTTCTCACATAAAGTGATATTGCACATCAACATGCTTAGTATGAGCATGATATATAGGATTTTTGGCTAAACAAATAGCACTCTGACTATCACATTCACATTTAATTTGCTTGCAATTAAAACCAATACCTTTCCCAAGTCTCTATAACCAAATTGCCACTTTAGATGCATGTGTAGCAACCATGTACTCTACTTTTTTGTTAAACAAAGAAACCGTGGGCTGCCTCTTACTCATCCAACTAACCGCAACTTGAAACAAAGTAAACACATAACCACTTGTTGACCTCTGTCTATCCAGTTCTCCTACCCAATTTAAATCACAAAACCTTGTATGTCCAATGATCTATGCACAATATCAATATCATTAGCACCATGATAAACCAAACAATAATCAAAAGTACCTCGTAAATATCTAAAAACCCTCTTAACATAATTCCAATGTTCTTTACCAGGGTTAGACATAAACCTACTTAGAACTCCCATTGCTTGGGCTATATCTGGTCTTGTACAGACCATTGCATACATCAAACTACCAACTGCCCTAGCATAAGGAATGTCAAACATTTCCTCATAATCAAAATCAGATTTAGGACTCATGTCTAAACTTAACTTTGTGCCAACTGGTAAAGGAATATTAATTGGTTTACTATCATGCATGTTAAACCATTTAAAAATAGTATCAACATAGTTGCTTTGACTGAAGCAAATCTTTTTGTTACCTCTATCTCTGTTGATCTCCATACCAAGAATATATTTTTCAGCCCCTAGATCTTTCATCTCAAATGTGTTAGAGAGTTGTGCTTTCAATTGTTTCATCATTACCTTGATGTAACCAAGAAACAACATGTCATCAACATACAGGATAATAATTAAAATTTGATCATCAATTATTTTTATGTAAACACAATGATCTTCCTCATAACCAATTTTTAATAGAAAAGCATCAAACTTCTAGTACCACATTCTCGGTGACTGTTTCAATCCATATAGAGATCTTGTTAACCTGCAAACCAATTCTTATTTTCTCTTTACAACAAAACCATCAGGTTGCCTCATATAAATCTCCTCATCAAGATCCCCATGCAAGAAAGTAGCTTTCACATCCATTTGTTCTATCTCAAAATCAAAAGCAGTAGCAATAGATAAAAATAATCTAATAGAAGAAAATTTAGCAATAGGAAAGAATATTTCATTAAAATCAACTCCCTCTCTCTAGGAGTAGCCCTGAGCTAATAATCTAGCCTTGTACCTTTTGATATTACCATCTTCTCCAATTTTCTTTTTAAAGATCCATTTACAACCAAAAGCCTTTCTTCCTTTGGGCAAACTCTCAAGATCCCATGTGTCACAAGTATCCAAGGAAACCATTTCCTCATGGATAGCTTGTGTGCAAAGATTTTTCTCATCCAAAGATAGAACTTCCCTCTAAGATCTAGGTTCATCATTAGTACTCAACAAAGCAAATATATAATGAAAATTAGGTGGGCTATACATGTTAGCAAGATTATGTTGTCTTGTGGATCTTCTCAATGGGGTTTCCACCTCTTCCTCAATATGCCCATTGTGAACATCTATCTTAGAACTCTGTGAACTCTCCTCATCCATTCCATCCAATTTTTCTTCAACATGTACATCTTCTTGCTTCTTTGTATTTTCCTCAAAATGTGTTGTTTGAGAAGTATCTTTCTCCTTTGGTTGTTCTTCTCTTGAATAAGCTCTAAATTCCCTGAAAATTACATCTCTTGATAAAGTAATTTTTTAGGTTAGATGATTCCAAAGCTTGTAACCTTTTACATTTTCACCATAACCTATGAATATGCATTTATGTGCTTTTGTATCCAACTTAGATCGCTTTTCTTTAGGCACATAAACAAAATACTCACAACCAAAGAACCTTAAATGTGCAACACTAGGCTTCCTACCTAATCACATTTCATAAGGGGTTTTATCTTCAATAGATGAACTAGGAGATCTATTTATTAAATAACAAGAAGTGCATACAAGCTCAACACAAAGGCATCGATCTGGCTTAGCACTACTTAGCATGCTCCTAGCTCTTTCCATTAAGGTTCGGTTCATCCTCTCTGCTACTCCATTTTTTTATGTTGTATATGGAGTAGTTTTTTGTCTCACAATTCTTGCATGCTTACAATAATCAACAAACTATGTAGAACAATATTCACCACCATTATTTGATCTCAACACTTTTATCTTATGATCTGATTATTTCTCAACTAAAGCCTTAAATTCTGTAAACTTATTAAACACATCACATTTGCTATGCATAAAATAAATCCAAGTGTATCTTGAGACATCATCAATAAAAGTGACATAATATCTATATTTTCCAATAGAGTTAATATCCATAGGACCTAAAACATTTGAGTGAATAATCTCTAATAATCTTTTAGCTTTATTTGTTCTTTTAGGAAATGAAGATCTAGATTTCTTTCCAAACACACAATACTCACAAAAATATTTTTTTTCCAATATTAAAATCAAGAATACTAGCAACCAATTTCTTATTAAGAATGGTCCTAAGACATTTTTCACCTATGTGGCCCAATCTATGTTGCCACAACATACATGCATTTTCAGCTTTAGTTACATTTGTTGATTTATTCAAATTGGAGGTATTCAACTTAAACAAAGTGCCAATCTAAGATCCTTTAGCAACCACCATATTCCCTTTCACCAATTTGCAACCACTTTTATCAAATGTCACATGCATTCTAGAATCATTGAACTTAGATACATAAAGTAAATTTCTATAAAGTCCTAGAATATGTAAAACATCATTAAGGGTATTAACCGTACCATCAATGAAACGCAAGTTTACCTCTCCTTTGCCCACAATCTTTATTGTCCTATTATCTCCAAAGAAGACATTGCCTCCACCATAGTCAATATACTTTGTGAACCACTCCTTGTTAGGAGTCATATGATAGGAGCAACCCGAATCAATAAGACAAGTTTCATCACTAACATTTTTACATGAAATAATCAATGCATCATTACCATCATCCGAGGATTTCTCAATAGAGGCATCATAGATTTTTTTATTGCTCTTACAATCCTTCTTTATGTGGCCTAGTTTCCAATAGTTCCAACACTTTACTTTACTCTTACCATGGGTTTTAGACCATCCCTTGGACTTACCCTTTCCTTTCTTGTCTACCTTAGATTCCTTTTCATTAGGCCTACCTCTTACAAACAAGGAATCTTGGAAGCCCATTTTAGAATTCCTCCTCATACCCTCTGATAGGAGAGTAGGAATTATATTCTCCATCTTTGGATCTGCACCACTGATAGCAACAATTAGATTTTCCCAAGATTCTAGTAAAGAACAAAGTAACAAAATGAATTTTCTTCATCTTCTAGCTTTACATCTATAGATGTTAACTAACTCAGAATCAAATTAAAAGTATTTAAATGATGTGCAAAAAAATCACCATTTTTCATCTTTAAAGAATATAACTGTCTTTTCAAATACAATTTATTAGTAAGGCTTTCAGTTCGATAGATATCACCTATCCTCTTCCACAAATCAAATGCAATATTTTCATCTAAAAAATTCAAGAGAACAACATCAACAAGACATAATCTTATTCTTCCTCTTGCCTTCTTATCAAGCTTAGCCCAATCCTCATCTAACATCAATGTGTGTCTTTTTCTTATTACCTATATCTAACCCCTGATCTCTCTCTTCAAGGAGATCTTCCATTTTTAGTTTCCACATCTCATACCTAGATCTATTGAACCTTTCAATATCTAAATGAGAAGTAGAACCCATTGCAACACACTATTTTTTCAAACCAGCAATTGACACAATATTGAAATCTCCCACTATAGTTAAAAAACCCTTCAAAATTTTAAGAGAAAGGTGTCCCAAACTCTACCCAACCATTAGCTTTGATACCAAATGTTGAAAATGAGGGTAAAATTGTAGTAAAAATGTAGCTTAAATTTTGTAAATCTTTTGTAACTGTAGATTCAATTTTAGTATTCTTTGTCACAATCTCTTGTGTATGATTAATCTTGAATTAGAACAATTTTAATGTTATAGAAAGTAGACAAAAGATTGTAGAAGAAATATAAGACAAAATAGAAAGGATACAACATGTACATGGAGAAACCCTTTTGGCAAAAAAATCCACCAAAACTGGTCTTGCTTATATTATTTAACCTTTGAGATTACAATAACACTGATTCAACTCTCTTTGATATGATTCCTTTGTTCTTCACAACCTGCAATATTTTCTCATAAAAATCTTTCATACAATTTATGTAATAATAGACAATATTCTTGCTTACAAAATCATAAGAGTTATCAAATATATAATCATAAAGCATCTTGAGAAAATCCATGCCTAGGGTTGTCAAGTTGAGTTCTCATATGCATGCACAAGTCAAACAAGAGTATCCCTCAAAGTTGGCGCCCAACACTGAAGTGTTAACCTCGTAGTTACAGAAAATATCTCATTCAATCTCATCCTCAAAGTAGGCGCCGAACTAGGTCGCACTTAACTAATCATTGAAAATATATTTTCCATGCAATAGTTGTAACTCAAAGATGCCAACTAGGGCACCCAAGGTGGGCCCAAGTTAATCTTTGTTAACTGAAACATACATGTCATCAATTCATGTAAAACAATGTGCATGCATGATCCTCTATTTGTTAATTGAATCTATTCACCTGTTATCTATCCATGCAACTAAAGTCACTAAAGTTAACTAACATGAAACTGAAGCTAGCTGAAACATAACTGAACTGAACCTCATAAGCATCAATCCCTATTTTATAGGAACTCAACATGCATAAATCAAAATCCCTATTTTGCAGGAACCTAGGATGCATTTTTAAACTGTACTCAATTCACCAACAAGTTAACTGAACCAAGGTGGATCCCACCTCCCATGTGGGTGCCCATGTTCTCCTATTTTGTAGGAGCTCTCCCAAGGTGTCCCCACATGCTCCAATTATTTAGGAATAACTACAAATGTCAAATTAAATATTTATTTCATTCCAAACTAATCTCTTCCTAATCCTAGTGTTGTGCAACACATTCCAAGGACTTAGGAGATACATGAAATATGTTTAGAATGCAATTAAATGACATCCTATTCCCAACAATACTAGATACATAGCTCACTCCAAATAAAAAACAAGGAAGCATTAGTACAAACAATATAATACCCCCCATAATGTTGACTTGGGAGAGGAATGAAAAATCCACTGAAACTTTGTGTATCACCATGTAGTGCATGAAGGAGAAGAAACAAAACCTAAAAGTGCACAAGAAAGTACCTACAATTGAAAAGGGTGTGCAAAAATAAGGCATGCATGCAAGAGGCAAGAATCACATGGATTTGTTGTTGTCTTGGAGGGACACTCATTTGATAAAGGTGTGGTAGAAAATAACAAAGGCACTAGAAAACCACCCATGGCACTTTATAATATAGTGTGAATACAAAATGTGGCATAACCTTATGTGCAAAATCCCCAAAATACATGTACAATAGTGTGGCCCTTTATCTCAATGTGTTTACATATAAGAGAGTGATTACAAATGATGCTCAAAATATTCACAAAGGATAAAATTTTGGAAAAACATATAAAGGAGCCCAAATGAAGGCATCCCATGCAACCAAAAAGAGTTTAGGTGCCAAAATAACCAAGTAATTAACCAGAGTGTTAAAACACAAAAATATGAATTAATTATACTAGCGGCCAAATCTAGAAAAAGTGCATGAGTAACTCTGAAGAGCTCAAAGAGACCTTTCCAATGCCACAAGAAATGCAAAAAATGGATGAACAAAAAAAAAATTATAAACTCGAGAGTGAACAGTGGATATCTGACTTCAATGAGCAATAAATTCATCCAAAAAGAAAAAATTTGAAAAATCACTTGTACCACTAGAAAATGCACATCACCAGCTTTTCGACAATATTTCATTTGCAAAAAATTTCTATCTAGATCAAAAGTTATGCAAAAATACTGAAAAAGGCCTAAAGAAAGGAACTTCAAACTAAGTAGGTGCAAAAAATGGTGGGGCCCATTGCTTAATCTCCAAGCCAACACCAAGCAAGAAAACTCCACCAAGCACAAGTCAATAACATACTAATCAGCAATCACCACACACAAAAGACAACATTTTCACGACTTGTGAGACTGACTCACAAAAATGGTGGGGCCCATTGCTTAATCTCCAAGCCAACACCAAGCAAGCAAACTCCACCAAGCACAAGTCAATAACATACTAATCAGCAATCACCACACACAAAAGACAACCTTTTCACAACTTGTGAGACTGACTCACAACAAGTGTTAATGGAATAAGAGGCTATTTAAATAGCAAAAAAATGTATCACTCCACAAATGTGGGATAAATCTTTCCCTTTGAGGAAAAACATAGCTTCAAAACTCACTATCTATAAGGAAATGGAAAAAACATAGAAACCATAAATATTTAGTGAAAACTTTATAAAATATAAAGTTTGAAAAAAATGTAGCAACACTAACCAATCACACTGGATGAAGAATCACATCCTTCAAAATGGTTGAATACTCATCAAATTTCATTTCTCCATTCAACCCACCTTCCAAATAGAAACATGCATCTATGACAGTCAAACCAAAGGGTGATCCCACAATAATGGGTTACACTTTTTGGTCAAACTTGACATTGAAATCAACATTTTTCACTACATCTTCACTTTCGTACGCCTATAGAAGCTAAACCATTAAGAATTTGAAGATGAAGCAAACTAGTGATTTGTGATATTTTGTGTTGAGAATTTAATTATAGTTTTTAAAAAAATTAAAAAATAAATTGTGAATTATTTTATGTAGTTTTTATTAACTTATTGTTTTACTAAACATCATTTTCAAAAACTGATGCTTACTTTCGACTGCATAACTTTTTCTATAGAAAGTATACAATTCTAATTTTTTAAATACAGTGTTTTCACACCATTATCTAGGGGATGAATATTTTTTCATAATTTTTTGTTGCATATATATTTTTTAATTAATTTTCTAATTCAGAGTAATTATAATTTGGATATATTATACTTTCAGCTGCATAAATTTTTTTGTATTCATTTGAATTAACTTATTGTTTTTTTGTTGGAATAAGGACATCAATAGCTAGTGTACATGGATTTTTAAGAATTTTTTTTGTTTCTTTTCCTATTTTTCCATATGTGTGAAATAAAGACCTCAATGTTCATTGAAAAACCTACATTCACAAGAAATAAAAAATAAATATAATAATAAAATTAAATATATTTAAAATTATACTTTTTGGGAAGCTTATAATAGGGACTACATGTTTACAAAAAATTAATTTTAAATAAATTAATTTGATCCCCTAAAAGGTAAATCAAAAGTGGTTTTTTATCAGCATTTTGATAGGTGTAGAGGAGACTCCATTATAGGTATGGTTTAAAACTAGTGGCTTTCTATAAAAGGGGGTTTGATATAAGTGGGTTTGATCAAACCCTCTTCAATTAAAACCCTAAAAATGGAACCTTTTTATGGCTTAAATCATTATATTTTCTAAAAATATGTGATTTCAGCAAAAATCAGGATGTCCCAAAAAGTGTAACCCATTATTGTGGCAGCACCCCAAATCACTCCTCTTGCCACAAAATTGGGCTTCAAATAGAGGTCTTTAATTTTGAATCGTTGCCACCAATTAGGGAATGCCTTAGGTAAAGAATTTTAACAACCTCTTCAACAAAAGAAATGCCTCTGCAAATTTCAAAGCCTCCAATGAATTCCTCCAACCCTTACTAAAATAGCTATTCAACATGCGCGGAAAAAATGACACCAGATATTCACATCTCTTGAAGTCTCCATAACTACAATTGAAGGTGAAAAAATGGAACGACCTCTTTAACAAAAGTTGAGAAAAAGAAAAATGAACAAATAGTAGCCAACAAATATGGAAATCAAACATCTGGCATAAAAGGTTTGTGCCTCTTGAATAGAAAAATGCCACCTCCGTTCACAGGTCTTTAGATGCAATATCGTGCCTCTAATGGAAATCGTGGTAGGAAGATGATGAAAAAATGCCTCAACAAATCAAAATGTATCCTATGGAAAAGGGTTTCAATCACAACCTTGAAATAAATGCCTCCACTTGAGCAATCAATCTACACCTCCTTTCAAATCACGGGTCTTTAGTCGATCAAAAACACGGGTCTACAAATTTGATATAGTGGTCTCAAGATAAAATCCAGGCCACCTATGAAGTGACCCTCAAAATAGGAGGATAACACCATAGAGATATTCACCACCTCCAAATAGCTATCAAACCATTCCTTTCAAATTTGAAACTATGAACCCCAATCCTAGACCTGCACAAACATGAGAAACAAACACACAGTTAGATTCAAATGCAAGTAAGAACAAGGATTCCCCATGAAATCCATCTAAAAATATTCAAAGTAGGAAATAAATGAAGAAAAATGCAAACAACAATGCAAACTCTTGATCCTATGGGGGAGTTGGTGCCAATTATGTGTAGAAATTGGCCCTTTCCCAAATCCTTTGTAAGATTTGATGATTTGATCCACTTGATGGTGAAGAACAAGATGATTCCTTGAGAAAACCTGCAAAAACCTAACTATGGTGATGGAAAATACTCAAGAAATGTTATGAAATTGCTCTAATGTGAGGATAATAACTTTGCATTCAAATTGTGGATGATGTTGCAATAGAGGAGGCCTCTATTTATAGATTTAAATAATCGAAGATTGAAAGATTTGGATGAATGTGGGACAAAATACCAACCAATGAGAGAAGACCACTTGTCCACATGTGATTGGAGGAGGAATGAGCACATTTTGGTCAATGTGCATGATAAATGCTATGAGATTCAAATTTGAAATTTGAAAGTGACAAATTGGAGGGAGAGAAGAATGGATTTAATGTCACTTGGCTCAATGCAAAGGACATGTAAGAGGCTTTTAATGTCGTGTTGGATGTACTCATCCCTTTTGGAGGGATTTTTGAATTTGGAGGAATATTCCCTAAATATGCCATGTTGAGGGAAAATAGGAATTTAATAAATCAAAATAAATGACTTATTGTGCAAGTTTCATTATCTAGAGGATGTGACATGGATTAGAATTAAGTTAATCAAAGGTTAATTAATTTAATGAGGGATTAGGTGATGTGACCATTTTGACTTAGATTTATGGGTTGATTTAAATCAAGATGAGAGGAAAATGATTTAGACTTTAATTAAATAAAGATTTTGATTTATCTAACTAAAAGGGGATGATGTTAGATTAAATTAAATAAGATTTAATTTATTCAATTTAATAGGATGAATTTAATGATTTAATTAAATAAAGTGAATTATTTAATTAAAAGAGGGATGATCAGATTAATTAAAAAAAATTATTTATTTAATTAATAGAGGAGAAAGACTTAATCAGATAAATTTGGTTTATTTAATTAAGAGAAGAAGTATGATGATTAGGTGGAGATGATTCAGGACGAACTAATGTTAGTAAGATCAATATTGAATGTGTAGGATCAATCTATATATTTTCCATGTCTGCAAAAACACACCACACATATGGTTGCAAATGGGCACCCTTCAAACCTCCAAACAAAAATCCACTCTACCTCAAATCAAACAAATTGAGCCTTCCACCTTTGCCACTATCTATTTCTTCTACTTGAGAAATCTTCCATCAATTATTTAGTTGACTACACTTGATGATATCACTATTACCTTTAAAGGATATTTGATTTGGAGATTAAATTCCACACAGATCTAACTTTGCACATCCTACAAACAAGGAAATGACCTCCACACAAAAATTCTAATCATGGCCTCTCCCAACAAAGAATCGATCAAAGTCTAAAGAAAAAACTACCATTCAAACCAAAAAAGAATGCCTCCCAATAGATTTTTCCTCCAAATAGTAGATCAAGACATATTACAAGAAAATTGTGCCAAGACAATGCCTCTCTCCAAATCAAAATTTGTAAAGAAACGTGCCACTTGAAGAGAAAATCGGGTCCTCAAAAAAAATAACCTCCAAATAGAAAATCCATGTAGGCAAATAAATGGTAAGCTTCAAAAATTAAAATTCTTCCAATCTTCCTTCAAATTAGCCAGGAACACACCCAACAAAAAAATGATCCCAAATACCTCTGGAAACTCATGCATGGCAAAAAATCTTAGCATGAATGGTGGTTGCAAAAGACAAGCTCTGATACCATGTTAGAGGAAAGCACCCAGGAGAAATTGGAAGCCAAAAGAAACCTTCATAAATGAGAGAAGCAACATAGGATATGCTATTTCACCAGGAGTTAAAATGAATACATTGATATAATGAAATAATGTATAGAAGCTTGCTTATAAAGGAAAGATGCAAGTGACCAGTAAAAAAATAACTGACAAAAACTACCAACTAGTAAACTATATGCACCTAATTAATATCTAATAATATTTTTCTAAGTAAAACGTAAGCATGGTAAATGGTAAAAACCATTTACTCCAACATTTATTGTATGCTTTTATTGTCCATCTTCAAATTTAATTTTCATTATAGATGAATAACAAAGTGAAATAGTTGTCTCTCAAGAAAAGGTTTTTAAATAGTTGTTCAGAGGAGGAAGAAAGGCCTTATTAAATCTGTCTCTCAATGCCAAACCAAAGTTAAGAATGTGAGGTTGAATAAGGTAGGGTTTGACATTACTTCGATTGATCCTCTAATACTATTTTTGTGTTTGGAAACTTGATTGTAGTTGTGCTTATTTTCACTTCATAGCTTGACTACAGTTGAACTGGTTTTGTCCCATTTGGAAACTTGTTGTGTTGACATGAGCTTATATTCTTCCTAATGTACAAAACTTATGATCCCTTCAAAATCAATTTATTTTATAAAAATAAAATTAAATAATACTTTTCTTCTTAATGGTAATATTACCTCTATGTTTCTAATACATATCTAATAGCCCTTCAATTTATGTTAGTGTGTCTAATGGTAATATACATATCTATATGTCTTTGAAGGGGAGAGGCAGAGGAGGAGATTACTAAAACATAGAGTAGAAAATAAAAATATAAATACACAGATCTAAAAAGGATTTCAATTTCATATTTATATATTTCAAAGACATACAATATCTATTGTCATTAAATGAACTTAGAGTTGCTACTCTTTTTCTTTTCCGAGAAAGAAATAAATATTCAAACTCCCTTGTTTTGGTTGCTTAAATTTTTTACAATAGCAATACATTCATCTGCTCCACTCTCTCTTTCAACACACATCTCTACCAAAAATGACAACTAGGTTCATCATATATGCTAAACAAAAAGAGGCAAAACAAGCATTTAATTACATTAAATTTTCTTAGTAGCTTAGTGAGAGAGAAAGATATGAGATTATATTTTTACAATTAAATCCTCTTAATTATAGTCCTTTGTGCAATCAAAACAAAATGTGAAGTAATGGAAGCAGCTGGAGAAGATTCAAGTTTCACACATATGAAGGAGTGGAGAGGATAAAGTGATGACGTGATTATTAAATGTTGCAATTGAGATTAATTTCCAACACTCCCCTTGATCACAATTTTTGCCATCTATGATTCCCAATCGATCTCTTTGATAGAAAAAAATCTCTTTCCCTAATGCCTTGGTGAAAATGTCTACATTGATCTTGGAACCTGCAAAAAACCAAAATGATTTATCTAATAAAATGATATCTAGTGTCAATATGTTTGCTTCTCTTGTGAAAGACTAGATTTTTTGACAGTGCTATAGCTAAATTATTGTCACAATATATCTTTGTTGCCTCTTCTTTTTCTTGCTTCAACTCTTTCAACACCTCTCATCCAACTACTTGGCATGATGCCCCTATTGTTGCTACATACTCCACCTCAACTGATGAAAGTGTGCAAAATGGTTGTTTCTTTGAATCCCATGATAATACACTGATGCCAAAGTTAAAAACATAACCAGATGTGCTCTTTCTATCATCAATGCTTCCAACACAATCACCATCTGTGTATCCTATGATTTTGAACTCATTTGATCTTGAATATTGGATCCCATAATTCCTTGTTCCACCCACATATCTTAAGATTTTTTTCCCAACTTTCCAATGTGAGTCTTTTAGAGACTCCATGAACCTTGAAATCAAACTTACACCATAAATTATGCCCGCCCTTGTGGATGTTAGGTACATGAGACTACCAGTGAGTCTCTTACACAAAGTTGGATCTACATTGGATCCTTTGTCATCCTTGCTTAGCTTCACTCCTATGAAAATTGCTATTGGTGTTGATTTGCAATTCAACATATTAAACCTTTTCAAAATATCATTTGCATACTCTGTTTGAGAGATGAATATACCATTTTCATTTTGATTCACCTCAATTCCTAAAAATTATTTCATGAGTCCCAAATCAGTCATTTTGAATTCTTTTTTCATAGCTCCTTTGAACAAATCAATTGATAAGTCATTCATGAATATTAAATCATCAACATATATATACAATGAGAATTTCACCTTTTTCATTCATTTTTGTGTATAATGTTGGCTCACTATTGCACCTATTGAAGCCATTTTGTAGGAGATATGAATCAATTCTATTGTACCAAGCTCTTGGGGCTTGCTTGAGACCATATAGTTCTTTCTTGAGCTTATAAACCTTGTCTTCTTGGCCTAAAATCTCATACGCAAGTGATTGTCCACATAAAATTCTTCAAGATGACCATTTAAGAATGTTGATTCTACATCCATTTCATAAAAAAGACACTTGTTTTGAGCTGCTACGGCAAGTATCATTCTCATGGTGTCTAAACATGATACGAGAGAAAATGTCTCATTGTAATCAACTCCGAGCTGTTGTGAATAACCCTTAGCAACTAGCCTTGCCTCATGTTTTTGAATATCACCATTTGTACTCAACTTGGTTTTATAAACCCACTTCACTCCTATGACATATTTTTCTTTTGGAAGGTTTGCTAAATCCCATGTTTGATTATTCTCAATTGCATCAATTTCTTCATCCACTGCATTTACCCATTTTTCATGTTTAATTGCATCTTCAAAATTAATTGGATCTTCTACTTGTGAATAAAATACAAAAAGAGAAATCTGACCAGCATTATCTTCACCTTCATTTTGCTCATAAATGTTCCTTATACTTCTGATTTTTTGTTTTCTTAAGCTTGCCAATGTAGGATTTGACGTGCCACTTGATGTAGAACCCATGGAATCTGGACTTGCTGGTCTTGCACTAAAAATCCCTCTTGTAGATGGTCTTTGTTGTCCACTTGTTTGAGTGTTTCCTTATATATGTGAGCCTACCCTTACACTTTATTATGGTGTCATTTTTTGACCACTTTGTTGACCATGAATGGGTGTAGAAGGAGTCACATTTGATGGATTATTTTATAGTATAAAAACTTGATTATCTTCTTGTGGTAAGTTGGCTGCAATATTTATTGTTTTCTCCAAACTTCCATCTCATGCTTCATCTTCTATGAACTACACATCTCCACTGCTTATAAATTTCTTGGTTATTGGATTGTAGAAGTTTTATGACTTGGATTCATCACTATATCCAACAAATATACATTTTTCTCCTTTGTTGTCTAATTTTATTTTTAACTCATTTGGCACATGTGCATATGCCACACATCCAAATACTCATATGTGAGCATCATTATGCTTTCTTCCAGTCCATGCTTCTTTTGGAATCATGTTCTTAACACTTTTTGTTGGATATCTATTCATTATATAGGTTGCACATGATATAGCTTCAACCAAATATTCTTTTGGCAAATGTTTGGATTTCAACATAGTTCTTGCCATTTCCATGATTGTCTTATTTTTTCTTTCAACTATCCAATTTTGTTGAGGTGTGTATCTAGTTTTGAATTTCTTGTGAATTCCATGGTCTTCGCAAAAAATTAAAAGTTCTCTTAAAATTTTTTCACCGCCTCTATCCATTTTCAATGCTTTGATGTAATATCCACTTTTGTTTTCAACAAGAGCCTTGAATTGACGGAAAAAAAATCAAACACTTCATTCTTTTGCTTTAGAAATTAGACCCATGTTTTCCTTGAATAATCATCAATAAAATTCAAAAAGTAGAAACTTCAACCAATTGAGGGTGTTTGTATAGGTCCACACAAATCTGAATGCACAATTTCTAAAGGTGTTCTAGCCTCATTGACTTACTCATTGGAAATGATTCTCTATGTTGCTTTCCCAAGATGCACCCTTCACAAACTCTTTCCAGTTTCTCTATCAATGGAAAACCATTTACCATACTCTTCTTATTTAGTTGGTTTAGACCTCCAAAGTTGAGATGCCCAAATACTAAGTGCCATAACGAATTTTCATATTTTATTTCTGCCTGAAAGATTGTTTGTGTGAGTACTATAACTTCTTCATTATCCTCTTGTGAGTTCATTGGGGTTGTGCTTGAGCATATTCAATATTCAAGTCTGGCATAATATTCAGGGGAAACATTCTATTACTTATCATTTTGACTTTGGCAATGAGATTATTGCTTGTAAATTTGTCTAAAATTATGCACTCTTCATTTTTTAAAGATACTATATACCCTTTTTGAACAAGTTTCCTTGCTCATTAAATTATGTTTTAAACCAAGAAAAAAATAAAAATTAGATATATAGTTATTCTCCCCCTTCTTGGTTAAAATTTTGGTGCTCCTTTTTCCTTTAACTTCTACCTTATTTCCATTTCCCAAAATAACATTTGATTTTATATTTTCATTCAAACTTGAAAAAAATTCTAAATTTCCTGTCATATGGTTGCTACAACGTGAGTCTAAAAATCATACATCCTTTTCATTTTCTTGTGAAAAATTTCTTCCAAAAAATATGGTGCTTTGTTTTGATTTTTGTATTTGACTTTGTTTTGTGAAATTTACAATTTTTTTCTAAAATCATATTGCTTCTTTCTAGATTCATTTGAATAATGCCCAAATTTTTTGCAATAGTGACATTGAATTTGAGATTTTTCATACCTTTGTCCTTGTGATTGAATTTGAGATGGGATTTGGCTTGAGTTTTGGTTGATGCCTCTTCCACTTGAGCTTGATGGGTTGCTTCTTCCACCTCTATAAGAATTTCTTCCTTTACCTCTGAAATTTGATCTACCTCTACCTCTACCGTGGATGATTGAGACTTGTGACTTGAATGCATGTTGAGCCAATGATGTTTTTGCTAACCTACTCAACCTATGCTCATGTAAAATGAGAAATGCATGGATCTCATCAAATGAAAACTATGAGAGGTTCTTTGTTTCCTCTATGGCCACAAAAATGGATTCAAACCTTGTGGGTAAACTCCTTAAAATATTTTCAACCACTCTCCTATCTTCAAGCATCTCACCATGAGATCTGATTTGACTAACTAAACCGATCACTTGTTTGAATAAAGTGTCTATTGAATTTTAATCCTTCATAAATATTGTTTCAAAATCCCTTCTTAGCATTTGTAGCTTTGTTGTCTTAACCTTTGTCATTCCTTGGTATGTTTTTTAGAGGATATGCCATGCTTGTTTGGACTTTGTTGCTGCTACAATCCTTGGGAAAATTCTCTCATGTACTGCTTGAAATATGTAGAAGAGGGATTTTAAGTCTTTCTTCTTAGTATCCATTAATAAGTCCTTCTCTGCTTGTGATAATGCATTATATGCTACATCATCAATTGGTTCTAGAAATCCATTCTCAACAAGATCCCAAATATCTTGAGAAAAAAATAAAGCCTTCATGGTGATTTCCCAATAATCATAGTTCTTCCCATTAAACTATGGAATTTTTGGATCTGTAAAGCTTGCGCTTGCTGCCATTGTTGACTGTGATAACTTGTCTCCTTGAAAATGCCCTTTTTGAAAACCTTATCTTTGAAAACCCTTGCCGTAGTGAAATTGCTCTGATACCAAGTGGAGGGAAGAGGCAGAGGAGGAGAGTACTAAAATAGAGAGTAGAAAATAAAAATGTAAACAAACGGATCTGAAAAATATTTCAATTTCACATTTATATTTTTCAAAGACATACAATATTTGTTGTCATAGAATAAACTTAAAGTTGTTGCTCTTTTTATTTTCCTAAAAAGAAATAAAAATTTAAACTCCCCTATTTTGCTTGCTTCAAATTGTTACAGCATCAATACATTCATCTTCTCTGCTCTCTCTTTCAACACACATCTCTACCAAAAATGACAACTAAGTTCATCGTATATGCTTAGAAAAAGGGGGCAAAACAAGCATTTAATTACATCAAATTTTCTTAGTAGCTCATAGAGAGGGAAAGATATGAGATTAGATTTTTAAAATTAAGGGTTAATTATAGTCCTTTGTGCAATCAAAACAAAATGTGAAATAATGGAAGCAACTAGAGAAGAGTCAGGTTACACATGTATGAAGGAGTGGAGAAGACAAAGTGATAGGAGTGTTAAATGATGTAGTTGAAATTAATTTCCAACACTTTGTACATCTGTATAGAATAAGGGGTATAACTTTCACTCCTAATCTTGTGATAAAAATAATTCTTTCTCTCTCATCATTATTTTACAAAAGGCGCTTGCACCATTTATACTAAATTTGAATGTGAATGAAATGCTTTTAAGAAAGGAGAAAATATGTGTGGATATCTTTCCTGGTCACTGGTAGATAATTTTTGAATGGTTTTATGGAGCTAAAATGATATCCCAAGTTCTCTACCCATTGGTATGGAGAATTTTTGAAAGGAAATAGTACTTCACATAAAGAGGAAGTTTTAAGAGATTTTATGGAAAGTTATGTTGGCAAAGATATCCCTACCATAGAAAAAGTATAAGGACTAATAGGAGAAGAAGCTTTGGAAAGATACCATCTTAATATCACCCAATTCTTAGATGTGCCTCTGATAATGCACTATTGTGTGTTACAAGTAGTAACTTGATACATATTTTCAAAGAATAGGGGCTACATTTAGTTTGCACTACAATGTTTTACTATTTGTTTGTTGAGATGATGGTATAGTGTATGCTTCAAGTTTCACATACATCTCCACCAATACTTTGTATCCATCATATTAAGTTATGTTCTACTACACTTAATTGAAGTTTCAAATTACTGTCATATGTTTATGGTAATAGAAATACTACCAACCATGGGTTAAAGGTAATGAGCACAATGGATTTGTCTCCTTGTTATTACTCAACTATCTAATATAATTTGAATGAATGTTTTCTAATTAAGTTATTTGAATGTATTGTTGGAATTTATAGAGATAGGATGTAACTTAAAAGTAAAAATATGTTGCAAATATAAAGCATCCAAATATATAAAAGTGATAAATCATAGTGGAAAAAAAATAGAATACAAGAGATGCAAATGATTACACAAAAATTCATATAGAAACTCATGCTCAAAAAAATCCACACCTAAAGAAACCCAAAGCTTGTATTAATCATTTAAAAGAGTTACATCAATACAACTACTCTTTTTTATTTCTCCAACACTTCAACTCCTCTTTTTTATTTTTGCAAAACTTCGCTACTTCTACAACCTATGAAAAAAAGTATTCCTTTTACTACAAGCTCCAATTTATAGCCAAAAATAATACAAGAAATTGTAAATGGTTTCTATTATAATAGATTTGAACCATGAGCCAAGTAATCTACATGCAAAAAATATCTCATGACATGTATATAGGAGTACAAGCATTTGTTTAAAAGATTCAAAACTATTCTCATGAACTTAGGTGTCCAACTTCATTAAAAGACAAAACGAACCCACTAGAAGACAAAGTAACAACTCCCTATGTAAAAAAAAAGGCTACCCACCTCTTATACATAATTTTATATGTTTTTTTACATCTCTTACAATGTCATAAATACCTTTTACACAACTATAAATAATGAGATTCTCTTCCACTTCATGCCAAGCATCCAGAGGTGCTCTTATTGGAAAAATTAAGCCTCCCCAATCAATGCTACCTTGTAAATAGTTTCAAATGTCTAGAAAATAATATTTAAGCACAAAAAATGTTTCTCCTTGCTTATGACACCCAAGTTTCCCTTCCATGATTCTTGGAGTCACATGAAATAATAGCCAACAATTACAATATTAAAGTTAAGATACATATTTATAGGATTGGTAAAGGATTGCAAGGTTACTATCACCAAACCTAACATAACTAATCCCTCTTTACTTAGTTGAAGTTTATAAAGAGCACATAATCATATTTTCTAAATGTCTATAGAGATATAATAATATTATTTTAAAAAAATTATTGCCAAGAGTAAGTTTGTTCTATTTAATATGTAGGAAAAATGAGTCTTGAAAAACTTGTACAATAAAAGTAGTGCATATACTAGTTTGAAACAATATAAAATAAAATAATGGAAAGGAAAGACAATGTGCAATATTTTTGTCTAGGTAAACAGTTAATAAAGTATAAAAAAATCACCATTGCAAAAACTCAACCATTATACAATAAAATAATGAATCTATCTTACCTCACTCTTAAATATGTGCAAATATAATTAAGCACATCGAAATTTATTGCACATTGTATAAAATCATGCAAAAGATAAACATGAGTTCTTCAATGCATGACGAAAAATAGAAAATAGCAGAAATAACACATTTTTGGAATCAAAGCATTTTTTTCAAATCAGCAATTTTTTAATCAAATTGAAAGATTGATAGCATCGAAATTAGTGATTCCATCTAGATTATTAAACATTGAAAATATTTGAAACTTGTCCAACACAACATACCAAATTCAAAATATGCTTTTCAAACTAGCATTATCCTTTTTGTAAGGCCCAACATTATAAGGCAACCTTCCTACTCACATGAAATTCCTATCCATAATAATCGTGGTCATCCCTTGTATGTAGGAAGATCAATAAATTGCATGTTATGATAATACTTGGTTTGTTTGGTTATCATCTCAGTTGTTGTTATAACCTATTATAATATAAGTAGATATTGCTAATTATTAGCTCAAGCAATGAAAAATAATTTCTATTTCAAAACCATGTGTTTAATTTATATGAATTATATTATTATAGTAAATGATAAAGAACATCCTACCTATATATAGTAAATGAATTAGATTATTATAGTAAATGATATAGACTATGTTGAAGTGTATATATTTATATCAAAAGTAGGGGGATTATTCTATGATTGAATAATGATATTATTATTATTTGGGTGGCTTGAGAGATAATATTATTATTATTTAACATATATTCAATTGAATAATCAAATAATAACTATCTAGAACTTGAGAGCATCTATTTATAAAGTGATACTTAAATCATGTGATTTCAATCATAACAATGGTATTGAGTGCTTATGGATCTTACTATTGTTGGAGTGGTGGAATGATAATAAAGTTATTATTAGAAGATTCATTGTTGATTAAATAATAATAATTAAAATAAAAAGTATAATATTGTTGATTAAATGATAATAATTATATATATATATTTGAGGTAATTGTTAATAATTTAATGTTTTTTTAATTAACAATTAGATTGTGACTAGATAATGATTTTCATTACTAGAATGTTTAATAATAGTAAAATCATCATCAAAGTTAGATTTAATTGGAATGGCATTGTTATTCAATCAAATAGATCATCAACAAGATTCATTGGGGAAATGGATAAAAATTCTAACTATAATTGCTTTATAACATTATTGTTTAATGATATCAATTTTCCACAATCCATGCTATAGTTGAGAGATGTTTTTGGATTAGATTGTGTTGAGTTTTTCCACAATTTATAACATTATTGTTGTTAATGTTCAAATGTTGATTAAATATTAACCATTATTATTATGATTGAAAAATAAAGAGATGATATTACTATGATTTAAAAATAAATATATATACCCTCTACTAGTGTACCCTAGATCGTATCTATGCCATGGTGTCAGTGCTAAAATTGTTACAAACGATTGGAGGCACTGGCTAGGCGAAATTTCCAGAGTAGTATTAATAGCGGCATAAATGCCATGCCAACCTATTTCATTCAATGTAGTATAGTGTTTAAAGATCATTCAACATCATTCAACATATTGAAGGTAAGTGCAGTGAAACAGAAGTAAAGGTCAATCATAAATATCTCTATTTGCTGGAAAAAAGAGGGAGATCACTCAAAAGATTTGCTTGTCATTCCTTCTGTCGGAAATTAAGTTTAGACATAGAGAGCAGAGTTGGGCCGCAGGAGTGGAGAGAGAAATAATAATACTATAATATGAAAAGGCGTGTGGAGTTGGGAAGAGCAGAACTTCAACAACTCTTTACTGTTTGTTTCAGCGTGATGTTTGTTTGTTTGTTTTTCTTTTTTTTCTTTTTCTGCATTATGAATAGATGGAAGCAGTAGCTATAGGGGGACAGTTTTAGAAATTTTCTAGCTAACTAATTGATAGGTGAAAGTCTAGACTCCATGACCTTTCTTGGCAGCCTCTTACTTGGTGCCAAAATGAGAGCTTTGAATAGTCTATTGAGTTACATCGAGTAATTCTAGGGTTAGAGCAATTTTGGTATAGGAAGGAGGAAATAAATTTGGACTTAATGCTTCAAAAATGGGAAATTTTTAGGGAGGGCAATCAGCTTATGGAGGATGAAAGACAATTTGGGGTCTTTGGCAGCCAAGTGAGCTTGAACTGGAGGGTTTGAGGCTCCCAAAGATAGCGCAGACCTTGTCTAGTAGTTGTTGTTCTATCTGCAGAGAATGATACTACAGTCACTCCAAAGGGCGATTTTTTTTGGGTCATAAGAAATAGAGATATCCACAAAGTTTCCACATGCAAAGCCAAGTCTAGTGAGATAAGGGGATTGGACTATGCCTCATCACTAAAGGCGACAGGAGTAGAGAAATGGTATGTAATTAGACTCATGTAATTGTAAAAGATTTCTTCACTTATTTATTTCAATCTGTGATCCCTATGCATCGGGAGTTTCTCCTACATTTTCCTAAAAAAAACAAAACTTTGACTGGAGGGTGGGAATATGCGAGTTGCTTATGCTAGAGTTCTCTTCAATATTCCTTGATTACCCTATTTTTATTTTGTTGGAACACTTAGCTCTGTGACATAGAGTCTTCATTGTGTAGTCTATCATCTTGAATCGATTGTATGGTTGTGAAGTTTTTCGATCTTCAAATTATTGTGGAAACAAAGAATAGTTATGGTAGCATTGGCCTACTTATCCTTTGAATATTAGAGACCTCTATGATATTTTTTTTATTGTTGTGTCTCTATAAAACAAAGATAATAAACAAGATGATAATTATTAGTAACTTATTCCTTATTTAGCATTTTGAGAACATGTTTTATGTGATGGGTTGGATGCATTCGGTATATTACATTGAGTAATAGAATCACGTCTTAATGCACATAGTTTGTTGTCTTATCGATGTCAATCCCCAAAGTTTTAAGTGTTGTGGAGGGTTGACAAGAGATTCTCGTGGACCACTATGATACTTGGTTTCCCAATTTTGAGTCCCACTTTAGCATTCAATGAGAGTGAGAGCATAAGTGCATTTGGGATGACCAGGGCACGATTGCACTCATTCTCCATAGAATCCATATAGTTAAAAAATTAAAAAAAAATCCCATTTTGCTGTTTGGCTTCTCGACACTATATTTAAGTGCTTGTATTTATATTGTAATAATTGTTATTGTGCTATAGAAGATATGAAGGAGGCAAACATGGCTAATTTGTATTATAAACTGGATTTAGTTGAAATCTTAGTAGCTCCAAGCTAATTGAAATGTTCTTAAATTTTGATAGGTGTTGTTATTTCATGACTCTATAGTCTATACTAAAATGACTGTATGGGTGACTTCATTTTATATTGTGAATCTCCAGTAAATTTGTTTCTTGTAAAAAATAACTTATGAGATGAGATTAAGGGCAAGTTAGGTTCAATTTGATGATACATATAATTTTCTTTTTATTTAAACATTTTATAAAAGTTATTTATATAATATTATTTTTTTTATATATGTTTAGTATTATAAACATTATAGCCATAACCAGCTATATCATGCATGGAGATTTTGTTTGTGTACTGATGAAACTGAATCCCGAACCCATATCTGAACTCTCAACTTGGGTGGACCATATGGGCATTGCAGTTATAATATATCTTTCCCATACATTAAATTTCTTTGTGACTATTCATAGAAAAGCCTTTTTCTTAAGCCTATAGTTTTACAAAGTAAACTGGGAGCATCGTGAAAATGTTATATATTTATCTACAGCTTTATTTCCAACCAGCTGTATCAGCACTTTATTTCTGGAAGTTGTCATTAAGAGTGAGTATAAAATTATTGACAATATTCCATTTTACTATAATTTATAGAGATCTACCAATGTATTTTAATGTATTATTTTTATGATGTACTATTCTGTGATATCTACTAGTGATGTCTTTATTTCGTTTGTTTCACTTGATTCATGAGAGACATTGTATGCTATTTTTTTATTATCATAATTTCTCAATAGATTACCTTCCAATAAATGAAGTGATCACTCTTGCTGTGTACCATTTTCTAGCCAAATGGTCTATATTCTATGAACCCAAAATGACAATTAACACTAGTAGTTATTCTTCTTTGAGCTGTGAACATTCATTATTTTGTTGTAGTTGAGCCTAATTCATTGTACTGCATCCAAAACATTAGATATGTATTATATTTAATCATTTTCAGATATTTTATAGTGTGCGTCAAGGAACAAGTCATTTATTTCAGATTTCAAATAAACTCTCAAATAGATTTTGCTATAATTCATGTTCATTCTAAACATAGAAAAACATAGCTCATATGCACATATTTTTCTATATTAACTGCTTTAATCACACAAGGTAATTTAATTCAACCTAGCTATGATATAAAATCACATAGCATATATTTCACATTGCTAGTATGGTTAAAAAGTTTCCAAACTTTAAGTCTTTTAATACATTCGTGTGTTTTCTCTTTTATCTTTGTTTTAAAAAAACACTAATATATAACTATTTTTGAAATGTTAAGCAACATTTACAGGGCGTCATACCCTTCACAATGAGCCACGATGGCCAAAAAAGATCAAGTCTAAAAAACAAAAATTAAGAAAAAGAAACCAGAGACAACACACTGGTAGCACAGAGACCACAAAGGAACAACCGAAAGACAGGACACCGACACAGGCAACAGCTAATTGGCGTTGTCCTAGTTTTTGAGTAGGAGGTCCATAGCCTCATCACCCACCCAGCCTTTGTTCTCCTAACTATTATTTCCCTCCAGCTCCTCCTTGATAGCATTAGATAGGGTGCTAGTGACAAAATGGCCCAACTTCATGGTGAAGCGGGTCAATCCACGAAAGCTTTTGTCAAGCGTGTCCATTTTCTTCTCCAAATCATAGGGCTCCTCCCCAATGTCCATGGTCCCCAGGACCTCACCAGGCTCTTCGACCAGTGGATGCGGAGAGTGAGAGGCGGAGCCAACTTTAGGATCCTTGTTGTCCTCGGGAGTAAACTCGGGCCCCTCCACCATCTCATCCTCATCGTCTTTAGTTTCCTCTTCCTTGTATCCTTTACTGTGAAACCGCTCCTCCTTCGAATCCTCAATAATCAGCCTCTTTTTGTTGTTCTTTGCAAGCCTCCTGGATCTCCTTCTGGCATTTTCCCCACCAGTCATCTTAGTAGTCCCCACAACAGTGTCTCCTCTAGAGTCCTTTCTTATTATGTTCCTGCCCTTTCCTTCCCTAACAATCGGGTCCAACATACCTTTCTCCTTCCCTTTTTTAGCAGTAGTGGCCTTGTGGGCCGAATCCGCTATAGTGGATTTTAATTCACAGAGACCCTCTACCACGCTAGCATGAGCCTTACCCAAACCACCCTTAAGTTTCTTGGTGGTTATCTTGGCTTTGAGATTCCCTGCAGTGCCCGTATTGGATTTCCGGGGAGAGCTTTTAGATTCGGCCAGGGAAATATTCACAGTTGATAGGGGTTCAATATCCTCAATGCGAACAACTGTAATAGCTTTAGGAGGATAGAGGGCCAAGTGGAAGTGATAAAGTCTTAGAATAAGCCCCTGATGGAGCGGGAGCAGCAGGAGATCACTGGGGTTAAGGCTAGTAGACTCTTTGCATTTTTCGACCGAGTTTTCCAAATCCATTAGAAGAAAAAATGGAAAATTAAGCAACATCTTGTGTCTAAGATGATTTAATAGGGGGAAGTGATAAAAAAAGAAGGTTTTAAACCTACCTTCCAAGGTGACATACTTCATCAGTGCCAGGCACACCTGATCTGAGGGCTTCGGGAGGGCTTCTCTTTCAAACCTTGACTAGTTCCGCATCGGGGCCTCATCTCCTCTGAAAAAAGCTTTCAAGCTTTCATGGTCTAGTTTCTTGGTGTGGTTGGGGTAATTTTTCCCCATACACTGTAAACCCATGGCTTGTGCTATGAATTCCTCACTGATTTCGAACGAAATTCCTCCGATACATACCCTACGATCCTTCCACAAGTTGGAAAACTGGCCCAACAAGATAGGGTTATGGCCGATCAAAATTACCATAAGCGAAGCAATGCCACCTTCCCAACATATGTGCCAAACTAAAGGATTATTCTGAAACTCATCGCAATTATCTGGCTCAGTCCTCACCCGCTCGCCACCCATTTTTCCAACCTACACAGGAAGCCCAAGAGCTTGCAAGAAATACCAAATGCAGACAGCACAGATAATTACCACATTGTATTCATTTAGGCAAGGTATACAACAAAGGTTTATTATGTCAGCGTACCAGTCGCATGCGCGAAAGGGAAAATCACCATAGGCTGACTTGACAATGAATTTAATGAGGATCTTGGGATGATTGTGGCCAACAAAGCAGGAAATGCCAGGCCTGTAGGGTTCCTCCTTTTTGGAGAAAATGCACATAAAACGAGGCATATTATCCACATGACTAAAAATACAAACTAATATATAACTGTTAGTATTGTTATAAGAAATGAATATAAGTTAGAAGTAAGGGAGGACACTTACTTAAAGCAGTGTTGAGAGTTGGGGTTCATATGTCTTTTGTTCTAGAGTTATTAAGAAGTAAATATGATTGATAATTCTACATAGGTTATATTTATTTTATTTTATTTCAAATTAAGAATTATTTTATTTATCTACTTTTGTTTTGGATAAATTAGTGAGTTGCATTACAAAGAAAACTACTTGCATGTGTTTGAGTTTTTTTGAAAAATATTTCTTGGGTTTTATTCCTTGTTGTTTCACCTTTCCAGAATATACTAAACTTTTAAATTTGGATATCGTATGTAAAAGTTATGATTGTCTAAATGTTTTTTATCTCACTTCGATCAACAAGGTGAAAGTTGTTAGCTATGATCAAGTTGCTATCAATTAGTCAAAACGAGTTAAGTCGAATTAGAATCATTTGAAAGTTTGTATGCTTGTTTTTAAATAAAGTCACTAATAGTAGGCTTAATCAAGTTGTTATTTTGAGTTAAATATTTGAGTTGTAAATTGTTTTATGTTAGGATTTTTTCATTAAGCTCAATTATGTTCCATCTAGATGATATAGAATTCAAACCATTTCTTTAAGTTTAATGTCTAAACGTATCAAGGACACTAATATGACAATGGTTACTCTTGATAAATAAGCTTGATGTATTGCATATAGCTTCTATATCAAATGTGTTGGTCTATGATAAATATTGGGTTAACTACTAGGTGCTATATAATCTTGTAACTCAATGTTTATGTTTTTTTTTTTTTTTTACATAGTCATTTGAAAAGCATTATATAGTGAGAGGAGCCCTCATAGGTTAACCTAGTTGGTTGTTTTGTGTATTTAATTAACTATTGTAAAACTAGTGGTGAGTTGAACCTATACGTTAAATATCATTATTGACCAATATGGTTTATGTGAAGGTTCAAGTGTCGAACTACAATGCCTCTGTGAAGTATATATGTAGGCAAGGCCATCTGAGACGAGCCCTCGAGGACTAGGTCTAGCCCCTAGGATTTGTTTTCTTATTATTCTTGTGAATACTTCTAATATATATATGTTATCGTTGGCATGTGACATATAATTTTTTAGATTAATTTTGGGTTGGATGAACTATTTAAATCTACCTTGGAGATGTGGATTCCATGTCTCCTCTTGAACTGACCATGATGGTCTAAGCAATTTAGTTGTCTATCTAAAATAATTATAGCTTATGTCTAGTTGGAAGTTGTTTTCCTTCTTCTAGTGCCTTCTTTGGTAGCAGTCTTGGGAGTTTTGCAAGCGTTTTTTGAGTGAAATTTGATAATTGTGTTTTGTTTTTAAATATATTTTGAGTGTTAAATTTAGGGTATTACAATATGGTATTAGAGCTCGGTTGCAACACTAGGATCTCTGGTTAGTGTTGTTTCCCATGTGTTGTGCTTGTGTGAATTTCTTTTGTGTGCTTATTTCTTTGTGGTGATTGATGGATGGAATGACTTTATGCTATCTTTTCTTTCCTTATTCTTTGATAATTATTGTTAGATTTGACTAAGTACTACATACCTTGTTGCGAATGATTTGATTGAATATCAAATAGATGATGTTATGTTCATATATTGTATGTGGCAAAAAAAAAAGTAGAGATGTAGAAATGCTTCTTAACGGAATCATAATTTTAATCCCTAAAATTAGATAGAAAAAGTAGTGATTTGATCATATTTCAGGTATGAAATCTTTCTTTTGTGTCTTGAAGTGATTGGAAAATGCAATTCTTTCCTTGTGTGTGGAGAAATGAAGTATTTTTAATTAGTGCATGTTGCCTTGAAATCAATAGAATGCACATTTTGTGTAAAGCTATCTTGAAGATAGGAAAGAAATATATTTGGTTGGGTAAAAGGCCTTTGCCCCAAAACTGCATTATTACCTTAGGATGCATGCGTGAATTGGTGTTTAGAATCAATTAATGCATGGTAAATAAATAATATTGTTGCTAAAGAAAATAATGCATTAGTAAGCGTTGCATTTGTTAAATCTCAAACCTCTCTTCTTTCATTGCATGGTATGCTTGAAAAGTAAAATGTTGTGCATGTTCTCATAACCCTACTTTGGCGACACTTAAGGTTCCCAATTGCATTATTATTCATAATAAATCATATAAATGTTACCTCATTGTATCCTAATTAGAGATGTAAATATTAAGTACAAGGCTAAGTAAATTTTTAGTGAAAATAATGTTGTGCTTAGGATGCTAATAAACTAGACTATGTTTTCCTTACCATGTGTTGAGTATGCCCTATTTCAGAAGATGTTTTATCATGATTATGTATGCCATTTGGTAGAATAGATTATCTTGCAATTTAATTATATGTAAGGAAATGGGTTGTTGTTTTAAAAGATAAAAATTTGGAAATGAAGTTATTTTGTATTCCCTACATATGTGAATACCTTGTAATGGTGTTTGTGTTGTGTAATGTGGTAAGTTTGTGGATAGACCAAGATGTAAGAGTGAGTATATGTAGTGCATGTTTACAACATATGGAATGGGGTAATAAAGAAATTTTCTTGTCAGTTATGTGATTTGTCATGTGGAAACTAGTATGTGTTGTGCCCAAAGTACAAGATACAGGGTATCTCGCTTGGAATAAGGGTGGTGGACGTCTAGTACGATCCCATGTGTGTACCCTTTATGATGGTCTTTGTGTAAGCTAACTAGTTGTGAGTTCATGTAAATGTGTTAAGTGTGTAAATGTGTATTTATTAAATGAAATGTGATGTATTCCCTTGTGTTAGTCTTATTTGTATGTTAAACGTGTACCCCTAGTGTGTGGTTCCCCCCTTATGGGAGTGTGATGCTAGCTAGTGTAAATAGGGGTTGAGAGGCACATGATCACTCGTCGGGAAATTACGAGCTCAGGGCGTTGTCCCTAATCCTGATAAAGGATCTATGTCGAGTCGTTGTAATCCTCCCATGGACGTTGACCATGGCATACTCCCCCACATATGAGAGCCACACTTGTTGGTTCATTGTGAAAACCTATTCCTTGATGTTTATAACCCATGGGTAAAGGATGGAATTGAATGGACCACTCGTGATTCATATTTTTGTGTTCAAGGACCACTAGCTATCCATATTAATGTGGTCAAGGACCACCAGTGATTCATATCTATGTGGTTAGGGACCACCAGGTATTCATATTCATGTGGTCAGGGACCACCAATGATTCGTATTTATGTGGTTAGGGACCACAAGGTATTCACATTCATGTGGTCAGGGACCACCAATGATTCATATTTATGTGGGCAAGGACCACCGGTTATTCATATTTATGTGGTCAGGGACCACTAGATTATTGCATGCTATTATACTTATGTGGTTAGAGAACCACTATTCCCCTCCTCCCCTTAGGTGGCTGATCAAGTCACATGGTGCTTGTGATGTGCAATTTTTTTATATTTTTTGTTGTTGTTGAAATATGAATTATTAGTAATTCTTGATTGATGTTTTATTTTATTATGCGCCAAAAATGTGGAATTTTACATTATTTTATTAGGTTGTTTAGCCATTTGAAGGTTGTTATAGTCCGATTTGCCTCAAGGACCTGTTTAATTTTTCCTTTGAATTATGATCAGAATGTTGCAATGTAGCTACAATTGATCTTTATTTTGTTTCTCTCTTGAATTTATAGTTCCCTCTGGGGGAGTTTTATTGAAACTTTGGTTTATGGTCTTGTGTTACTTAGTTTGAGGAATTCTCCTTGTTTGCAAGTTGTTGGCATGTGTGGTGTAATGTGAAATCTATAAACTGCCATATCCCGGGGGGTTTCTTGGCAGGTCGTATAGGGGAGTAGATGCATTGAGGAATTATTTTGAAAGGGGTTGTGAAGAGACCGGTATGGGATGGTCATTAATCCATTACTCCCCCCATTCTATGATTGTTCTTATTTGTATGGAGGAGTCCTTAGAGAAGGGCCTCGAGACTATCTTTCCTAATTTGCTATGGTATCCATGAATATCCATCCTTGTAAACCCCATTATGTGAGCCTTGTGTTGTATATGATGTGTTTGTATGAGGATAGGCGCACCCCTTTGGGAAGAGCATCCTTGTTATTGTTGCGTGTTCTTGTGAAATTGCAAATAAATGTGAAGTGTTATACCTGTGAAGTGTGTGAGAATAATAGTAATAAATGATGCAAGTTAATATTCATTGAGACATGGTATGAGTTCCATGATCATAAGGTAAACTGTTCTCTTAATGACATATTTGGACAAAATGTGAAGTTAAGGAATCTAAGATATGATTGTCCATTAAAACAAAAATATCGCTAACATCATGAGTGATGTATATGGTGCAAAACAATTTTTGATGTGTATCCAAGAATGCTAACATGTGTTGTTATTTGTTTTTGTAAAGTTATTGAGTATGGTTACATGGTTAATAATTTATAACTACATGGATAGTTGTTAACATTGTTATATTGAGAGTGTAACAAATAAAGATTCTATTGTGAAAAAATTTCTTTGATAATTTGGATAAGTAATGCATAGAAATGATGTTTATAGTGCATGCTTATAGTTGAATGTTTTGATTAGTTCATCGAGAAAAAAAAAAAAAAAAGATAAGGTAAATAGTATGATTAATAGATTAATGTGTGTGCTTTATTGAGATTATAGTCTAGAACCTTCAAGACTTCTTAGATTTATGTGTCAACATCAATGTGATTTTTGTTTATACTTGAGTAACTCTTGTTAGATTAACATGTTGGTTAACTTAAGAGTTAAGTTAAAACTAGACTGTATTGGCTTTTGAATGGGGTCAAGGTACTATGTGTATTACTCCTTCTTAGTTGAGTCAAGAGCGATATGGTGAGGGAGACTTGCTATGATATAAAGGTTGTTTTGAATGTGTGATTTTGTGTGGGGATTTTGTGCCAACCCATAGTAACTTCTAGGAGGAAGTTTAAGCTAAGGGGAGGGGGATGTAAACCCCACATTATAAGGCAACCTTCCTACTCACATGAAATTCCTATCCATAATAATCATGGTCATCCCTTGTATGTAGGCAGATCAATAAATTGCATGTTATGATAATACTTGGTCTGTTTGGATATCATCTCAGTTGTTATAACCTATTATAATACAAGTAGATATTGCTAATTATTAGCTCAACGAATGAAAAATAATTTCTATTTCAAAACCATGTGTTTAATTTATATGAATTAGATTATTATAGCAAATGATAAAGAACATCCTACCTATATATAGTAAATGAATTAGATTATTATAGTAAATGATATAGACTATGTTGAAGTGTATATATTTATATCAAAAGTAGGGGGATTATTCTGCGATTGAATAATGATATTATCATTATTTGGGTGGCTTTAGAAATAATATTATTATTATTTAACATATATTCAATTGAATAATCAAATAATAACTATCTAGAACTTGAGAGCATCTATTTATAAAGTAATGCTTAAATCATGTGATTTCAATCATAACAATGGTATTGAGTGACCAAGAGTTAAACACGGATCTTACTATTGTTGGAGTGGTGGAACGATAATAAAGTTATTATTAGAAGATTCATTGTTGATTAAATAATAATAATTAAAATAAAAAGTATAATATTGTTGATTAAATGATAATAATTATATATATATTTGAGGTAATTGTTAATAATTTAATGTTTTTTTAATTAACAATTAGATTGTGACTAGATAATGATTTTCATTACGGGAATGTTTAATAATAGTAAAATCATCATCAAAGTTAGATTTAATTGGAATAGCATTGTTATTGAATCAAATAGATCATCAACAAGATTAATTGGGGAATTGGATAAACGTTCTAACTATAATTGCTTTATAACATTATTGTTTAATGATATCAAGTTTCCACAATCCATGATATAGTTGAGAGATGTTTCTGGATTAGATTGTGTTGAGTTTTTCCACAATTTATAACATTATTGTTGTTAATGTTCAAATGTTGATTAAATATTAACCATTATTATTATGATTGAAAAATCAAGGGATGATATTACTATGATTTAAAAATAAATATATATACCCTCTACTAGTGTACCCTAGATCGTATCTATGCCATGGTGTCAGTGCTAAAATTGTTACAGATGATTGGAGGCACTGGCTAGGCGAAATTTCCAGAGTAGTATTAATAGCGGCATAAATGCCATGCCAACCATATTCCATTCAATGTAGTATAGTGTTTAATATAGTAGAACAGATCATTCAACATCATTCAACATATTGAAGGTAAGTGCAGTGAAATAGCAGTAAAGGTCGATCATAAATATCTCTATTTGCCGGAAAAAAGAGGGAGATCACACTAAAGATTTGCTTGTCATTCTTCTGTTGGAAATTAAGTTTAGCCATAGAGAGCAGAGTTGGGCCGCAGGAGTGGAGAGAGAAATAATAATACTATAATATGGAAAGGCGTGTGGAGTTGGGAAGAGCAGAACTTCAACAACTCTTTACTGTTTGTTTCAGCGTGATGTTTGTTTGTTTGTTTTTTCCTTTTTTTTCTTTTTCTGCATTATGAATAGATGGAAGCAGTAGCTATAGGGGGATGGTTTTAGAAATTTTCTAGCTAACTAATTGATAGGTGAAAGTCTAGACTCCACGACCTTTCCTGGCAGCCTCTTAGTTGGTGCCAAAATAAGAGCTTTGAATAGTCTATTGAGTTCCATCGAGTAATTCCAGGGTTAGAGCAATTTTGGTAGAGGAAGGAGGAAATAAATTTGCACTTAATGCTTCAAAAATGGGAAATTTTTAGGGAGGGCGATCAGCTTATGGAGGATCAAAGACAAGTTGGGGTCTTTGGCAGCCAAGTGAGCTTGAACTGGAGGATTTGTGGCTCCCAAAGATAGCGCATACCTTGTCTAGTAGTTGTTGTTCTATCTGCAGAGAATGATACTACAGTCACTCCAAAGGGCGATTTTTTTTGGGTCATAAGTGTTAGAATATGAAGTCAAATAGGACTCTAATTCTATATGTGTCATACAAGCAATATTCAATTAGGAACCTATATGTCTCATACATGTAGTTGAGTGAGTCATATTGTGTTGACTTAGTAAATTGTTAAGTGATTCATAGTAGAATCAAGTTGGACTCTATATGTGTCAATCTTGTAGATGGTTGAGAGCCACATATAGGCTTAGTCAATAATATGACTATAGTGGTGGCATTGGAAGGATTAGAGGTGGCAAATTTGAGAACTTAATTATAGCATTAAGTTTCTCAAATTTATATATAAATAGAGGAGCATTCTCTCATTTGTAAGTTGTAGAAAGAAGGCTAAAGGCTAGTATAGTTTTGAGAGGTATTATTTACCTCTTTGTGAAGAAGAGGCTAGATCTCATTTGAGGTTGTTGTAATTCTGTAATTCCTGAGAATCAATACAAAAGATATTTTTCCCGTGGTTTTTTATTGGTATACTTTTACCAAGTTTTTCCACGTAAATCTGAGTGTTATGCGACTTTGTTCTTCTCTACAATTTTCTACACTTGTATATTTTTCCGTACAATTGGTATCAGTGCAAGGTTATTTGTGTAGAAGTTGTTTAATTGGAGAGGTGAGCAATGGCAGGAACTACTGTTACCAGATTTGAGGTGCATAAGTTCGATGGTTCTAATTTTGCTCTATGGAAGCTTAAGATTCAAGCTTTGCTAGTGAAGGATGGATGTGACAAAGCTCTTAAAGGAGTAGCATCTAAACCTGCAAATATGAGCACATTAGAGTGGAATATTATGGATAGCATGGCTAGAGCAACAATCCAGATATCTTTAGCAGATTCAGTTCTATTCAATGTTGCAAAAGACAAATCTGCTCATGACTTATGGAATAAGCTTGCAAAGCTGTATGAGACAAAGTCATTGGCAAACAAAATTTTGCTACGAAGACAGTTGTATAATTTGAGGATGCATGACAATTCATCTATCACAAATCATCTCAATGATTTCAACATACTGACAAGCAAGTTGACTTCAGTGGGTGTGAAAATTGATGAAGAAGATAAAGCAGCAATATTACTATGCTCCTTGCCAGATAGTTGGGATCACTTGGTTATGGCTCTCAGTAATTTTGCACCGAGTGGGAAGTTGGTCTTTGAAGATGTGGTGGCTTCTTTAATCTCTGAAGATTCAAGGCGGAAGACATTTCAAGGATCCTCTTCAAGTGAAGCCCTTTTTGCAAGAGGTAGAACTCAAGAAAGAGCAAATACTAAGCGTGGACAAATCAGGTCCAAATCCAAGGGGCGGAAAAAGGTAAAGTGTTGGAACTGTGGCAAAAGTGGGCATGTCAAGAAGGATTGCAGGTTGCCAAAAGCAACCAAGGAGAATCCTAATACACCAGCATCTGAGGCAAACACTGCTGAAGTTTACACACCATTGGAAGATGGAGAGGTATTAACTGCTAATCTGAGAAGCTCTTTACTTCAAGTTTGGATTCTTGACTCTGGTGCCTCCTTTCATATGACACCACATAGAGACTGGTTTTCTAGTTATCAGTCTTGTGTTGGTGGTATGGTTTACATGGGAAATGACAACCCATGTGAAGCTGTTGGTGAAGGAGAGGTAAGAGTCAAGATGTTTGATGGAGTAGTGAGAACTATTCAGCATGTTAGGCATAAACCTGGTTTAAAGAAAAAATTACTTTCACTTGGAGTGTTTGATGAACAAGGTTATTGTTTCAGTGGTGAAAATAGTTGTCTCAAGGTAACAAAGGGAGTTTTGGTTGTGCTAAAGGGAGAAAAAGCTGGCAATCTCTATAGGTTGGTTGGAAAAATTGACATTGGAGAGGCTGTTGTGGCATCTGATGCAGAAATGGACTCATTATCAACCTGGCATCAAAGGCTAGGCCACATGAGTGAATGAGGTCTCAAGGTACTACTAGATAGAAATCTTCTCCCAGGTGCAAAATCTAAAGATTTGGGTTTTTGTGAACATTGTTTGTTTGGGAAACAAAATAGACTAAGTTTTTCTAGAAGGACTACCAGAAGCAAAGATGTATTAGATTTAATTCATTCAGATACTTGGGAAGCTCCTGTAACATCTATTGGAGGTTCATCATATTTTGTTTCATTTATAGATGGTTATTCCCGTAAGGTGTGGATTTATCTTCTCAAGAAGAAATCTGAAGTGTTTTCTTGTTTCAAGAGGTTTAGGGCTCTGGTAGAGAATCAAAAAGGTAAGACGATAAAATGTCTGAGAACTGATAATGGAGGTGAGTTTTGTTCAGTAGAATTTAACCAGTTTTGTAGTGAGCATGGCATTGCAAGGAAATTGATGGTTGCGAGGACACCACAACAAAATGGTGTTGTTGAATGCATGAACCATACAATTATGGAGCGAGCCAGATGCATGTTGAGCACTGTTGGTTTGGAGCAGAAATTTTGGGGTGAGGTTGTAAATACGACTTGTTTCTTGATCAATAGATCTCCCACTACTACTCTTGATAATAAAATTCCTAAAGAGATATGGAAAGGTAAACCAGTTGATTATTCATTTCTCCGTGTTTTTGGTTCTGATGCTTATGTACATATCCCTAAAGAGAATAGAAATAAGCTGGACAAGAAGTTGACAAAATGTATTTTTCTTGGCTATGTAGAAGGTACAAAGGGGTACAAATTGTGGGATACTGCTTCCCATAAGATTATAGTTAGCCGAGAGGTTTATTTTAATGAAAAATCAATGCAAAGAGGTGAAGAACAACAAGGTATGGAAGTTATTCTAGTAGAGGTGGAAAAACACGATGATTATCTAGATGTGCTTGATGAAGAGCAACTAGATGAAGATCAACCAGAAGAACAACAACCAGTTGAGCCACAGGGTGAATCACCACCTATTTTAAGAAGATCCAGTAGAGTAATCAAACCACCTGTAAAGTACTCTCTTGTAATTTTGCTTATGCATTGCTAACTGATGTTGGTGAACCTAGTTCATATCAAGAGGCTTGTGAAGTTGAATGTGCAAGCAAATGGAGAGTTGCTATGGAAGAGGATATGGAAGCTCTACATAAGAACAAGACATGGGAGCTTGTGCCATTACCTAAGGGGAGAAAAGCTATTGGGAACAAGTGGGTCTTCAAATTGAAGAGGGATATAAATGACAATTTGGAGAGATACAAAGCTCGATTGGTGGCAAAGGAGTATGCACAAAGGTCTGGTATTAATTTCGATGAAATTTTTTCACCTATTGTATGATTAAGTACTATTAGAGTTGTTTTAGCTCTTGTTGCTAGTCTTGATTTGGAGTTAGAACAGTTAGATGTTAAAACAACCTTCCTACATGGTGATCTCTCTGAGGAGATTTATATGCAGCAGCTAGAAGGTTTTGAGGAAAGAGGCAAGGAGAATCTAGTTTGCAAGTTGAGAAAATCATTGTATGGTTTGAAACAGGCACCGAGGTGTTGGTACAAGCAGTTTGATTCCTTCATGATGAGTTTAGGTTTTAGTAGATGTGAGGTTGATCATTGTGCCTATGTTCAATGGTATGGTGATGGTAGTTTTATTATTCTACTACTGTATGTTGATGATATGTTGGTAGCAGGTCCCAGCGTGTATAAAATCATCCATTTGAAAACTTAGCTTGCTAGGGAGTTTGAGATGAAGGACTTAGGAAGTGCAAATTAGATTCTTGGAATGAGGATACATAGAGATATAAATAATAGGAAATTATGGTTGTCACATAAAACTTATGTGGAGAAGGTTCTGCAATGTTTCAATATGCAGAATGCACAACCAGTTAGTACTCCATTTCCTATTCATATTAAATTGTCTTCAGAACAGTGCCCTAGCACAAAATCAATGAAGACACAGATGTCTCATGTACCGTACTCATCAGCAGTTGGAAGCCTTATGTTCGCCATGGTGTGCACCAGACCAGACATTGCACAAGTAGTGGGAGTTGTCAATAGGTACATGGCGAATCCTAGTTCTGATCATTGGACAACTGTGAAGTGGATTCTCAGATATTTGAGAGGCACTTCAGATGCAGCTATTTGTTATAGTGGGAGTAGTCTTCAAATTAATGGGTATGTGGATGCAGATTTTGGTGGAGACAGAGATAAGAGAAAGTCTACAACAGGTTATGTTTTCTCTTTAGCTGGAGGTGTTGTTAGTTGGGTGTCAAAGTTACAGATAGTGGTGGCATTATCTACTACTGAGGCAGAATATATGGCAGCAACAGAAGATAGCAAGGAGGCAATCTAGCTTCATAAACTTTTGGGTGAATTGCAAGTGAAGCAAGATAACATGGTACTGCATTGTGACAGTCAAAGTGCTTTACACTTAGCATGGAACTCAGCATACCATTCCAGAACAAAGCATATTGATATTCAATATCACTTTGTTCATGAAGTGGTGGAAGAAGGACAAATCTCTTTGGCCAAGATTCACACTGATGTAAACCCTACAGATATTATGACGAAACCTATTGGTAGAGAGAAGTTCATTTGGTGCAGAACTTCTCTTGGTCTAAAGATTATGTGATGGTAGGTAGCATTGGCAATGGTCTTTCAGTAGAGGAATTATTCATGAGTTTGAAATTTAACTTCAAGTGGGAGAATGTTAGAATATGAAGTCAAATAGGACTCTAATTCTATATGTGTCATACAAGAAATATTCAATTAGGAATCTACTCCTATATGTGTCATACATGTAGTTGAGTGAGTCATATTGTGTTGACTTAGTAAATTGTTAAGTTATTCATAGTAGAATCAAGTTGGACTCTATATGTGTCAATCTTGTAGATGGTTGAGAGCCACATATAGGCTTAGTCAATAATATGACTATAGTGGTGGCATTGGAAGGATTAGAGGTGGCAAATTCGAGAACTTAATTATAGCATTAAGTTTCTCAAATTTATATATAAATAGAGGAGCATTCTCTCATTTGTAAGTTGTAGAAAGAAGGCTAAAGGCTAGAATAGTTTTGAGAGGTATTCTTTCCCTCTTTGTGAAGAAGAGGCTAGATCTCATTTGAGGTTGTTGTAATTCTGTAATTCCTGAGAATCAGTACGAAAGATATTTTTCCCGTGGTTTTTTATTGGTATACTTTTACCAAGTTTTTCCACATAAATCTGAGTGTTATGCGACTTTGTTCTTCTCTACAATTTTCTACACTTGTATATTTTTCCGTACAATAAGAAACAGAGATATCCACAAAGTTTTCGCATGCAAAAGCCAAGTCTAGTGAGATAAGTAGAGGACAGATAAGTGGATTGGACTATGCCTCATAACCAAAGGTGACATGAGTAGAGAAATGGTATGTAATTAGACTCATGTAATTGTAAAAGATTTCTTCACTTATTTATTTCAATCTGTGATCCCTCTGCATCAGGAGTTTCTCCTATTTTTTCCTTAAAAAAAAAAAATTGTGACTAGAGGGTGGGGATATGCAAGTTGCTTATGCTAGAGTTCTCTTCAATATTCCTTGATTACCCTATTTTAATTTTGTGGGAACTCTTAGCTCTGTGACATAGAGTCTTCAATGTGTAGACTATCATCTTGAATCAATTGTATGGTTGTGAAGTTTTTCGATCTTCAAATTCTTGTGGAAACAAAGAATAGTTATGGTAGCATCGGTCTACTTATCCTTTGAATATTAGAGACCTTCGTGATATTTTTTTTATTATTGTGTCTCTGTAAAACAGAGATAATGAACAAGATGATAATTATTAGTAATTTATTCCTTATTTAGCATTTTGAGAACACGTTTTATGTGATGGGTTGGATGCATTAGGTATATTACTTTGAGTAATAGAATCATGTCTTAATGTGCATAGTTTGTTGTCTTATCGGTGTCTATCCCCAAATTTTAAGTGTTGTGGAGGGTTGACAAGAGATTCTCATGGACCACTACGATACTTGGTTCCCCAATTTTGACTCCCATTTTAGCATTGAACGTGAGTGAGAGTAGAAGTGCATTTGGGATGACCAGGGCATGATTGCACTCATTCTCCATAGAATCCATATAATTAAAAATTTTAAAAAATCCCATTTTGTTGTTTGGCTTCTCGACACTGTATTTTAGTGCTTGTATTTATATTGTAATATTTTTTATTGTGCTACAGAAGATATGGAGGAGGCAAACATGGCTAATTTGTATTATAAACTGGACTTAGTTGAAATCTTAGCAGCTCCAAGCTAATTGAAATGTTCTTAAATTTTGATAGGTGTTGTTATTTCATGACTCTACAATCTATACTAAAATGATTGTATGGGTGACTTCATTTTATATTGTGAATCTCCAGTAAATTTGTTTCTTGTAGAAAATAACTTATGAGATGAGATTAAGGGCAAAGCAGGCTCAATTTGATGATACATATAGTTTTATTTTTAATTAAACATTTTATAAAAGTTATTTAGATAATATTATTGTTTTTATATATTTTTATTATTATAAACATTACAGCCATAACCAGCCGTATCATGCATGGAGATTTTGTTTGTGTACTGATGAATCTGAATCCCGAACCCATATCTGAACTCTCAACTTGGGTGGACCATATGGGCATTGCAGTTATAATATATCTTTCCCATACATTAAATTTATTTGTGACTATTCATAGAAAAGCCTTGTTCTTAAGCCTATAGTCTTACAAAGTAAATTGGGAGCATCATGAAAATGTTATATATTTATCTACAGCTTTATTTCCAACCAGCTGTATCAGCACTTTATTTCTGGAAGTTGTCATTAAGAGTGAGTATAAAATTATTGACAATATTCCATTTTACTATAATTTATAGAGATCTACCAATGTATTTTAATGTATTATTTTTATGATGTACTACTCGGTGATATCTAGTAGTGAAGCCTTTATTTTGTTTGTTTCACTTGATTCATGAGAGACATTGTATGCTATTTTTTTTTATCATAATTTCTCAATAGATTACCTTCCAATAAATGAAGTGATCACTCCTATTGTGTACCATTTTCTAGCCAAATGGTATATTTTCTATGAACCCAAAATGACAGTTAACACTAGTAGTTATTCTTCTTTGAGCCGTGAACATTCATTATTTTGTTGTAGCCGAGCCTAATTCATTGTACTGCATCCAAAACATTAGATATGCATTATATTTAATCATTTTCAGATATTTTATAGTGTATCAAGGAACAAGTCATTTATTTCAGATTTTAGATAAACTCTCAAACAGATTTTGCTATAATTCATGTTCATTCTAAACATAGAAAATCATAGCTCATATGCATAGATTTTGCTATATTAACTGCTTTAATCACACAAGGTAATTTAATTCAAACTAGTTATGATATAAAATCACATAGCATATATTTGACATTGCTAGTATGGTTAAAAAGTTTCCAAACTTTAAGTCTTTTAATACATTCGTGTATTTTCTCTTTTATATTTGTTTAAAAAAAAACTAATATATAACTGTTAGTATTGTTATAAGAAATGAATATAAGTTAGAAGTAAGGGAGGACACTTACTTAAAGTGGTGTTGAGAGTTGGGGTTCATATGTCTTTTGTTCTAGAGTTATTAAGAAGTAAATATGATTGATAATTCTACATAGGTTATATTTATTTTATTTTATTTCAAATTAAGAATTATTTTATGTCTACTGTTGTTTTGTATAAATTAGTGAGTTGCATTACAGAGAAAACTACTCGCATGTGTTTGAGTTTTTTAAAAAAATATTTCCTGCGTTTTATTCCTTGTTATTTCACCTTTCCAAAATATATTAAAATTTTAAATTTGGATATCGTATGTAAAAGTTATGATTGTCTAAATGTTGCTTGTCTCACTGGGATCAACAAGCTGAAAGTTGTTAGCTATGATCAAGTTGCTATCAATTAGTCAAAATGAGTTAAGTTGAATTAGAATCATTTGAAAGTTTGTATGATTGTTTTTAAATAAAGTCACTAATAGTAGGCTTAATCAAGTTGTTATTTTGAGTTAAATATTTGAGTTATAAATTGTTTTATGTTTTCAATAAAAGGGTAAAACGGGTTTTACAGGGACCCGAAACCACAAAGTTTACAAAATAGCAAAAAGAACACCAAAGTTCCACCAAAAGAAACAACTACCCGAGAAAAAACCAGCAGCAACCAAACTAAAAGGACCAGAAGGGTCAGGCGAAAAGAGACAGCAGAGAAAGCACATAGGAAACCCCAGCCATTGCTTCATAGACCTAAGGACAGTCTCAGTCTCCGCCTCCATATCCTGCATATCTTTAACGCCCTTTTTAAAGGTTTGAACCATTTTTGGAGTAAGGGGGGCCTTGCACTTCAAGTTGGCTCGGGTTCTTCTGGAAATGCCATCTTCCGTATCTTCCAGATCAACCACCAGAGATCCCTACTAGGCTTTGTCAAGCTTTTTAGTCATCGCATTAATAATTATAGCATTATGTCTTGCTATACAGTTATTTTGTTCAGCGACAGTTCTGATGGTATTCCTTAAGCTCTCAACATTGGTGGCAATGTTCCTGTTGCTATGAACCGCTCCTATCTTCTCCATCTCAGCAATCTTAGTACCCATGTCATCGATCTTACTTTGTAAGGCCTAGTTTTTAATTTTCAGCTCATTAATTTTAGAGAAGGTCCAATCCAAGAGTTTGGAATGGGATTTAGAATTGGTTTTAGCAAGGTTGAGATAATCTAGAGAGGGCTCTTTTCCGGTATTAACAAGGGAATTATCAACAATGTGAATGTCCGGTAAAGGGTCAGCACAATGCTCAAAAGTAAATTGTTTTATGTTAGGAGTTTTTTATTAAGTTCAATTATGTTCCATCTAGATGATATAGAATTCAAACCATTTCTTTAAGTTTAATGTCTAAACGTATCAAGGACACTAATATGACAATGGTTACTCTTAATAAATAAGCTTGATGTATTGTATATAGGTTCTATATCAAATGTGCTGGTCTATGATAAATATTGGGTTAACTACTAGGTGCTATATAATCTTGTACCTCAATGTTTTTTTTTTTTTTACATAGTCATTTGAAAAGCATTGTATAGTGAGAGGAGCCCTCATAGGTTAACCTAGTTGGTTGTTTTGTGTATTTAATTAGCTATTAAGAAATCAATGTATTTACTAAACTATTGTAAAACTAGTGGTGAGTTGAACCTATACGTTAAATATCATTATTGACCAATCTAGTTTATGTGAAGGTTCAAGTGTCGAACTACGATGCCTCTGCGAAGTATATGTGTAGGCAAGGCCATCTGAGACGAGCCCCCAAGGACTAGGTCTAGCCCCTAGGATTTGTTTTCTTATTATTCTTGTGATTACTACTAATATATATATGTTACTGTTGGCATGTGACATATAATGTTTTAGTTTAATTTTGGGTTGGATGAACTATTTAAATCTACCTTGGAGACATGGATTCCATGTCTCCTCTCGAATTGATCATGATGGTCTAAGAAATTTAGTTGTCTATCTAAAATTATTATAGCTTATGTCTAGTCGAAAGTTGTTTTCCTTCTTCTAGTGCCTTCTTTGGTAGTAGTCTTGAGAGTTTTGCAAGCGTTTTTTGAGTGAAATTTGATGATTGTGTTTTGTTTTTTATTATATTTTGAATGTTAAATTTAGAGAATTACACTTTTGTTAAGGAGCTTACATATTATTCTTATATGAAAACTTAAGCCTATACTTTTCTAGAGACAACCATTATCTTGTTTGCATGAGACCTTTTTTTCCTACTTTTTTGTACCGTTGATTTATAACAAAGAATGCAATTATTATGTGTAGCAATGAAAATAGTACTCCCCACCTTTGAAGTGTAGAGCACAAGGATAGGGTTTCTATTTCACACTTGCTACACTCAAGGACACCTTAGAGATTTCAATCCAATGAAGAAAAAAGGAAGAGATCTAACAATAGGGTATCCTAGGGTATGTTTAGAGATTAATTGAGACTGAATGAGGGGTTCACCACCAAGCTAGGGCTTGGAAAAATGTATGAAATACAATATATAATGATTGAACTCAATGATACAGAAAACTTCCCTAAATGAATAAACGTAAATAAATCATAACAACAAATTGGAAAAGTATAGAGGAGCACTTGGAAACATGGGAGAGCTTGAATGGAGGGCTAAAATAATGAATAACCTAAAATTTAGGCATACTAGGACTCATGCACTAGTCTGGGTGTATCAATCCCAAATCTAGGTTTCTGTGTAGGAACAAGTTTTTGGAAAAAGGGTATCCAAAATTGCAAAAAATTGAAAAAATGACCTAAACTAGGACTCATGCTAGGACTGGAATATGAGTGTAGTTAAGGTTTTCTAGAACTTCAAAGTTTGAATCTGGTCTTCAATGTCTACTCTTTTTGCTTCAATTCGTTTCTAGATCCGAAACCCTGATTTCGGGGTTGTAGGTGACTTTTTAGTGAAGATTACAACCTTGCGAATGAGGGGACAACTTGAACAAATTTATCCAAGCTTGCAACCTAATCTTCAAGGGATCTTCAAGCTCCAAGACACCTAGATTTGTAACCACACAAAGAGAGAGAGAGAGAGAGAGAGAGAGAGAGAGAGAGAGAGAGAGAGAGAGAGAGAGAGAATGTTGATTATTTTGGAATAGGGGTTTTTCTTAGTCAAACCCTTTTTAGGTAATTAACCAAATGATGAAACAATAAAATAAGGACAAGAAACATTAAAAATGATACCTTGAATGAGTCCTTGTAAATTATGCTTTGTAAGTGATGTCTTGTAAATCTACAACTCAACATGAAATGGCCACGAAGGATGTAGATCTAGGTCTTGACAATAGGTATAGAACAATGCTTGACCTTGGATATTGAATGCAACATCACAACACTATCTCAATAACATGCTTGATGCTTGATAAACTTGACATGGTGATGGATCTTAAATTTCTGCAACAATTGATGAAGAGTTTTGCCCTTGTTTGCCTTAGAAATGATCTTCAATGCTCTCTTGAAGATCTTGTAAAGTATTGAAATGCTTAACTCTTAAGTGCTTGACATGCTAACATGTAGGAATTTTTATTTCTTAGGTAAAATAATGATTTGAAAGCTCATTTATATAGGCAATCCATCTAATATCCTGTGTATTAGATCCTAGAGGTTGACATACATGAAATTTGAACTTAAAACCCAATTTTCCCCTCTCAAAACCTTAAAAATAAGCCAAATTTGACTCATACGCCACCAGTTGCACAATGGTCCCACTTGCATGAGACTCATATTCACAAGGTGGTGTATGGGTTCCATAGGGCATTTTTGGAGAGAGAAAGTGTTGGGTGATGAGTAATAAAGTTTATTTATTGATATTGTCATGATTTCGATTAAAATATTCCCTGTGATGCACAATATAGGGTTTTATGGGCCTATTAATGATGATATTAAGGTCATAAATGCAAGAGGGCCAAAAATCCAATGTGAAAGTGTGAATTAATATACTTTACAACATTAAATTAAGGAAAAATATGGTCTGTTTAGTTTAGAAGGGCCCTAAATATAATGTGAATGTATAGAAAATATTACAACACTAGATTAGGTCCACTTAATTTACAAGCCTCCTAAATTTAATTTGAAGGTGTCAGTAACTACACTTTACAACACTAAATTAGGAAAAAGGATTATTTAGCTTTAAGAGGTCCCAAAACCTAATGTAGATGTGTAAAACACATCATGACACTAGATCAAGGCAATATCAACTCCAATTTATCATTAATTATTCCTAGATTAAGTGTGAAAATATGAACGGCAACATTTTTGACACTAAATTTAGCCCCCACTTTAGTGAGAGGAGGAACTTGCTTCAAACTCACACTAAATTAGACATTCAAGAGGGGTCCAAGTATACCAATGTGGATGGTCTAGGATAAAAAATATCGAGTAGGCAATCAAGCCCCCAGGATCCAAGATCCTAATTCAAACCAACATAAGAACAAAAGGAAACACACAAGGTGTATGATATGCAACAAACAAGATATGCAAACATGCAACGTCAATGACTAAAAGAATAAAGGAAAACAAAAGGAACAAGAAAAAATAAAAAGAGGTTCAGATGAAGCCTCAATCAACCATTTGTCCAATGCGATGTGGATCAAAGCTAAGATGTTTTTTTTGAAAAATGCACTTGCTCACTCTGAGGCAATAAAACTTTAGGCTATCTGCTCGGTGAGTAATATAATAAGATGAGATACATACAATAAATATGCACTCACACACATGCGAGTGGCTAAGGGAAAGTCATGCCTCAGATCAACTTCTTGTCCAACTATACCAACGTTATACCTCCTAATAACTTTGATAAGGCACCACACAAAAATGAACTTTGAGCACCATGAGGCAAGAAAAGCTTTGTATGCTTGAAACTCAAACACAAACAAGATGGCTCCATAGTAAATCAAAGTGTTTTATGGGTATGTGCAGGATCATAATGGGCGAAAAAGTGGTGATATGTAAGTGATATGATGGCCCATGTGGCTGACAACTTTTTTTTTACCCAAAATTGATGAAATGAAAAGGGTTTTAAAAGGATATTCTTAGCTTTCCACCAATATAAATTATGCTTTACTTTGAATTTAATAAATAATTATTATTCATTTTCAATTTCAATTACAAGTAAAGTCTTGATTAATAGGCTGATTGAAAAACATCTATAGCTTTCAAACAATATCACATTTTTTGAATCTGAAACATGTGTCACATTCTATGCTTTGCATACTATAGGATTAAAAAAAAAAAAATTTCGTGAAGTTTTGACCAAGTTAAGGTGGTTAAACATACGAGTTTATATTATTTTTAAAAGTTGTAATAAAAAAATCACAATTAATTATTTACTGGAAAAAAATTACAAAAAAAATATGCATCACATCGGGACATGAGTCCTCTACTTATATCTAGAATCTTATAAAAAAATATTATCATTTTATTGTGGTTAGGGTGGTCAGACAGACACCTACTTATTTTTTCTCTGAAATTTTACGTACTACTGCATTGAAATTTCAAATTTTCACCAGATAGATTTTTGTAAAAAATAAAACTAATAGTTTAGAACTTGCATTCAATTTTCTACAGATTATATTCTTACATATTTTTGAAATAATATAGATAACTTATTCAGATTTTTATGTCAAGTTGCCTAACTCAAATTTTTTGAATTTTCATCCCCACTTAAGGGCCTATTTTTTCCATGATGATCTCGCACATACCCTTATGCAAGGTAACCATATAACTGATGTTGTAAATGCAAAATAGTGTAAGGAATGTTCAAAGGGATTTTTCTTAATTCGTGCAAGGTCACTTCTTAGGGAACATTGTGTCTAATGTCTTCAAGAGAGGACAAGTCAAATAAATATCATGTCCTCTAAGGAAATCAAACCCAATAATACCACGAAGAAAATGACACATCGTAAGGATAAAGAAAATCGCATAGTGAAACATGAGTGTCGATGTATGCCCTAAATTTAAATCGGTTGCTAACACCATTGTTGTGAGCAATCACTTTAAAGTAGAAGAAGGCATGAGAGCTTATTTCAAAATCCCTATGCCAAGTCATATGTTTTTGAATCAAACTACATCATGAATAAGTATGTCACATGAAAGCCAACTTAAAGCATGTCATCCACATCTCAAGCTTGCTCTTATATGTACATGAAAGGTGATTAACTAGCCAAAAGAGATAAAAAAAAGTGGCATACGAGGATAAAGCTACCTAACCCCTTGCCCCCACTTGGTGCAGGACAAGGTTGAGCCAAATAAGATGAAAGTAAGTTTCAATTAGAGGAACTAGGTGCTTCAACACAAGGAAGAACACCACAATCTCTAAGATGTTGAATATTGTTACTTAAAGCCTTACATTCATTAGTAGAATGACCATAAACTCTATGATATGCACAAAATGAATGTTTGTAATTAAAAAAAAATTGTTCTTGGAGGGAGAGATATCAAATGATCTTGGAGGAGTCTCAACAAGATACCCTCTTGATCAATATTAGAGAATGTTCCTTTATTATGTGACATATATCTCTTGTTTAGTATTAGGTGTCATACTTACGCAAGACTCTTTAGATTGTGATATTTTGTACTCTCCTTTATAGGAGGGTGTAAAATCTATCAAATTCGAATCATTAGTGTTTTGTGTGATGACATTGATATTAAGCAAATATTTCTTTGTTTGTTTCGTTTCATTCAAAGGATAATAATCAAGACCACTAGTGTCTATCATTTTTGGGTCCACTAATGTTAAAGTTGTCTTAGAAGGGTTTTTTGTAATAGTGTTGATATTAAGTGAAGGCTTGTTTGTTTGTTTCGTGGGACAATAACCAAGAACACTAGACTTTTCTTGCGTGTGAGGCTCTATAGGGACATAAATACCTTGTTCTGTAACACCACATCCTTTTCCACTATATCCAAGTTGTTTCATGAGTTCATAACCTTTTCTATAAAGTATTTTCATTTCTTTAGGATTCGGGGATTGTTGATAATCAATTTCTTTAAATTTTTTTGTGTATGTTGTATTTTCTTCTAAAGTGGTTGAGGTGGATGCTTTCGAAGGGTCTTCCAAATTTTGTGTTGACATTACCACTTTATCTTTTCCCTTTTCAAAGTCTTTGTTTATGATCTTGTATTCTCCCATGAATGTTGGTTTGAAATCCAAGGAACCCCAATCATCTTCTAATAGCTTTGTGACTTCTTCAATATTTTTTTAGTTTTTCTTTATCTTGCATAGGTTCTACTTGTGTAGTTGGTTTTAGTGTTTTCAAAATTTTCACCTTATTTTTCTCAATGTTTAAACAACTATTTGGTTTGGGGTCAGCTTCGAGTTTGTACACTTTTTTGGGTCCATTCAATGCATTTCCTAGTTATGACAGTCTCTTAGTGGAAGGGAGTGAAAATGTTAATGCTTGCCTTAAAATTACACTCCCTCCTATCTCTCCTATTTTTGGGAATGATGTGATAGAGGAATATGAAAATATAGACAATCCTAATGATCATAGTTGCTCTTCTCCTACTACCTCTCCTACATATGATAAAGGTATTTCAGTGTTAGAAGATGTACTCATTGAGAATCATGACATTGTTGAAAGCTCCTCTTCTATTAACTCTCCTACATTGGAAGATATTTCAAAACAAGAGAATGAAATCATAGACACATTTCTAATGATCACCTTACCTAATTTCCATTCTCCCTTTTATTGTGAGAATGATTTAGTAGAAGAGGAATATATTGTAAATGATGATGATATGTTGGTGTTAGATGATCAAATCTTTAAGTTATATAACAACCTTCTTTATGATATTTCCCCTACCTATACTATTTTCCCAAAATGTAGCAACAAAAATAGTACTTCCCATCTTTGAAGCATAGATCACAAGGATAGGGTTCCTATTTCACGCTTGCTACACTCAAGGACACCTTAGAGATCTCAATCTAATGAAGAATAGAGGAAGAGATATGACAATAGCATATCCTAGGGTATGTCTAGAGATTAATTGAGGTTGAATGAGGGGTTCACCACCAAGTTATGGCTTGGAAAAATGTATGAAATGCAAGATATAATGATTGAACTCAATGATGCATAAAACTTCACTAAATGAACTATAAATGCAAATAAATCAGAACAACAAACTAGAAAAGTATAGAGGAGCACCTAGAAACCCGGGAGAGCTTGAATGGAGTCATGAAATCTTGAATAACTTGAAATTTAGGCCTACTAGGACTCATATGCCAATATCTGTGTATCAGTCTTAGTCCTGGGTTTTTGTGCAAGAATGGGTTTCTATAAAAAGGGTATCTGAAATTGCAAAAATCTAAAAAATGACCTAAACTAGGATTCATACACCAAGACTGGTGTATGAGTGTCTAGTTAGGGGTTTCTAGAACTTCAAAGTCTAGATCTAGTCTTCAATTTCTGCTCCAATTCGTTTCTGGATCCAAAACCTTGATTTCGAGACTGTAGGTGACTTTTTAGTGAAGATTACAACCTTGCAAATAAGGGGACAACTTGAACAACTTTCTCCAAGATTGTAACCTAATCTTCAAGGGGTATTCAAGCTCCAAGACAAATATAGTTACAACCACAGAGAGAGAGAGAGAGTGTTGATTGTTAGGGAATAGGGGTTTGCCTTGGTCAAACCCCTTTTAGGTAATTAAACCAAATGATGAAACAATGAAACAAGGACATGAAACATGAAACATGGGACATGAAACATGAACAATGATACCTTGAATTATTCCTTGTAAATGATTCTTTGTAAGTGATTTCTTGTAAATCTTCAACTCAACATGAAATGTCCATGAAGGATGTAGATCTAGATCTTGACAATACGTGTAGAACAATACTTGACCTTGGATATTAAATGTAATATCACAATTCAATAACATGCTTTATGCTTGATAAAATTGACATGATGATGGATCTTGAATTTCTACAACAATTGATGAAGAATTTTTCCCTTGACTACCTTAGAAATGATCTTGAATGCTCTCTTGATGATCTTGTAAAGTCTTGGAATGCTTAACTCTTGAGTTCTTGACTTGAAAACATGTAGGAATTTTTCTTGCTTAGGTTAAATAATTATTTGAAAGCTCATTTATATAGGAAATCCATCTAATATCTCATGTATTGGATTACAAAGGCTGACATACATGAAATTTGAACTTAAAACCCATTTTTTCCTTCTCAAAACCTTTAAAATAGGTCAAATGGGACTCATGCCACTAGTGGTGTATGGGTTCCACGTGGATGTGAATCATATGCCGAAGGTGGTGTATGGGTCCCACATGGCCTTTTTGGAGAGAGAAAGTGTTGGGGCAATGAGAAATCAATATTATTTATTGATATTGTCAAGATTTTGATTAAAATATTCCTTTGGATGCACAATATAAGGTCTCAGGGGCCTATTAATGGTGATATGAAAGTCAGAAATGCAAGATGGCCCAAAATCCAATGTGAGATTGTGAATAAATATACTTTACAACATTAAACTAAGGAAAACTAAGGTCTATTTAGCTTAGAAGGGCCCTAAATCCCATGTGAATGTGTAAAACAAATTACAACACTATATTAGGTCCACTTAATTTACAAGCCTCATAAATTTAATATGAATATATCAATAAATACACTTTACAACACTAAATTAAAAAAAATTAAGTTTATTTAGCTTTAAGAGGGCCCAAAACCTAATGTGGATGTGTAAAACACATCACAACACTAGATCAAGGTGATATCAATTAAAATTTATCATTAATTATTCCTAGATTAAGTGTGAAAATGTGAATGATGATATTTTTCGACACCACATTATGTAAATCTATTTACTTCTTTGGCTGTGTAGGGATAAAATACATGAACAACAAAAAACTTTGTGTTGACTAATTTCAATTAAAACCAAATGGAATTATCAACAACAAATTCATCATTGAGGTGTGAACATGGAATGATAATTTGACATTTGTAGAAGATATTCATGCACATTTTCATATAATATAAGTGAAAGAAAGAAATATTAATTGTACATTGACCTTTTCTCACCTTAAATATGATTATGGAGGAGATATAATCAGCAATGAACATCTGAATTGTAGCTCCAAATATATGTGTTGATGTTATGTAATGATCTAAACGAAGTAATAGTAAAATATTCTAGATGGAGAAAAATATGGAATGTGATATGAACATATAAAGAGTCATTTTGATTACAACTAAATGGACTCATCGATAACAAAATTGCCACAATTGTAAATGTTATGAAAGTATCATTCAATTTATAACAAGCAAATATGTATTACAAAAAAATTGTACATTTTACAATCAATATTGTATATTTCAAATTGGACTACAATACCATGCTTACTTATATATAATTATCTATTAGTGTAACCATTGCACCACCCCTTTCCCCTGATGCAAGTGCTAGTTTTTATTCTTCTTAAAGTTGGATTATTTTTATTTTTTTTACTTTTTATACAAATATTTATATATTTACTTTTATTTGTATGCATTTTTATACGATAATTATTATTTATTTATTATATTTATTCTTCATAGATTTGTTCTTCACTCTAAGCTTGTTTGATTGCTTAGGTGGTAGATGTGGGCCCCTTCCTATTGTCAACATTTGTTCCTATCACCAATGTCCTTCCATTTAAATAGTAGTTATCGTTAACTTTGACTTAAAATTATTCTTGCACATTGTTTCATGGATGTGTTTGATCACATAAAACATTTTGACTCCATAATTGTTTTATACAAATAGTTGCTGCAACAACGATGCTGAAATATTTGAAACAAGTTATGGGCATCCATCAAATCAAAATAGAAGGGGGATTATTGTCACATATTATAGTTGGAAATGCTCGGGTAGCCATTTATGAAAAATATGGATGAATACACAAGGCACATGAATTTTTTGACCGAATGCCTCAAATAAATGTGGACTCATGGTATGCTTTGATTACAAGATATGCACAAAATATGTCCATCAAAAATGATGAAACAATGTGATTGGCAGGTGTAAAGAAAAAATTTGTAACCTTTTCCAAAATCATCCTAACTTGTGTAAAAGATTTCATATGTTGTCTCTGCAACTACCTTGCTAGACATGTTTACAAAAAGTGTAAGCATAGACAAGGCACATGAACTATTTGATAGACCATGATTGCAAGATATGCAAAATGTGGAACTAGGCATGTGAACTGTTTAACATAATCCCTCAAAGAAACATGTTCTCATGGAACAAAATGGATTTTTTGAAAAGGATTTAGATACTTTGCAATCAAATACATCTGGAAAGTGTAAAGCTAGACTCTACAGCCTTTCTCAGCCTATGCCAAATGAGATCTTTGGAACAAGGTATGAACATCCATTGAAAGAATAAATGATACAGGGGTTTTCTCAAGGTAGTTGCAACTACTTTTAGTTTAAGGGGGTTGAGGAAGGTTTAGATAAGGTATATGTTTAGGTTGAAACTACTTAAATAATTAGTTTTTATATGTGTATTACACATGTATGATTTATGATGTTATTAAATTGTGATGATCTATGTCTAAGTTAGAGTTCGAAGTTTAAAGTTGAATAATGATTACTCATACCCATAGAAGTACTATCACTATTCCTTCTACCATTTTTTCTTGTCATCCTATGGAAACTATAGACTTTGTGATTTTTCCTTACACTATGATTTCATTCCCTCTTACCTCTCTCTTTAGACATACTCCTTTCTAACCATACTTCTCATACCACTACTACCTGCACTTCTAAACCTTCAATACACTAGTGAAGTAGTTTTCTCAATTTAAGAAGAAAATTATAGATCTAACTCTATTACATATAATCATCCACATTGCACACCTTTTAAATTTGAGGTTGTTACACACCTATTTCTCATTGGTTTTATTGCAACTATATTTGAGTTATATTATGAAAAAATATGGTCACAATGTTTTCCTATGATCTTTCAATGATACATGTATAGATATATTGCATATGAAGATAAAACCTTACATAAACTATTTCCATGAATGCTAAGGACAATGCCCTTGAATACTTTTAATCCTTAGCTCCTATTTCTATCCATTATTTTGATGAGATAGCCACCACTTTCTTACAACCCTTATATGTCAATATGGGCTTAGAATCAACTAAAAAATTTAACTGAATGTTCCCAAAGATTCTACTAATGACAATGGAATTAGCTTTCAATATTTATGTAATGAAATTTATGTGTTCATGTAAAGAATATTGAAATTTAACTATTTGAATCTAATGGTTGGAATTATTCCCAACCTCCCTCACTTCTCCTAACCCTTCAAGATGTTAAAAGAACAATACATTTCAAAAAGGGAATGACATGAAAGAAACTAAATTCGGCTCCAATAAAATATATACCACAACTAATTTTGTATCATTCAAGCATTAAGGACCTATAAATTTTATAAAGCTTCGCAAGCCATTGGATAATGTTCTTCAAGCTTTCATTATAATTTGGTTAACCTTAATTTCATCAATTGATTGGATTCCTCTAGATAATTAAATAAAAGATAAATAATGAATAATTATTCTACAATTTTCATAGAGTTAACAAACACCATGCATATAATTGTATTGTATTCAAGCATAAAATAATAGATCTCATTAATAGTAATGTGATTCATGTTAACAATGTGAATAATAGGGGGAATTTTTTGGTTCACTAAAACAAAATTTGAAATTTATGTTAATTTTTTCTATTTTATACACATTCTAACAATATTGTGAACTAATAGATAGTCAATCATCCTAATATTTCTATGATGTACACACATATGAATAAAGACCTTATGGATAGATATCATGTTTGTTCCTCTTCCCACTGGAACCTTGGAAAATGGGGGGAAGAATGATAATTTTTATTAAGTGTTATCACACCCACTTTCAAGTTATTCCATTCAAGGATAACATTAGATATATCAATGTAAAAGAGAAGGAGATATTACAATAGGGTTGTCCTAGGGGCTAAAATTAGACTAATAAGGGGCTCACCACCAAGTTTAGAATTTGAAAAGATAATGAAATGCAAGATGTAACTCTAAATCCTAGTTTAATGCAATAATCTATTAAATGACCTAGAAATGCAAATAGGATAGAACAAAAATGTAGTGAGATGTATGGTGTGCACCTAGAAATTTGGAAATGAATGATTGAAGCTCTGAAATGTTGAAAATTTTGACTTTTTGACCTACTAGGACTCATTTGCTAACCTAGGTGAATCAGTCCCAAATATGGATTTCTGCATAGGAACCTGTTTCAGGAGAAAGGGTATCTAAATCTGCAAATAGATTTGGAAAACACCTATAGTGGGACTCATTCTCCAATCTTGGCGAATTAGTCTCGTTCCACCTTTTTGGGAATTTAAAGTTTTTATCTACACTTTAACACCTAATCTTTCCTTCCAACTTGAATTATGGATCTGAATTTGTGAAAATACCTACAAAACAAAGTATAAAATTGATTTCCTAATGGGGGTTTGCCTTGGTCAAACACCTAATTTGGTAATTAAACTGTGATAGAAATGAGACATGCATGAAAATAGGAATGTAAACCCTAGCCTTGAGTGTAGGAAATCTAAAACACAATGCAATTCTATTCTAATGCCTAAGAATATGATGTAAGAATGGAAATATGAAGATGGCTGACTCACTTGGGGAGATCTCTAATCACCCCAAATGAGCCTTAATGATGCTTGCACCTTCCTTAGGATAAATTTAGAGTGATAATTGAGGATGGAATCACTTAGGAAACAAGTCTTTAGGCTTGGCTTGATGGCTAGTTGCATCTCCCCAACCTAGAATACATCATGATTCATCATAGACAACCATGATCAACCCTTGACAATGTTAGATCTTGAAACAAAGTGATGACTTGCAAAAACACTTTAATGAACATACTCCAAGACTTCAACTTTGCTTGCTTTTGAAATTTGAATGCTCTTGTTTAAATATTTTCAACACTTTGTCTCTTGAATTTGCTCTTGAAAATGCTTGCTCAAGTTGCTTAAATGATAAAAATGGCTTAGAAACTTGCTTATATAGGCATTAACACCTAATTGACTATTATTTAGATCTAAAAGGATGACATCCATAAAATTTTTGAAAGAAATTGGTAAATTTTTTGCTGAAATTCGAAAAAGACCCCAAATGGGACTCATTCGCCCAAGGTGGCGAATGGGTCCCACCCATGGGGAATCATTCACCCAAGGTGGTGAATGAGTCCCACCCTAGCATTTTGAGGTGGGTTTTCGAGATATTCAGTGTTTTATGTGATTTTGTCAGGTTTTTAGGTGAAATAAGCCTAAAGATCCAAAATAATGGGTCTTAGGGGCCTATAAATGATAATAAAGGGTAATTAATGCAAGGGTACCAAAATATGTCTAGATTAGGCAAGGAATTATACTATCTCCAAGAAGAGAGTACAATTTCAGTTGTCACACCCACACTTCTATAAAAAAATTATAGCTATTACTCATAAAATTTCACCTCATGTTATGTACCTTCAATTATTTTATTTTATGGGGATATCCAAAACCACAATTATTGTGGTCAACTTTAAGGTCATGGTTTTATTCATGGTCAATAATGTGAAGGTATTCACATTAATCTAGGAATTTAGTATAACACATGTATAAAACAATTTCATATAATTAAAAATTTAACATTAGATAATTATACACATTTATGTATTGCTCTAAACATAACCAATGCCATTCTTGTGGAGACTTTGGGGAGTATTATCTTTTCTCTTAACATGGGGCTTAAGGAGGTACATGAATTTTTCCTTATCATTCCTTCATTGGATATATTTTGTATTTTACTTAGGAGATCTTAGTTATAATAAGTAAATGGGATACACTCTATGATGCATCAATAATCTAAATTATTGAATCAAATGTCACCTAGCCCCTTTTCATTAAATAAATTAATTATTTAATGATCATCCTAATTTCATTTAACTTGCACAATTAATTTTTTTTAATTATCTAATTCCTAATTTTCCTCACCTTCCCACTTTCAAGGGAATATTCCTCCCTATGCACTCATTGAAAATGGAAATATCTTCTAACCACTTCCTAATTTTTAGGAAGTGTTTTTCTTTGAATCAATGAGAGTCATTCTTTAACTCTTTGATCTATGTCAACTCGGATTGTCATCCCTTAATGAGAATCCTTGATCCATGCCTTCATATCTCATTGCCTCTCATCCATTGATTGTGTAATTTTATCTTGACCCTTGATTCACCATTTACTCCTATAAATACTTCTCATTTTGGAGAGAAATGGATCCATAGTCATTTGAGAAAATTTATGCTATTGAAATGAATCCACACTTTCATCTATTAACATTCATTTGAGAATTTTTTATCCATTGTGGTTCAAATCACCATTATCACTCATCAATCTATCAAACCAAGCTTGTTTCAATCCAAGGGATTGGGAAAGAGTGTCATTCCACATCAATGAAACACCAATCTCCTAATGGGATGAGGTTTGAGGAATTTAACTAGGTTTATTTTATGTATTTCTTCATTGTTTTCTTTAATGGCTTCTTCGATTTACAATTTCAATAATTTCCTTGGGGTTATAGCTTAACTAACTAAATCTTACTTAATTTTGTATGGATCTAGTAGATTTAGGTCATGTTATGATTATAGTCACATTTTGGTGCTAGAAGGAGGGAAAAACTAACTAAATTTGATATTTTAAATTCCTTGATTTTCTTGTGTTTTGAAGGTTACAGGCAGGGAGCTGCTTTTTCTCTTTACCAAAGTGATTCTTTTTCATTTCAAAGGCACTTTTGTAAAAGCAACTTTGAATCGAAATAGCCCTACTTTTGCAAAATAGCCATGCTTGTATGAAATAGCCTCTCTTTTTTAAAATTGAAATAGCCTTGCTTTTTTGAAATAGCCCCACTGTTTTGAAATAACCCTGCTTTTGCAAAATATCCCTACTTTTGCGAAATAACACCACTTTTACAAAATAGCCTTTCTTTTGCTATCTAACTGTAGTGATGGAAAAATAATCCCTTTTTCCTCACTTTATTTGGGAATAATTGTCATTGAATTAACCTAATGTTTCCTAGGTTTAGTGTTGTAATATGTTGTAACACATTCTTGTTGATCTTGGGCCTGTTTTTAATAAATATACTAAACTTGCACCTTATTTAAGGTGTTGTAAAGTTTTGTAACACACTTGACCACTTATCTAGGGTCCTCTTAATTAATTGTGGTCAAATAGAGTAATTATCCCCTTTAATTCAAATTTAAGCCTTATTTGTGACACCTTCTGAGGATCCATCCCGATACCCATCATTCAAATTGTAAGACATTGAACTGGGAAAAATCAAGGTCCTAGAAATTGGTTCTAGTACCCATTCACCCTAGGTGGTGAGTGGGTCCTCCCTCTATAGGACCCCCCTTTCTTTGCATATTTCACATGGGTTTTTGATGTTATTTCACCCCTCAAAGGAATGGTCTTGTAAACATGTGCCAAGACCCATGCACCCTAGGTGACGAATGGGTCCTCCCTTAATGAGGACCACCTTTTTGAATTCAATTATGATGGTATTTTAATAACATTCATTTCCATATTTGGGGTTAACTTGAATTATTTGAATTTCGAGGTTAATCTTTAGATTTAGTATAAATATAAGGTTAATTCACATCGTTTCACCTAGCAAGTTCAAGTTATTATAAGAATACTTCATAAGATCAATATAGAGCACTTCAAGTGCATTTCAAAGGCATTCTAAGGCAGACTAAAAAGTGTCTATTATAGCAATTCAAGGTCATTCCATCATGTCTAAGGCATAGTGCATTCAAGCATGTTGTAGTGCTAAGATAATAGATGTAGCATTAAAGATCTAAGTGCAATCATTGTTTCAAACCTTATTTGAGATCAAGATATACTTTCTTCATGGCCACTACATGTTAGTTTGCAAATTTATACTCCAAGACAACTTCCAAAGTATCAACATTGCATATTTAATGTTTCATGCTTCAATTACATAATTTCATCATTTGGTTTAATTACCTACAATGGGTTTGACTTAGGAAAACCGCTATTCACTAGAAATCAGCAAGTTTTTCTTCTCTTGAGTGTATGTTTGTAGATTTATAGGTTGAAGATCAAGTGGGGAAGTTTGGAACAAAATTATCAAAGTTGTTAAGTTACAAGATTGACCTTTATAGTGCAAGAATGAAGAAAGGAAGCTACATAATTTATTGCAGGTTTTTGGCAGCTGAAAATCGAGGATCTGAGAGTGCAGACATCAATGAAAATAACCTAGATCACAGTTTTTGGAACCCTAATAGGGACCCATTCACTACTAAAGGTGAATGAGTCCTTTGTGGCCTAAAAACAAGTTTTCTACAAGTTACACATTATTTCAAGCTCTAAAAACTTCCCTCATAGTTGTTATAAAAGTTAGGATTAGTTTCTTATTATTATTTGCACTTTTTGGCCCTCATAATTGAATGAAACATGCACCTAATGAAAATTAGGTTCATCATTGATACCCTATTGATGGTGAACCTATTTTTCTATGTTTCATTTTGGTGAACCTGATCCCTTTTAACATCTTAATTTCTGATTTGAAGTGCATTAAAACCCTATATCCTTGATTTACATTGCATCTAGGGTTTCTTCATTGTGCATTAGTGAACATTGCATATAGGGGTTTAAATTTGCATTCTTGCATTGTTTATATCTGAAAATTATAAACATTTGCATACATATTAAACTGATTTTGCATAGTGTTTGCATATTAGTGTACTTTTCATCATTCATATTCAAAAATTGAGTCAAAATTACATTTCAAAAAGTGTTATATAGGTCATCATTTACCCTTCATTTCACTTTAAATTTTTGGAAATTTTTGTCATAAGAGTTATAGTTTGAAACTGGGCATAAAAAGCACACAAAATAACTTAAAAATTATAGTTTTCACCTCTTTAAAACCCTGATTTGGGAACCATTCACCCCTATTGGTGAATGAGTCCTTGATCAGACTAGACTTGAACTTTCTAGCATTTAAAACTCACTGTAAAACACTACAAATTAGTAAAAAAATTTAAAAATCCTTTTCTAGGACCCATTCACCTTTACTGGCTAATGAGTCTCTAATAGGTCTTGATCTGTATTTTATGGAAATTGAAATCTTAGTTTTAGGCTTTTGTTTGATGTTGTTACTTTCTTGTTTCATATTTTTTGATTTGTTGTTTCATCAAATTCATTGAATTTTTCTTAATTTGCTTCATTTAGTGAATTATCAAAATTTAATTTACAACATTTCATTTTCAATCTATTGCATGGTGTAATTAGTAAATTACCTTGTCTATACTCTAAAAACTGCATTTACACATTTCATTCTAGGTCATTGCATTGCATGTCATAGATTATTTTTCACAAATGATAGTATCCATATTTTCCAAATTTGCAAAGAAAAATTTCACCAATAAGCATGCTAGTCATTCATTCAATACATTTCCTAGTTATGAGAGTCTCTTAGTGTAAGAGAATGAAAGTGTTGACACTTGCCTTAAACCTACATCCCCTCTTATCTCTCCTATTTGTAGGAATGTTATGATAGAAGAAGATGACATCGTAGACAATAATAATAACCATAATTTCTCTTCTCCTAATACCTCTCCTACATGTGATGAAGGTATTTTGATGTTAGAAGATGCACTCATTAAGAATCATGACAATGTTGAAAGCTCCTCTTTTATGAACTCTCCTACATTGGAAGATATTACAGCACAAGAGAATGAGATCATAGACATATTTCTAAACATCACCTTACCTAATCTGCATTCATCTCTTGCTTGTGACAATTTTTTAGTGAAAGAGGATGCAGCCATAAGGAATCATGACAATCATATTGTAATTGAGGATGATAGGTTGGTGTTAGATGATAAAATATTTAAGTTCTATGACAACCATCTTTATTTCTCTTCCCCTACCTATCCTATTTTGGAAGACATTATGGGACAAAGAAATGAAATCATGTACAGTCTTGACAATCACATTTTTTCTTCTCCTAGTATCTCTCCTAATTGTAAAGAAGATACTTTGAGGTTATAAAATACAATCGATGAAAGTCATGAGAATCTTAGTTGTCCCTCTTACCCTAGGTAAACCCTTATTGAACAAGAATATCCAACCATTGATCATTCCCCTACTAGAGATGTAGTCATTTTAGAAGAATCAACCTTGGAGTGTCATGAACATCTAGTTTGTAGTTCTCCTAAAAAATCTCCTACTAGGGAGGACATCATGGTGCAAAAAAAAAATTAACAATAGTGATATGGTTTCCTTAGGTGATGGTGAAATGATGACACTAGACTCCCCTTAATTATAAATACATCAAATTGAAACCATAGAGGTTATGAATGCACAAGTTTCCATTAGATCCCCCTTGATTAATGGACCTCCTAAATACCCTGTGGGACATCCTAAGAATCCTCTAATTCTTTACCCACCCTCACAATGACCACAAAATTTAAAAAAACTCATCCTTTTCCTTGAACCACCTAAGAATAATTCTTTGCAGCAATCGAGTTACAATACCATTTCTCATACATATAACAAAAGGAATAATCCACAACCAAGACAAAAAACTCAAACATCTCTCCCATTTCCTAACCCTATCTTGCCTAGTCCTCCTTGTTTGCCTTTAAAAAGAAGAAAGGAGTATGATCCTATTGAACAACTAAATAATATTCTTACTAAGATATCCTTATGGTACCTTTTTCAAGCCTCACCTATTTACCATAACATGCTTCAAAGTGATTTACAATGAGTTCCTACCCCTCCTAATGTGCAATCAAATGATGTGGTAGCCCAAATTCAAGTTATTACTCAATTCAACTCAGACATTACTTTCTGTCAAGATGAGTTAGCTTTGTTAGAAGAGAAAAAACAAAATGAAGCTTTCATGATAATAGCCTACATTAATTGAGCAACGATAAAGATAAATCTTGTTGAGAGTGGCTCAACCCTTAACGTGTGTAGCATAAACCTTCTTGATAGGATTAAAGTAAACAAAAGCCAAATTCAACCTGATTCTTTATCTATTTGAGGGTTTGTTAACATAGGAAAACAACTGCTTGGAGTCATCACATTACCTATCTAATTTGGAAAGCTCCTATTACAAACTTCATTCCATGTTATACCTCATGAAATTTCATATAATCTTCTTTTAGGAAAGCCATGGATTCACAAAATGAATGGAGTACCTTCTACTCTTCATCATAAAATGAAGTACATCTATGAAAACAAATTTTACACACTTAAGGCCGATTCTCAACCTGAAAGTTGTTTGATTGCTAAGAAAGAAGGACATGATCCTTTGAAAGCATTGTATCCAACTAAAAAAGTGGAATTCAAGAAAGAAGAACATTGATCACATCACTAAGCTATGGGAAGATGATTTGGGTTACTTATCTTTTACACCTACATTCATGGGAGAATACAAGATCATAAACAAAGAGTCTGAAAAAGGAAAAGAAAAAGAAATAATGTCAACACAAAGTTTGAAAGCATCCACCTCAACCACTTTACAAGAAATAAATTACATAACAAAATTTGATGAAGCTAATTATGAGCAACCACCAAATCTGAAAGAAATGCAAAAGCTTTATGGAAGAGGTTATGAAATTATGAGACAACTTGGTTATACTGGAAAAGAATATGGTGCTAGACAACAAGGTATCCATTTCCCTCTAGATCCTAACATGCAAGAAACAACTCGTGGTCTTGGTTATTGTCCTTTGATAGAAATTAAAGCATAAAAACATCCTTCACTTAATATCAACACTCTTACAAAATATTCTTCTAATCCAACTTTAACATTAGTGCATCCTGAACTGATAGACACTAGTGGTCTTGATTATTATCCTTTGAAAGAAACAAACGAAATAGAGAAATCCTCGCTTAATATCAATGTCATCATGTAAAACAATAACAATTGGAATTCATTAGATTTTACACCTTCTTGTAAAGGAGAGTACAAAATCTCACAATCTAAAGAGTACTGTGTAAGTATGACACCTTGCACTAAGCAAGAGATATCTTTCTTGCAAAATAAAGGATCATCTTCTACTATTGATCAAGAGAGTATCTTGTCGAGACTCCTCCAAGATCATTTGATATCTCTCCCTCTAAGAACGTGGAATAAATTTTACTACAATAATTTATTTTGTGCATATCATAGGGTTCATGGTCATTCTACTAATGTATGTAAGGCTTTGAGTAACAAAATTCAACATGTTAAGGACTGTGGTTCTCTTCCTTGTGTTGCAACACCTAGTTCCTCTAATTAATACCAATTTTCATGGATCACCCTTGTATTGCACTCAGTAGGGGCAAGGGGTTAGGTAGTGGGACACTTTGCATCGAAGTAGGACACTTTGCGACAAAGGTGGACACTTTAAACCAATATTTATCTTTGTCCTCGCATTGCACTTATCAATTGTCTCCTTTGGCTAGTTGACCACCTTACATGTTTATATGAGAGCAAGCTTGGGATGTGACTGACATGCCTTAAGTTGACTTGTGTGTGATGTACAGAGTTATCTTTAGTATTGTATTTTTGGGGGCAACCCTTCCTTCTTATTTCATGATGTAGCTTTATTTCAAAAACATATGACTTGGCATTGGGTTTTCCAAGAAAATATCTCATGTCTTAGGAGAAAACATTGGCTACTTTAAAGAAAATTCTCATAGTCATGGTGTAGCAACCGCTTTAACATGGGGGCATACATTGATATTCTTGATTTGTACTCTACTTTAGTGTGAGTTTGACATGGGGTCACCCTCTCACTAAAGTGGGGGAAAAATTTAGTGACAAAAAAAGTATCCCTTTTTCCTCACTTTATTTGGGAATAATTGTCATTAAATTAACCTAGTGTTGCCTAGGTTTAGTGTTGTAATGTGCTGTAACACATTCAAATTGATCTTGAACCCATTTTTAATAAAATTTACTTAACTTGTACCTTATTTAAGGTGTTGTAAAGTGTTGTAACACACTTTCACACTTATCTAGGGTACTCTTAATTAATTTTGGTTAGTTAGATTTAATTAGCCCCTTTAATTCAAATTTAAGCCTTATTTGTGATACCTTTTGAGGATCCATCCCAACATGCAACATTTCAAATTGTAAATAATTTAATTGGGTAAAATGAAGGTCCTAGAAATTTGTGCTAGGACCCATTCACCCTAGGTGGAGAATAGGTCCTCCCTCTATAGGACCCCCCTTTCTTTGCATATCTGACATGGGTTTTCTTTGTTATTTCACCCCTCAAAGGCATGGTCCTGGAAACTTGTGCTAGGACCCATTTGACATAGGTGGTGAAGGGTTCCTCCCTTTTTGAATTTAATTCTAGCAATATTTTAATAGTATTCATTTCCAAATCCGAGTTCAACTTGAATTATTTAAATTTCGGGGTTAATCTCTTGATTTAGTATAAATATGGGGTTAATTCACATTGTTTCACCTAGAAATTTCAAGTTATCATAAGAATACTTCACAAGATCATTATAGAGAACTTCAAGAGAATTTCAAAGGAATTCTAAGGCATATTATCAAGAGTCTATTGCAGCAATTCAAGGTCATTCCATCATGTCTAAGGCATAGTTCATTCAAGCATGTTGTAGAGCTAAGATAGTGGATGTAGCATTAAAGATATACTTGCAAGCATTATTTCACACCTTATTTGAGATCAAGATCTAGATTCTTCATGGCTACTACATGTTAGTTTGTAGATTTATACTCCAAGACAACTTCCAAGGTATCAACATTACATATTTCATGTTTCATGCTTGAATAACATCATTTCATCAAATTTTTGTTTAATTACCTACAAGGAGTTTGACTTAGGAAAACCCCTATACACTAAAAATCAACAAATTGTTATTCTCTTGAATGTGTTTTTGTAGATTTAAAGGTTGAAGATCGAGTGGAGAAGAAGTTTGGAACAAAATTGTCAAAGTTGTCAAGTTGCTTGATATTGACGTTTATAGTACAAGAACAAAGAAAGGAAACTACAAAACTTATTACAAGTTTTCTGGAGTTGACAACTAGTGATCTAAGAGTTTAGACATCAAATAAAATAACCAAGATCCTAGTTTCTAGAACCCTAACAAGGATCCATTCGCCACTAAAGGCGAATGAGTCCTTAGTGGCCTAAAATCAACAAGTTTTGTACAAGGTACACATTATTTTAAGCTCTCAAAACTTCCCGCATAGTTGCAATAATAGTTAGGATTAGTTTTTTATTGTTATTTACATGTTTTGGCCCTCATAATTGAATGAAACACACACCTAATGAAAATTAGGATAATCATTGATACCCTATTGATGGTGAACCTATTTTTCTATGTTTCACTAACAAAGAGGTGTTTCTGATATTGCAACACTTTTGACCTCCCTATTTTTTGCAAAGAGGCACTTTTGAATTTTGCTAGAGCAACGCTTTTGTGGAATAGAGATGCTTTTGTTGTCTGACAGAGAGGTGCTTTTGTGGAACATCAAAACTATTGCAAGGTAAAACAAAGAGCTAGATTTTAATGTTCTTTTATTTTTTAATTTAATATACTCTCTGATCATTCATTGACTTCTAGTTTTTTCTATGAGGCTAACTGATTTTGTAGATTTGAAAAGGAACAAAATATTGAAGTAAAGAAGCATATTATCCTTTGACCATATATTCTAAAAGTGTTTTAAACACTTATTGGATGATATAACCTATCATATTCTGCTTCATTTCATGCTTTAGGACAACTAACTTTCAATTGGGTTTAAAATTTACAATGCCACAATCTCTTTGAGTTGCTTAAAATTGAACCCATACATCCTCTCCATTGTAATTTTGGATAAAAATTGAACAAATACAACTTCATACTTTAGTTTGGTGTTATTTAAAATAAATCCATCATTTCCTTGGAGGATTTAAAATGAATGAGTGTATGTCATGTTGTCATGCTTCTATAAACTTGTAGTGTGTATCCACTCCCCTTACGCATCGTGTGATCTTGGGTGAAGAGAAACACTCCAAGTTTATAAATTTTGTTGAGTCACCACTTTATTTTAGTAGAGAGGGCCTACCATGTGATACATCCTACAATGGAGAACACATGGTGACCTTTAAGTACATTTATGGGTGGGCTATATAAATCTTGTGAATGCAAAAAGCTAGTAACTTATATTCATGAATGGCTACTTTTGGTGCCAAATCTCATCTAAATGAATGGTTCACTTAGGGGAAGCTAGAGAATCAAGTGTATCATAGGTGTCATACACCTCATGATGTTCAAAATTTCATTAAACACCTTGTTTTAGCAACCAACCAATTTTTTCGAAATGTACTTTGAAGTAGTGCATGGGAGGCACACCAATCCCAAAAGGTACTTACCATGTTTGGATTCTGGTTAAGGCAAAAAATTAAATAGGGAAAGGACTTTTCTACTTGGCATGTCAAGACGGTACATTTCCTTGATATAGCCTATTTGTCAACTCCATCTTCACAGATTACATCATTCCTTAGGGGATGAGGTAAGCCTACCAAGAATTATTCACCTGCTTTATAGGGTTGTTATTTCTTGTTCTTGTTGAGTCATTTTGACATTGTGCTTGATTTAAAAGGAACTCAAAACAAACATCAACCTGTTCTTCAAATTTCAAACCCTTTGGACTTAGTGTGAATATATTTGAAAAGCCCTATATTGATGCTTGTCCCTAAGGATATATTTCTTTTTCAAAACAATATCTTTAGAGGCTTCTAAATATTTGGATTTGTATCTCAATTCACACTTTCCAATGCCAACATAGGAGACTATGGCTTTAGCCTCTTGATTTTCACATATCAAGGACTATGTGGAATGAAAATTGTTTAGTTATAGACACTTAGAGTCAAATATAATCAAGAAATTTGAATGTGGTAAAAATAATTTCACTAATAAAAGTTTAAATCAAATGAACACACCACATATTGGGCTTATTTTCAAAACACATTAAATTCCAAGCAACAAAGTGACAACAAAGGAATGTATTGCCAAACATTGTATCAAATTTCTACAATCCAAACATTGAGTTCTTAGGTTTATCACTCTTAGGGTAAAACATGTTTTTCACTACCTTGATCATGAGAAACAAGTCCCTTTTAGGTTAACACATTTGGTTCAAAGACCTCATCCATCTTAAAAAAGTTTATGTGAGACCCACTTCTATGCTACATCCAATATGTGGACTATTTTAAGTTTAATTATTGATTATGCTTGATGATACCATTTATGATAGGATATTTAGACATTTGTGTTCATGTGATGATTTGATTATGATTATGCTACATTATTAATTAGTTTATTATGAATATTGATTTAATTTTATCCTAGTTACTGAGGTTATTTAATTTGAATTTTGAAACTTTAATGATGAATGAGTAAAATGTGTGGTGTGAATGAATCAAGTTGCAATTCATGAATATGAAAATAAAGGTTAATGAAAAGGGCATAAAATATGTCATTAATGATTTCAAATTATGTTATGAGATATTTATGCTATGTGAATTATAAAACTTGATCGAATGCAATTATGATTCAATTATTTTGATTATTATCTCTATACAATTTATTTGGATGGATTAGCATGTGCATTGAGTGTGTAGATACATATTCCATGGCCAATGGAATCAAAGGTAACCTTTGTGAACCCTGAGTGAATTAACCAATGAAACCAAACTATAGTCCATTGGAGGTACTATAGTTATGTTATGTAATGTATTTTATTCATGAAATAAATTGTGAATGTTTATAAATTTATTTTTATTTCCATGTCTATCCATCTAGGTGGTGAGTTCTCCACCCAAATGGAAAAACTCGAATTTGACATATTAGGCACCTTTTGGGGGTTGAAAAGTTATGTTTCTAAAGTGTTTTTATGGGTTTAAGATTCCTAGGGTAGGTACCTATATGTTAGATACCTTTTTATATTAAAATCTTAGGTGAAACTCAAGATTGAACACTCTTTTTGAGGCCCTAAAGAGCTTTGGCCAAAATAAGGTTTTGGGAAGTGGGATGGGGACTAGTCTCTTTCCATTCCCACTTCTCTAAGTTGCCTTGGGAGGCTCCCAGGTTTTCACACATCTGTGAGCACATATGGGTAAGTTTTCTTGGGAGAGTGAATGGAGGAGTGACAAGTTTCACTTCCCCATTCAAAGGGATTCAAACTTGAATTCTTATTAGGAAATCTAAAAACTAGGGTTTGGGGGCTTCTTTTAAATTCTTTTTTTTTGGAGTTGAAGATTTTCTTAGGTGCTCTAGGATTTGGGCTAGGGAGATTTGAGAACAAGCTTGGAGGAGGAGTTATGCTCACCCTAATCACATTGTTCCTAAATTTGGATTGAGGTAGGTTCACCACATTTTTTGATTCTTTATGGTTCAAATTGTAAGCTTATGTGTATGGAAAGATGTGTTTGGATTTCTTTCTCCTAAGATTTGACTTGTAAATTTTGTTGCGAAAAGGGTTGTAAAGAGATAGGCTCACTCAAATTTGGGTCGAGCATCTCATGTTGGGGATTTTTGAAGTAGGAACCTCTATGGGGAGATATTAATTCCTCCTTAAAATGGAGAGGTCAATAGAAGGATATGAGTACCCATATGTGATTGTGAAGTGTTTGATATGGTTTTGGTGAATATGGAGATATGGAGGAAGGGTTGTATGTAAAGAGTTGAAAATATTCAATGGTGTTTCTTATTTTTTATTTATTAAGTCTACAGAACAAGAAAACTAAGAGGGTGGGTCAATCAATTGCCATAGATTTAAACCTTGATTCATTCACCAGAACTAATTCTTAACACTACTTAAATGATTAAACATTAAATACTAGTGCAGAAACTTAAATCCATCACACAAACCAAATAACACCAGATTTATGTGGAAAAACCAATAAGGGAAAAACCATGGTGAGGATTAACTCATAGTATAAAGATTATCAACACTGATTACAAGAGGCTCACTACCTGAGAAACAAGGCTCACTGCCAAAACAAGAACTCACTGTTCAGATCAAGACTCATTGTCCAATAGGGCTAACAACTTGAAGGTCTCAGTAGCACAGAGATATAAAGAGATAGAAGAGATACATTATAGAGAGAATACAATCTCAATGCAATAGAGAAATCCACCATAATTTTGTCAACCACTTACATACATGCATGAATGATAGAGTACACCTTTTGCTCACTACATCTGAAAACTCAACATTTAGGCATCACACTAATCTGCCACATTCGCATCACAAAAAATCACTAATCCACATCAATCTTGCATCTATCTTCTTTATTTATTTTTCACTTATTTCTCTTTGTACATCCTTTTACCACTGATTCATCATGCATTTATATCATCTTCGAATTTGAAACATATCCAATGTCATCCATCCAAATTTAAATTAAAATAAGGTCAGTGTCAAAAAACCCTAGGGTGGAATTAAAATGAGGGTGACCCAAACACACACTTCATAAGGACCCAAATAGATCTAACATGCTTCATCAACTCCAAAAGTAGCGTTCAACACAAATTTGGCCAAACTAGTGTAAAACACATAGAACCACTAAGCATGAATCTTCTAGATACTAAAATTATCTTCAATACAATCAAAACAACTCAACTATAGAACCTCAAGTCATAAGAATTTAACAAAGAGAAATCTTGACCAACATTTCTCCTAGACCCCAACCAAAAACACATTAAACTACAGTTCACAATTGGTGAAGATAACTTGCACTATACAATGAATCAATAGCCAAAAAATTAGATATAGCATCTTCTAACAACCATGATCAACATATCTGAACCACACTAACATAGGAGCAAATCCTAGAGAAAAACCTAGAGCAACCACTGAACACCTACAATCTTTCTTCAATACATTTTTTTCAATATCCTCGACATATTCATACAACAACATCCAATTGATAACCAATTGAAAAATTGACATCAATGACAACACCTTCATTCTTTCTTTTCTTGCAACAATCTCCCCCTTTTTCATTGATGGCAACACATGATGTGAAAAACCATCAAAGACACCATACTAGCTCTAAATACACTTCTCAATATTTTTCTTTATGTTTCTCCCCCTTAGTAGATAATCTTTTATATTCTTCCTCTTTTCTCTTTCACACTTCCTTCCTTTCCTCTTTTTATTTTTTATTTTTTCTCTCTTCTTTTTCACATGCATCTTCTCCCCCTTTGATATCAATGGCAAAGGAAAAATATATTTTACATTGATTTCCCCTTTGAAATGAAAAATATACTACTCACAATGACAACACTTGAAACTACCTACTCCCCCTGAGAGGTAGCCACCAAAACATCAATCTAGAAGAAAGATAGATCCATAGATCCACTAGACTGATGCATCTCCATAGGCATGTAGTTCAAGAAAGGAGTAATAATGACCCCTAACTTTTCCTGGAGATACGAAAAAGTATGTTTAGGAAGAGCCTTCATGAATATATTAGCAATTTGATCCTTTGTCAAAAAAGATTCAAGTTTTACTTCATTCTCCATGAGCTTCTCTCTCAAGAAATGATACCTAATAGATATATTCTTTGTCCTCAAGTTCATCACTGGATTCTTTGAAATTTTAATTGCACTTTTGTTATCTACAGAAAAGATAGAAATAGGATCATCATACACCACTGTGATATCTTTTAATTTCTATTTCATCCATAGAACATGTCAACAACAAGATGTAGCAGCAATATAATCAGCCAGTAGTTCATCTACAAAAAGACTAAATCTTTCTTTTTAATCAACCATGCTACCAATATGCAACCAAGAGAGAATGCACCCCCACTTGTACTCATTTTTTCGTCTACACATCTAGCCCAATCTGCATCTGTATAGGCACTTAGTGTAAAGTCAATATGTCTAGGATACCATAGCCCATATTCTAGAGTGTCATTCAAATATCTAAAAATTATTTTAACAACAACATGTGTTTCCTTAGGATCTTGAAATCTAGCCACAAGATAGGCAACATGCATAATATTTGGTCTAGTAGCAGTAAAATACACTAGTCCACCAATCATATATCTATACTTTCTTTTATTAGCCTTAGGTGAATCATCATCTTTACCCAGTTTGCAACCAATCACTATAGGAGTACATACTGGTTTGGAACCATCCATCCCAAACTTCTTCATGTCTTTCACATACTTAGACTATGATATAAAAATTCATATTTTTTTTATTGATCTATAGCCCAATAAAGAAATTTATCTCTCCAAACATAGACATTTCAAATTATTTCTACATCTCTTCTGAAAGCATTTTGCACATATTTTCATTTTCTCCAAAACTAATGTCATCAACATTTACAACTACAATCAATATTTTTTATTTTCAATATTAAAATATAGATAGTTGAAACCTTGCTAAATCAAATACCTGTCTAACCTCACATACCAAGTGCTAGGAGCTTGCTTCAATCCATATAAGGATTTATTCAATCTGCACATCATATTTGGTTGATCTGACAAGTGAAATTCTTCTAGTTGTTCCATGTAGACCTCTTCTTCCATATCACCATTCAAAAATGTTGACTTGACACCCATCTGATAGACTTTTAATTCTTTATCAGTAGTAAATGCTAAGAACATCCTTTTAGCTTCCATTATTTCTATCAGAGAAAAAGTTTCTTGAAAATCTATGCCTTCTACTTATGAGTAACCTTTACACACAAGCCTTGCTTTGTTTCTAACCACTTCTCCATTCTCATTCAACTTATTCTGAATACCCACTTTCATCCAATGATTTCTTTATCTATCGTTCTTGGGACCAATTCCCAAGTTTGATTCTTCTCAATTTGCATAAGTTCTTCTTTCATGGCTTTCATCCAATGTTCATCTTTACATGCTTCACTTATAGTCTTTGGTTCAATCTTAGAAAATACGCACAAATTTACTTCAATAGTAGCTCTACTTCTAGTCAATACTCCTTTAGTTTTATCTCTAATAATTTGACTTTTGGATGATTTTTCTGTACATATGCAGGTTTCTTAGGTGACACCACCAGAGCTTCTTCTTCTCTTTCATTATTTTCATCCTACTTCTCTTTCTAATCCTTTTCTTGTCCTTCCACCATCTCTTCTATTCTTATAGAATCAGGTTCATTAGATACATATCCATCCTTATCAATTGAATTCTTCATTCTTTCATTAGTCTTGACATTTGCAATTCTACAATCTTTCTCAACCTTTCATTGAAACATTTTTGTGTACGAGCACCCTAGATTTAGTAGGTTCAAAATTATCATTTTGGTTTTATTTGATGTTATTCCATGTAATAAGCTCTAGAAAGACCCTTTCATGTATTTTGGGGTCCAATTAGTGGTCTTGGTTTTTGGTTAGATTCTAGATGCAAAACTTGTAAAAAGTTGCACAAATGTTGTCAATTTTGCAAAATGTTGTAAAAGTTACAAAAACATGGAATATGAAGAGTCATAAGTTGTAAAGGAGGGAATTTGAATGGTTGTCAGTTGAAAATTTGGTTAAGAACCATTGTAAAATTGTTTTAAATATTTTAAAGCATTTTGTAAGGTCGAATACATGGTTGGGGGGTGTGGTGGTTGAAGTTTTGGAAGTTGAAGCAATAAAAATACCTCTATTTTTTGCATTTATGAGTGTCTCCTTGTTGTTATTTAATGTAGTATAGATCTATATGATCCCACATTGACTCCAAATCAATTTTGTTTGGAAAAGGTGTGAATCTAGTGTTTATTGGCATTGGTTTCATGTTATTTCATCAAGTTTCCGGCAAGTTGTGTCCATTTCACTAAAATAGGTCTGAAGCCCTAGTAGGCCTAATTTTTGGGATAACAATCCAAATTTGAGTCTTGTGTTCCAAAAAAACCCCACCACAATTCTTAGTATGTTGTATAAAGCCAAAATAGGTATCTAGAACTGTGTTTATATTTTTTGGTATCAAGTTTGGTTTAAAAGTTATAATTGAAAAACACAAATTTTTTGCTCCACTTCATGCCTAGTCAAGAGTAGAACAGTTAAGTTTTGAACCTTTCCTTCCAAAGTAACCATATCTTATTTCTTCATATGTTGAATAAATTCATAAAGGGTATCCAAATCCGGGTTTCTCTTTTGGAGATCAATTTCTCTTGGGAAGTTGTGTCCATTTTAGTCAATTTGAAGTACTACTAGGAGATTGAGGCCTAATGAATGAAAACCATCATGTGAATGTTTAGAGATTGAAAGTTTTCTTGTTTGAGGATTTTTTGGAGTTTCCATCCCATTCTCTACATCAAATTGGTATCATAGCCTAACATGTCTAAGAAAATAAGTTGAGAGCTCGAAGATCTAGGCAAGACATTTTTGGAGTTTGTGTTTTGTCTTTTTGCATGTTGAAGAAGGAACTTGGATGCCAAGAGGCTAGGCCAAGGGATTAGAAAGAGGCCTTGGTTGAGGTTTCATAAATACAAGAAGAAGCAAGGTAAAAGAGACTTTCCTGAGAGAGAGGAATGTAAGAGATGAGGAGAAAATTCTATAGAGACTTGCAGAGTAAGGAGGTACCAAGTAAGGAATCAGTGATGATAAAAAGAGAGGAAAGGGGGACAAAGAAGGAAAATGAGAAGGAAGAACAAATGCAGATTCAACAAGAGATAATGGCCTTTAGACAAGCCTTGGAAGAAATGAAATAAAATGGAACTTGAGATGAAGAGAATGGAACTTGAGATTATTCAAAAGAGAAGAAGGCACGAGAGGTCAGTAGAATAAAAGAAAGACATTGGGGAGTATTTTTTGATAATTGAAGAGATAAATCCATTTGAGCAAGAGGGAATATATGAATAAAATGTGTCCCTTGAGGCTCAAAATTTTATTTATAACAATACTTGTGAGTATGTGTTTACAAGTGCAACAAATGAAAATGAAGATGGATAAGAGTCTAAAGAAGAAGGAGAAGTGCATATAGTGTATGAAGATTGTTATACAAATATATGACACTATGGTGATGAAAATGTTGCAAAACCAACTGAGGTAATGGTTTCATTTTCTCATTTTATGGATGATGAATATGCTTACATATTGTATTTGAATGTTGAAGATGAAGACATAGACGGTGGTACTGAGGAATATGAATGAGAACTTGAATTTTGGTACCTTGATATTGAGAAGATGCTCAGTAAGAGATAGTACAAGAAGAAGAAAAAGGATCTAGGGAATGTTGCAAATATGAAGGAAAATTTGTCAAAGAATTAGAAGACCAGGAAGAGAGAGAAAACCTGCACTCAAGTGGACTTGATTTTTTCTTCCCCTGGGAGTATGGCGCAAGAGCACCCTAGATTTTGTAGGTTCAAAATTAGCATTTTGGTTTTTTTTTATGTTCTTCCATGTAATAAGTTCTAGATACATCATTTCATTTATTTTTGGGTCCAATTAGTGGTCTTGGTCATTGGTTAGAGTCTGCATGCAAAACTTGTAAAAAGTTGCAGAAATATTGTCAATTTTGAAAAATGTAAAAATTGCAAAAACAAGGAATATGAAGAGTCATAAGTTGTAAAGGAGGGAATTTGAATGGTTGTAAGTTAAAAATTTGGTTGAAAACAATTGGAAAATGGTTGTAAATTTTTTAAAATTCTTTTTAAGGTTGAAGACATGGTTGGAGGGTGTGGTGGTTGGAGTTTTGGAAGTTGAAGCAATAAAAATACCTCTATTTTCTACATTTCTGAAAGTTTCCTTGTTGTTCTTTGCTGTAGTATGGATCTGTACAATCCCATACTTACTTTAAATCAATTGTGTTTGGTAAATCTATGAATCTAGTGTCTATTGGCATTATTTTCATGTAATTTCATCAAGTCTCTAACAAGTTGTCTCCATTTTACTAAAAAAGTTTTGAAGCCCTAGTAGGCCTAATTTAAGGGAGAACAATCCAAATTTGAGTCTTGTGTTCCAAAACAACCCTACCCAAATTCCTATTATGTTGTATAAATCCCAAATGGGTATCTAGAAATATTTTTATATTTTCATTATCAAGTTTGATTTGAAAGTTATGGCCAAAAAACACAAATTTGCTGCTCCACTTCAAGCCTAGTCAAGAGTGGAATAGTCAAGTTTTGAACCTTTCCTTCCAAAGTAAACATATCTTATTTCTTCATATGATGAATAAAGGGTATCCAAATCTAGGTTTTTCTTTTGGAGATCAATTCTACCTGGTAAGTTGTTCCCATTCTAGTCAATCTGAAGTACTACTAGGAGATTGAGGCCTAATGAATGAAAATCATCATGTGAATGTTTAGAGATTGAAAGTTTTCTTGTTTTTGAATTGTTTGGAGTTTTCCACCCCTGCTCTATATAAAATTTGTAAGACTTTCTTTTAGTAGCATATCCAATAAAAATTCCTTCATTACTTCTTGCATCAAACTTTCCCAAAGTTTATTCATCTTTTCTAATATAACATTTGCTTTTGAATACCTTGAAATACTTAACAGTAGGAATTCTTCCATGCCATAGCTCATAGGGGGTGTTTGTACTATTTTCTCTTTCTTGAACTTGATTGAATACATAAACAACAATATGACTAGCTTCTTTCTAGTAAACTTCTAGTAAACCAAGCTCGGTAATCATTGATCTAGCGGCCTCTTGAATTTTTCTATTTTTTCTTTCAACAACTCCATTCTATTGAGGAGTTCTCAGAGTAGATAACTGTCTCTTTATTCCATGCACTTCACAAAACATATTAAACTCATGGGAGTTGAATTATCCACCTCTTTAAACCTTAAGAATTTTATCCTCAAATTCACTTCATTTTCAACCATAGTTTTGAATGTTTCGAATCTATATAATGCATCTTCTTTCTCTCTAAGGAACATAACCTATGTATATCTAGAATAATCATTAATCAAAGCATAAATTACCTTTCACCTCATAGACTTCCCACTCTTGTAGGACCACAAAGATCTATATGAATTAAATATAGTAGTCTAGTAATAGACTGTTCCTTTGATTTTTAATGACTTATTGCTTGCTTTTCAAATTGACAATTCCTGCAAATAGCCCTAACAATATTTGTAATTCTTGGTAAATCTCTCATAGCCTGAACTGGACTAATCCTTTCTAAGTTATCAAAATTCATGTGACACATTCTTTGATGCCATAAAAAACTATCATTAATCTGAGTCATAAAGCATTGTCCATCAACACCCTTAAGTTGATAGATATTTCCTTTAGATTTATTTCCAGCAACAATCAATGTTCTGAATCCTTTTTAGATTTCAGATATCTCATCCTTAAACACAATATCATATCCCTTACTGTACATCTATCCAACATTCAAAATATTATACCTTAAACTCTTAACATAATAGACATCATTAGTATTATGCTTGCCATCAAAACTTGCTGAACCTATCCCACAAATTTAAGCACTAGTATCATCTCCAAACATAATCAAGCCTCCATCATATTTTTCAAGCTTAACAAGCATAATTTTATCACTAGTCATGTGATGTGAACAACCACTATCAACTACCCAATAGTTCTTTTCTTGTTTAGCATGTAGGGTAGAGATAATAGTACCTTCATTTTTCTTCTTCTTCAAAGGGCTTTCCTTCACCTACTTTTCAGAATTAACAAAAGTAGGTTCATCCTTTGTAGCCAAGAAGAAGCATTCATTCGCTAGTACACAAACAACAATATATGACTAAATAAACTACTAAAAATTGCATATAAATGAATAACTTTAGTCACGTGACTATTAGTGGTCTATTTGTAGTCATTTATAACACCACTAAATTTATGACTACACAATTTTATTCATTAATTTAGTCATTAATTTGATTATTGATTTGGTCATTGATTTAGTGATTGATTTAATCAGTCATATATTCAGTCATTAATTTAGTCATTAACTGTTGTTAACTGGTCATTTATTTAGTCATGGTAGTCACTTATTTAGTCATATATTTAGTCATTACTTTAGTCATATATTTAGTCATATATGTAGTCATTACTTTAATCATATATTTAGACATTAATTTAGTCATTTTTATGAACTAATACTTTTAGATGTGTATGTAAACTATGTTTGGAAAATACTATTACAATAACTAGTCTATGAAATTGAAAACTAAAAAAAAAATTTGTTGTGTTTGAAAGATATAAAACTTTAAAACTCTTATGTTATGTTGGAAACAATCATAAAACTCTAACAAATTTTCTCAAAAGATTGAAACAGTGTTGGAAAATAATTCACTTATATTCAAACTATATGTAAAATATGTTACAAAGAACTCTATATATAGAGTTTTGAAGACAATCTTTTGCAGTATTCAAACTGTTGATTTATTATACTTTTAAAATTGAAAAAAACTAAAACTAAAGCTAAAAAGCCATTGGTGTGAATGCATGTCTTCAGTGATGCTACTATTGCACATGGGGTGCACTATAAATGCATCTAGTAAGATATTAGTTTCGCAATTTCTCCCTGCTCTGTACCTGTCCACAATTAAAAAAAAGCATATTACATCATTTTATTGGATGGTTGATTAAATTATTAGATTCCTCTTATATTTTTTTCCCCATTTTATACTCCAATAATTAAATTTCTCATTGTGAGAAAAATATTGCTATCCTATGATAAGAAAACATGCTAAGAAGAAATTTTCAAAGGAACTTTCTAACATTGGAAAAGGAAAGTTCAATCCACAAAGCAACACTCCTACAAAGAAAGAAAGAACTGACCTTAAATGCCCAATGTTGTCACCTGTAGAAAAATTATTTACCATAGATAAAATAATAGGTTTTGGTTATCTTTTGTATGTAGTTTTCACAAAATAGTGACTTCTATCTACTTCATTGACATAATTGAGGACTATTTTTCAGATGACAACCTTTGAGAAACCAAATTAGTGAAAGGAAAAATCAACACCTTGTGAGAAAGAAAATATGACTACCTAGTGGCTAAAAATATTTTTTACTACTTAGTTACGGTATTATTTGTCTACGAAAGATCATTATTTCATATGGCAATCTTCCAAGGTATAATAATTGAGTGTTATGTAATATGTTGAGACTTTTTCTCTAGTTTTACTTGATGATTAATATACATATAAATGACCAAGATGGATCATAGCCTTGTAGATTTTTACAAGACATTTTAATATCGAATTGCAATGACATCAAGGGTGGGATCTAATGGTCATGCTCGAAGCATCAATTTGATTAGCAGAATTTTAGGCAGATCTATAATGTTGATGCCATTTAGTATTGGTTCCACTTGGCTCTGTAAACAAGCAACTAGTATTTACAAAATTAACAATTGTTATCTCCAAAACACGGGAGGTTTCGACATAAAGAAAGAAAAATCATGCAACATTCTCCTTGACATCATTTTGAAAGAAAATAGATTTTTCTACAACTATGTAGAGAGTGAGCATCATTTCCAATTTGTTGAGGCCACTGTTCAACCCTGCAACTTCTCACATATAAAGGTGAAAATTTCTATAATAAAATAGGAATTACAAAATAATTTAAATGAAAAAATAATTTTATTACTTGATTTTTACTTTTTGTTGGAGCATAAATTTTGGTTCAATTAATTTAAAGGATGAAACCCTCTATAGATAAAATTGAAAAATGAAAACCCACAATAACCCACAATTCCTTGAAATAATCAACAATGTGCAGATTTTGATTCATTCTCAAATTTTAATTAAAAAATGCAAATATCCTTTCAAATCTACAATTCCAAATTAGATTTTGGCACTCAAATCATTGCAAGCAATCTGCCATTATTGGATGTTTTGGCTATCTTCTGTACATGAAAGAGGGTTTCTTCATTAAAAAACATGACAATTTTTTTAAGGAATTACTCCATAATATGGCGTAGCTACAAATACCTATGTTGGGATTGTGTGTGGGAAAAAGGTTGTAAATTGCAATGGTCAAATGCATAATAAATTTTAAATCAAAGGTAATATTAAAAATAAGTTTAATAAACAAAGTAAACCAAAACAAACAAACTTGCACAAAATAATAATATAAATTTAGATCTTTCAACTAAAGTCCAAATGCCAAATAAGATTCCAACACCAAATATAGGCAATGATTAGAATTTTTGACTGAGCATGGCATGTTTCTTGACTAAGTAGCTTATCTAAGTTTGCTCAAATTTGTACATCATCTTGGAATACGATTAAGGTATAAGCAGAGAAATCAGAGCTCATAAATGAATCTGTGAACATTTGGCTATGTCATGAGACGAAGGAACAATTTCTCAAATTTTTACGGAACTAGGTTCAAATCTAGGCATCCCAAATCAAAAAATGATACAAACCAAGCTACCTAAGGTTGTAATGCCTAAAGGTCCTAAGCTTGGCAGTGGAGGCAGAAAACGATGAAGAGGCCAAAGCATTGAGATGGAAAGAAGATGCTTTCCCACTGCTATTGGTTTCAGCTCCTCCAAACTCTTCCTCGTTGGTATTCACATTTCACTTCTATGATAATAACAACATGAGGCCACTCAATCAAGGCCTAGGTCTAAGTGATCAAATTCATCCCACCCACCACCACCGTGCAACACAGATTCAAAGTGGGGAGTCGAGGGCTCCGAAATGCTCCACCAACTAATATGCCAATTCCCTCATAGGAGTTATTACCAATGCAATCACCCCGTAAGAAATCTCCGTCAATTTGTTCAAGATGGGCAGCAAAAAGACCACCATCTTGTCGCTGCTCGTCTGTGTTATACCCATCACGCCCTTCCCTCTAAGGATTTCTGGAATGCATTGATTTTGAATAGGTGTGGCTTGCTTCATGTTCAACTCTCTACATATCTTTAAAACCCATTTTGATAACCCTAACTCTTCGATGAGGGTTTTAGAGTATGTTTATTAAAATGAAATTACGACCAAGACCCTTTACGTTCATTTTCCACCATTTTTTTATGCTTTCTTGTACACTATTGGTTTCAGCTCCTCCAAACTCTTCCTCGCTGTTGCTCGCTGGTATTAACCTTTCACTTATGCAATTCGGTGAGCCGCAGCCTAAAATTAAGGTTTTGACGAGGGTTTTAGAGTATGTTTATTAAAATGAAATTAGGGCAGCGATTAGGGTTTTTTTTATTTGCCGCTAAAAAGAATTTCAACTTTATTTTTGTTGCCGCTAAAAATAATTTCAACCATTTTTTGTTATTCAGAAGAATTTCAAAATTGAATCTAAAAATAAATAATTTCTAGTTCATAAATCTCCTGCTTATTGCAAATAAATGTTATTCAATATATTATAATATTATAATATAATATATAATATATTATATTTCGTGGGTAACAATCATTCAATTTTTTCTAAATATTATATAATATAAATATAATATAATATTATAATATTATATTATATTATATTATATTATGATATAAATATTATATTATAATTATAATATAATAATTATATTATGTGCAGAGAAGGGAGGCAATCAATTTCCAAACACAATTAAAGTCCCTTGAAACAACTTTGCAACTCTTAAATTCCTATCTCATCAACTTTTCTCAAAACCATCTAATTTCACTAGTAGGTTTGTATACCTAGGTTTTTTATCAAATCTCACAAATCAAAACTAGAACACACTAACCAATTACACTTTTAGATGCCCTTTTTCCCCTACTACAACATATCTCAAAATCCCCATAGGTCACTTTGGACCAATCTCATCAAAGTAAGGCTTCTACACTATCCTACTTGGCCAATTAAGCCTATTTTCCAAAGCAAGTATGTACAAATCACCTTGCCAACCTCAAAACCTTGTGGGGCAGCACTAAATAGACCAAAAACATCCAAACTCAATCACTTTCATTACAAGAAACTCTCATCTAGCCTCCTTAGTTGTAACATCCCGCTACGAAGCCCCAGGAGTTAAGAGCCAAAAGAGGATAAGATCATTTTTTTTTTAACAAAAAAGATTAACATACACAAAAATTAATTGCCAATTCGATAAAACAATAGTAAACATGGTCAAATATGACCTAAAGTACAACTTCAAGGAGAGGGATGAACCACCCTCCAGAGAAATCCGATCCGGCGCAAGCAGAATAGCTCTAAAAGTTGTGTTGGAGCTTTCTGCTCTAGAATACTGTTGTTTCGGAGCTCACTGCTCTGGGACCTATTGCTGCCCCTAGGTCAACAAACAAAGGGCGTCGGTGCTCTGAATCTTGCAGTTTCAGAGCTCACTGCTCTGGAACCTATTTTTGCCCACTGGTCAGCAACCACAGGGCGTCGGTGCTGCGGAACTTGCAGTTCCAGAGCTCACTGCTTCAGAACCTTTGTTGCTACACACAAAACAGCTACAGAAAGCACCGGTGCTCCAAAACCTTTCCATCCTACCGAAAGGAAGAGACACAACCATTTAACTGATTTAAGCGAGAATAATAATTGAAGGAAAGAGACCATAAATATTATCATAGAACAATCGATTCCGATACCAACATCAGAACCCGTAAACCAAAATAACACATCACATATCTTCTCATTAAATTTATGATTACTTTCTCTCTCAAGAGAGTACAATGTGCATAAAGGAAAAAAGTATGAATACAATAAAATTTTCATGAACAAGATACAACATCTGATAAGATATATATACACAAGGCAAGTACAGGAGTACAATAAGATAAACAAATACAAGAGAGAGATTAGCTCCAATCGATACTAAAAAAAAAACCTATACACCGATCCCCAATGGCGGTGGCAATGCCTCCCTACCATGTGGACTCCAGAGAGAACACCCCACCATGCTCGGAGGTAGTCACAAGGCCCAAGAAAAATTATAAAGCATGGATAACATATATGGCCCACACTCACATCATACATGAAGCCAACATAAAATACAATGCTTAAGGCCAATTATCACAACATGAAAAAGCTCCTACAATAATATGTCGGGTACTACTCAAGGATACTAAGATGTAGGATGCAAAATTATAGAAGAGATGAGGAGAGTCAACCATTCCCAAATCAACGCCCCGCAGATGGATAACTCAACATCCTACAGGCGGATAGGCCTTCTCGAGTGCATCCTTAGCCTTTTTAAGAGCTCAAGGCCATGCACAAGGACTCATTATCATATTAGCTTTTACTCTATAAGGCTACTCTAATGACCTTGACTTATGCTCATCTCAATTATCCAAACGAGGAATCCATAAAAGAAAACATGAAATAGTGAAAAGCCACTAAAAACCATCATTAAAACCTTTTAAAACAGCCAAGCAACATTGCTACAAAAATCATTTAAATAACTGATCTCATATACCAACAAGTAGATCATCTACCATTCAAGCATTCACCATCAATTCGTAAAAAGAAACCAATCATAAAATCGGTAAAACCTCATAAAATAATCTCGTAAAACCACTTTTAACATAGTTAAAACCACTAAGTGATGGTGCCACAAATCATGGTTCAAGTTGTTGTTCAAACGAATGGGAAAGAGGCATAGAAATTTCATTAAAATACGAAGTGCCCGGATTGAATTTCTAAGCTATACCTAGTTCATATTTTAGTGTTTCTAATTGAAAACCACCTTTGAATATTGAGTTTAGCCTAGAACAAGAGGTGTTGTTCAGAAAACACCATTTTGGCCAAATGGGCAAGAAAATGCATGGAAAAATGAACATGCCCAGAAATTAAATCTACAAAAACCCAGTTGAGATATGGGCATGTGAACATGGAATCCACCTTTGTTTCATATTTTTAGCAGGTGGTATATGAAGAACAATAAAAACCATTTAAACAGATGGCAAGAAAATCATCAAAAAATAAAATTTCTCAGATTAAAAATATGCCAAAGACCCAGTTGAGATTTTGGCATTTCTCCATAAAATCCACTCTTAAAATTTGTTTTCATCAAGAGGGCAATGAGCAGCAAATTAATTGTTTTAAAAAACAACCATCATTCAAACCCCAAGCCATACAAAAATGAAATGGAAGAGTTCCTCCAATTTTTGTAAATTAAAAACAACTCAAATCAAAAAAATGCCAGCCATACAAGAAGCATGAGAGAATACCCAAATTACCAGCCACAAAAGATTGAAGAACAACAGAAAAATACCTCAATATGCACCAAAATTTAAATGGTGGAATGCCAAAAGAAGAAGACACAATCAAGCTCCAAATTCAGACAACAAGTAAGAAATGACGTGCTGATTTCAACAATCTACCACCCACGGATTTCTTCTCAGAAAACCTTCACAATCTTCCCAACCTTAGTTGCTCAAATCATGGGGTTTTCTTCTCCATGCCAAAACAACAAATTTTCTTCTCTCCAAAAGATAATGATCCCCAAAACAAAACTTTTTTTTCCCTTTTATGTTTTCCAAAACCAAAGCAAAATGAAAAATAAAGAATTAGATAAAACTAGCTATTAAAGATCCCCCAAAAGAAACAATTAATTAAGGTCACAAATTAAGCAAAATTAAAATTGCACAAGGCTGCCCCAAAAGATTTAAATAAAATTATGAGGGCTCACAAAATAGATTAATAAAATCATTAAAATTTTCAAATGAAATGTATCATTCTCTTGAATGATCAATGAAAATCATTTAAAATAATCATTTTAAAAAATCTCATGGATATAACCATCCAAATCTCAAATCAATAAATGCTATAAAATACCATAACTGAGACCACATCAAAACACTGACAACCAAAATATGGCCACATAATAGATTCACGAAAACCATAACAAAATACCTCATCAAGGCACACTAGTAAACCACATATGACCGAAGGGTGCTCTGGACATTACTGTTAGGCAATTGGATGGTAAGACAACATGGGAACACTGCACTAATAAGGTATAGTGGGCTAGGGTAGGGGACATTTGGCCTGTATGACTACCTCTAGTTACCACCATTGGGGACTAAGAGTATGCTCAGGCCTGTGAATCTAGGCAGAGTCGATACTCAGTACCTGCATCACTCCAATTACACGTTAAAGTACATATATATAACATATATCATATAGCTGAAACACATCAATCATCAGGAAGAAGGTCATGATATCGTAAGCCTCTCGGATATGAGTGTTACGACATCATCCCTTTCCTATCCCTAATCATGCAAAAGCAATGATAACATTATATAAACATATAAGCATGTAATCCAGCATAATAACTAATCATGATAATCTATCACATAATCATCAATGTCTAATCTCATTATGATAATATTTAGAATGCTAAATCAAAATTAAAATACCATCTTACCTAGGCTGGAGTTAGAGAGGTTTTACATCCTCCCTCTTTAAGATTTGACTTACTCCTTGAATTCATGTAAACTCAATATGCATCCATGTCACATATTAGTACTCAAAATCTAAAAATCAACATTAAACGATTATACGTTATCCCAAATATGAGAAATATAATATACAACATTCATCATTGAACGAAATAGAAAGGACATCTTTTAAACATTCACCTTTATAAGAATCATTATCACTATATTGACATATGCCTTAGTCATAAGGTCTAAACATGAAATAAAATAACATGGTTATTCTTGCTAACATCACATGTATGCCAATTCTCAAAATAAGCATTTATTTTAACATCCATATTCATTCAAGGATAGGTTAAAATACACATTAATTTCCACTAAGAATAGGGTAAAGGAGATGCATAAGCACTGAATTTTTTCCAAAACACCATTATTTACAACAATATTTATTTCCCACACATTAGAACACATTTGGCATCATTTTCAACAAAATATAACAATTTACACTTTCTAAAGCACAATAAGCCAACTTTTGAACTTTTCATATGAAACCATATCCAATATGAATCATGCATTTATACATATATACATACTTACATCACTGGGAATCACATCACAAGGCTACACAAGGGTCCATTTGGACACCGGGAAGCAGCATACTAATCCATGAGCCAAGAGCCAATATCCATCTCACATAATTCATACCTCACACTCAGTGGCTTGATGGTGTTAGGCCACACACACATGGTGAGACCATCCAAACAAGACCACAATGACCTATCTCTTGTTGTATAAGGTGGTTAGCCTCCAAGAAATAGTCATCACACATAGGTGGGTAGTGGGTCCTATTTGTATAACAGCCTCACATACCCCCATCCTCAAGGTTCCCTGCGTCTACTTCCTCGTATACACTCACCAAGTCCACCTCATATGTCCTTGGAGAGGAATCACAATACGACACATGACCGATATTTGAAAACAACAAATAGAAAACTAGTTTAGCTACCAAAGTTCATAAATAAATATCAAATAAAGATTCAATTTCAGCAATAAAGTGAGAAATGCGCGCAATTTCAACACTAAGTCAAATGTAACCATGAGAGTCACATGAAAATGAAGATCACAAGCATGGCTAAACCATCACAATCAAATATAAATAAAGTGTCGGTCTTCACAATCAATAGAAAATCATCAATAACCATAAAGAAAGTCCACAATCTTTGAAATTGCACTGTACAACATTGTGTGACTAGATACTAGCCACCAAATTAGGAAGGAGGGAACAATGTCAGACTATCACAATAGCCCCTCATGTGGTGCGAAGTGAGCATGCCAACCACATGGCATGGGGTATACTCCTAGGCTACACCCTGCATCGCATTGTCATGTAGCATGGACTCGCCAAGTGGCCCATGCACTCCTTGGCTGCCCGCATGGGATGTGCACCTCGTCCCCATCCCGCATCGCATCTCAGCATGGCATGGCCATACACCAACCGAAAAAGGCATGTACTGGTTGTATGCCACATGGCAGTGTATCTGTGGCTCCACGGAAGTAGGCACGAGCAGAACACACCCCGCATAGCAATACCTCATGGAGAAGGCATACACAGGTACTCGTCATAGCTAGAGGTATACATGGCTAGGACATACCCATATGCTAACCGACCCAAACACTATCTAAAGCAAGCATGAGTGTCCCTCTACAAGTGTACGAGGCCCCATTATGCTCATCACACAAGTAGGCTATCATAACACAATCTCCTAGTGCATCTTCACGTGTCTAAGCACGTGGCATCATCACTAGCACTATGTTAGAACATTAGTGTGGTGTGGCATCATATCTATGGCATCGTGGTAAAACACATGCAGATATGGGATATATAATATATATGAGTATAAAAATATGGGGCTGCTCGAGCCTTACCTCTCATATGGACGAGGTTGACTCGCTAAAGCCAGCTCAACGCCCCTACAGGCGAACATGCAATACTAACAAACCAATGTTTTTGTACTCAAAACTGGGGAAAATGCTAGCACATATGGATCAAGTACCTTGATCCATCATAAGGGGAAGTACTGAGTACTTTCCTTGGGATCAGTTGAGCTAAGACTGCTCTGCGTCGCAATATGCACACGCTGCACACTCCGCTAAAGGAACTTTGTGGCTGCTACTACCCTTTCATGGATTGAGGGACTAGAGAACCAAAAGAAGAGAATCTATGAAACTAACTTTTGGCTACTCTTATGTATATAAATTTCAACCACACATGGGTTGGCCCTCAATCAGGTAATAAACATACAAGCACACATAATGGTATGGTTAATTCCATACCCTTAATACAACATATTCCTCATGGAAGGGTACACTGTATCACCATCCATGGCACACAAAGCAAGTGCAGGGTATTCACAACACTCAACCAATGCACAGTTACTGGTTTATCACATTTAAAGGGGGGTTACATTTAAATACTCAAATCCATTACTTTTCAAAGATCACATACCATAAATACATATATTTCTATAACTAGTGTGATTCCCTTTCCAAAATCATATCATCCATGGATTGGTATCCTGTACCACAATCCCACAGGAACACAACTCAAGCACATGATATCCACAACACTCAACATGAGCACTAATACAAGATATTCACATAGTAGGGAGTAAATTTTCCAATTTCCTCTTACCAAAATAAAACCATTATCCACCTCTAATTATGCAAGGTCATTACAAAATTTCCAAGATCATGAACTCCAATCATCCATACAATCTTTTCTTTTCAATATGATAATTTCATTAAACAAAATTTTATAATTACAACTTTTATCGCATACAATATATCACATTGCCACATGGAGTAAATTAACAATGCCATAATAATTCTCACATTCACATTCACTATTATTAAGTGATAAATCACCTTACTACACACATATGTTAATCACATTTATTTCCTGTACACAATGTAATATCATTATAATTTTTACTCAAGACAAGGTGTGTAGCATTATCACTTCAACATACATTTAAAATTTTCCATCTATCACTAACATGCAATGGATTCATTATTCCCTTTTTCTCTAAGTTTTTACTTAATGCCGAGTAATTTTCTATTCATATTCATACATGTTCCATGATTATGAATGCAACTTGGGGACTTAGGTCCTTTACCCAAGGTTTGATCTAATAAAACAAATCTTCATGAATGCATAAACATTTGCTCATAAGAAATAAACATATAATGGATTTCAATACACCACACACTCAAAGATAGGCATCTTCATTAAACTAATGAGAAGAGAGTGAAGGAGAGGGAGATTTACAATTCTGACACAGGCACGAATGCAAACATGGTTTCATCATCACATAACCACTTTCACACAAATGCATCAATCATAAGAGAGCATGCAATAATCTCTATGAACTAACAACGTGATCATTAATTTTCTATTACCATATTTATAATCTCAATATAACATGCAAAAGAAACTCTAGAACCACATAAGGTCAATCTACCAATCACTCACACAAGGAGGTAAAGAACAAAAGGGCAATACACACAAATGAAGCTTATTGACACCCTCACCGTCAAACAAACCTTCCAACACAAGAACTAAGAAACCAAGCAAGGGTAATTTTAGGCAACACATGTCACCTGCAACCCCTCAACAAGCTAAGGTCCAAGATGCCCACCCACAACACAAGATATAGGGAAGCAATCAATCTTAACCTCGAGAGACTCTCAACCAAGGGAATCACTTCAATCCTATAGGGTAAGGCAAGGCCTAGGAGGCATCATTCCTCCACAACAAAAGACAAGGTTGGGAAGCTCAACCCTCTAAAACACCATACTAAGGCACTCAAGGCAAGAGGTCCTATGACTGTCTCACGACAAAAATCACTTGGAACACACACATCAAGCGCATTGCAATCACATGAGCTACAACTACACTCAAGAGCCACTCAAGGGTCACAACCCCTTACACCATGAAAGAGACACACATCAAGAAGCAGACCAATCAAAATACACTTCTAGGTAGGCTCGAGGGTCTAACTAACCCTCACAAAGCATTCCTCAACAAGACATGAAAGGGGCGGGAAACAACAACACTTGCTGGTGGACACAACACACAAAACAAGGATCCCAATGCTGCAACATGGGCTCTAATTGTAACTTTGCCTCTGGCTCTACCATCTAGGGGCACCCTAAAAGAACAAGAAACACATCAAAGTGGATCCTCACAAGGATAGTCTATACACCATACTAAGGCATGAAAGCTAATCAACAAGACTATGAGAAAATAATATAACAAGCTCATGCCACACATGCCAAACACAACATAACATAGAAGGCTTATGTATGCCATAGCTCCTAGTGTGTGAACATGGGCTCTAATACTAGATGCAACATTGTGCTATGAACCCCGGGGAGTTAAGAGCCAAAAGAGGACAAGATAAAAAAAAAATTTAACAAGAAAGATTAACATACACAAAAATTAATTGCCAATTCGAAAAAACAACATCAAACATGGTCAAATATGACCTAAAGTACAACTTCAAGGAGAGGGCTAAACCACCCTCTAGAGAAATCTGATCCAGAGCAAGCAGAATTGCTCCAAAAGTTGCGTTGGAGCTTTCTGCTCTGGAACCCTATTGTTCTGGAGCTCACTACTCTGGAACCTGTTGCTGCCCCCAGGTCAGCAAACAGAGGGAGTCAGTGCTCTGAAACATGCAGTTCTAGAGCTCACTACTCTGGAACCTATTGTTGCCCATTGGTCAGCAACCACAGGGCGCCGGTGCTCCAGAACTTGCAATTCTAGAGCTCATTGCTCCAGAACCTTTGCTGCTACACACAAAACAACTACAGAAAGCACTGGTGCTCCAGAACCTTTGCAGCCTGCCAAAAGGAAGAGACACACAACCATGTATCTAATCTAAGAGAGAATAATAATTGAAGGAAAAAGACCATAAATATTATCATAGAACAATCGATTCCGATACCAACATCAGAACCCGTAAACCAAAATAACACATCACATATCTTCTCATTAAATTTATGATTACTTTCTCTCTCAAGAGAGTGCAATGTGCATAAAGGAAAAAGGTATGAATACAATAACATTTTCATGAACAAGATACAACATCTGATAAGATATATATACACAAGGCAAGTACAGGAGTACAATAAGATAAACAAATACAAGAGAGAGAGAGATCAACTCCAATTGATACTCCAAAAAAAACCTGTACGCCAGTCCCCAATGGCGGTGGCAATGTCTCTCTACCATGTGGACTCCAGAGAGACCACCCCACCGTTCTCGGAGGTAGTCACAAGGCCCAAGCAAAATTATAAAGCATGGATAACATATATGGTCCACACTCACGACGTACATGAAGCAAACACAAAATACAATGCTTAAGGCCAATTATCACAATATGAAAAAACTCCTACAATAACATGTTGGGTACTACTCAATGCTACTACGATGCAAGATGCAAAATTACTGAATAGATGAGGAGACTCAACCATGCTCAAATCAACACCCCGCAGATGGAAAAATCAACGTCCTACAGGCGGATAGGCCTTCTCGAGTGCATCCTTAGTCTTTTTAAGAGCTCAAGGCCATGCATAAGGACTCATTATCATATTAGCTTTTACTCTATAAGGCTGCTCTAATGACCTTGACTTAAGCTCATCTCAATTAGCCAAATGAGGAATCCATAAAATAAAACATGAAATAGTGAAAAGCCACTAAAAACCATCATTAAAACCTTTTAAAATAACCAAGCAACATTACTACAAAAATCATTTAAATAATTGATCTCATATGCCAACAAGTAGATCATCTACCATTCAAGCATTCACCATCAATTCATAAAAAGAAAATAGTTATAAAATTGGTATAACCTCATAAAATAATCTCATAAAACCACTAAGTGATGGTGCCACAAATCATGGTTCAAGTTGTTGTTCAAACGAATGAGAAAGAGGCATAGAAATTTCATTAAAATACAAAGTGCCCGGATTAAATTTCTAAGCTATACCCAGTTCATATTTTGGTGTTTCTAATTGAAAACCACCTTTGAATATTGATTTTAGCCTAGAACAAGAGGTGTTGTTCAGAAAACGCCATTTTGGCCAATTGGGAAAGAAAATGCATGGAAAAATGAAAGTGCCCAGAAATTAAATCTACGAAAACCTAGAGATATGGGCATGTGGACATGGAATCTACTTGTGTTTCACATTTTCAGCAGATGGTATATGAACAATAAGAAAAAATGTTTAAACAGATGGCAAGAAAATCATCAAAAAATAAAAGTGCTCAGATTAAAATCTACCAAAGACCTAGTTGAGATCTTGGCATTTTTACATAAAATCCACTCTTAAAATTTGTTTTCATCAAGAGGGTAATGAGCAGCAAATTAAATTTAAAAAAAAATGGCCATCATTCAAAGCCCAAGCCATACAAAAATTAAATGGAAGAGTTCCTCCAATTTTCATAAATTAAAAACAACTCAAATTAGAAAAATACCAGCCATACAAGAAGCATGAGAGAATACCCAAATTACCAGCCACATAAGATTGAAGAACAACAAAAAAATACCTCAATATGCTCCAAAATGTAAATGGTGGAATGCCAAAAGAAGAAGACACAATCAAGCTCCAAATTCAGACAGCAAGTAAGAAATGGCGCTCTGATTTCAACAATCTACCACCCACGAATTTCTTCTCAAAAAACCTTCACAATCTTCCCAACCTCAGTTGCTCAAATCATGGGGTTTTCTTCTCCATGCCAAAACAACAAATTTGCTTCTCTCCAAAAGATAATGATCCCCAAAAAAAAACTTTTTTTTCCCTTTTATGTTTTCCAAAACCAAAGCAAAATGAAAAATAATGCATTAGATAAAACTAGCTATTAAAGATCCCCCAAAAGAAACAATTAATTAAGGTCACAAATTAAGCAAAATTAAAATTGCACAAGGCTGCCCCAAAAGATTTAAATAAAATTATGAGGGCTCACAAAATAGATTAATAAAATCATTAAAATTTCCAAATGAAATGTATCATTCTCTTGAATGATCAATGAAAATCATTTAAAAAAATTATTTAAAAAAAATCTCATGGATATAACCATCCAAATCTCAAATCAATAAATGCTATAAAATACCATAACTGAGACCACATCAAAACACTGACAACCAAAATATGGCCACATAACAGATTCACGAAAACCATAACAAAATACCTCAACAAGGCACACCGGTAAACCACATATGACCGAAGGGTGCTCCAGACATTACCATTAGGCAACCGAATGGTAAGACAATATGGGAACATTGCACTAATAAGGTACAGTGGGCTAGGGTAGGGGACATTTGACCTATATGACTACCTCCAGTTACCACCATCGGGGACTAAGAGTATGCTCAGGCCTATGAATCTAGGCGGAGTTGGTACTCAATACCTGCATCACTCCAATTACATGTTAAAGTACATATATATAACATATATCATATAGCTGAAACACATCAATCATCAAGAAGAGGGTCATGATATCGTAAGCCTCTTGGATACGAGTGTTACGACATCATCCCTTTCCTATCCCTAATCATGCAAAAGCAATGATAACATTATATAAACATATAAGCATGTAATCCAGCATAATAACGAATCATGATAACCTATCACATAATCATGAATGTCTAATCTCATTATGATAATATTTAGAATGCTAAATCAAAATTAAAATACTATCTTACCCAGGCTAGAGTTAGAGAGGTGTTACATCAACACCAAACCCTCAATTTAACCCTTTCCTAGGAGGGTTTATTGAAAATCTATATTCCACTTCTTCCCGTAATCCACCAACACCTCAAATACCTTGAATAAGGTCTACACTTGCTTCACAAAACATTATATGGCATCTTCCACAAACCCTAACCAAAACCTAACTCTTACAACCCTTTCTCACTTAGAAACATGCAAAATCTCTGCTAGGGCATCACCCCAAAATTAATAACTCGCCTCCCCTTCTCCCAAGATCATACACACATATTTCCCACCCCTTGGAGGACTTGACATAGACTTGGTAGGCTGAATTTTTGACTTGGACATTGAAGGTAGGTTTTCAAATCAAATAAACCCTACCCCATAGAGTGATGTGTGTTTTCCATTATATTTTCATTGAATTCTCTTGCAAAGAAATAAAATTAGCTATGATGGTTTTTTGTTCACTATTTCCAATTGATTCTAAGTTTTCTTTAAGAGGTTTGGGGTTATAAGATCAAAGGGGTATCTTGTAGTCAATAGAGAAATAAAGTCAGTCCTTGAAGAGAGTGTAACAAAGATGTGATAATCACAAGAATAGAGTAATACTCATTTATTTAGTCATTAATTTAGCCATATATTTAGTCATTTTTATTTGTCTGATATTAGTCATTTAGTTGTGATTTTACCCAATTACCAAATTAGTCATTTATTTTCAAAATACTACTAGTGTTAGTCACGTGACTAAATGTCTAAGTCATTTGACTAAAATTTTGAGTCATGTAGTCATTTATTCTCCAAATTATACTAGTGATTTTCATCAAGGTCAAGTCATAATCAAAATCCTCATCAAATATACTAGCATTCTCATTCACATAATATGCTTTGTTGATCTTCTTTCCTTTCTTTTCTTTCTCATATCTTTCTCATATCTTTGTTTATTCCTCTTAGCTCTTTCCAGACACTTTGCAACATAATGACCTATTTCTCCACAACTAAAGAACTTAAAGGGTAACTTACCTTCATACTTGTCAGAGCCTTTCCTCATACTTCTTACAAAGTTAGCTTCTATTTCATCAAAATTTTCTTCATCCAGATCTTCAGCTTTTGTAGCCTTAAAAGCAGTTTCTAATTTGCATCCATTCCTTAGATTCGGCTTTCTCATCTCATTAGATGTCAAAAATCTCAACAAATCTTTAGTACAAGTCTTATAACCTATACTTTGGTCAATAGTACACACCTTCTCATTGTAAGCATAAGGGATAGTTTTGAGAATCTTCTTTACAATCCTGGTTTCATCTACAATAACACCAAGTCCTTGCATTTTGACCACTATCTCATCCAATCTATGTACATAAGCTTTAACATTCTCATCTTCAAACAATTGTAGAAGCTCAAACTATGTCTCCAAATTCTGCAATTTTGCCTCTTTGACTCTTTCATCACCTTCATGTGCCCTTTCCAAAGCATCCCAGAATTCCTTAGTAGTCTTCAGATTCGAAACCTTAATCAACTCAAAATGTACCATAATGTTCTTCAAAATGTACATCAACTTATTGTTCACTTCATATGCTTTGATCTCATAGACCGTACTCGAACCATTAGTAGGAGTGTAAGGATTCTTGTAAGATTTCTCCACATCATAGCCACAATACTCCAGATATTCTTCCATCAATATTTTCCAGATAGCATAATTAGTTCCATTGAACCTCGAATAGTCATAAACCATTTTTTCATCCATCCTAAACCTTCCTCAAGTAGTTAACCTCTTCAGCAAGGAACCAAGCTCTAATACCAATTGTTGAATAAGACAACTAAGGGGGGGTAAATCTGTTGTCATAGATTTAAACCTTTATTCACCGAAATTAATTCTTAACACTACTTAAAGGATTAAATATGAAATAGTAGTGTAGAAACTTAAATCCATCACACAAACACAATAACACTAGATTTACGTGGAAAACCCAATAAGGGAAAAAAGATAATTAACTCACAATACAAAGAATATCAAAATTGATTACAAGAGGCTCAATACTTTAGAAATGAGGCTTGCTACAAAAACAAGGACTCACTATCTGGATTAGGAGTCATTGTCCAACAAGACTAACAACCCAAAGGGCTCACTACCATAGAGATACAAAGAAGATAGAATAGATACGTTACCGAGAGAAGATAATCTCAATGCAACAGAGAAAGCCACCACAATTTTCTCAATCACTTATAGACATGCATGAATGATAGAGTACAACTTCTTCTCACTACATCCAAAAACTCATCATTTAGGCTTCGCATTGATCTACTACACTTGCATCACACACACTCACTGATTTGAATCAATCTTGCATCTATCTGCTCTATTTCTTTTACACTTATCTCTCTTTGTACATCCTTTCACCACTTTGAAACATATCCAAAGTTGGCCATCCAAATTCAAATTTAAATTAGGTTGGAGCCAAAACATCCTAGGGTGAAATTAGAATGAGGTCGACCCAAACACACTCTTCATAAGGAGCTAAATAGATCCAGCATGCTTCATCAACTCCAAAGGTATTGTTCAACACAAGGTCAGCCAAACCAGTCTAAAATACATAGAACCATTAAGCACAAATCTTCCAAATATCGAAATTATCTTCAATGCAATCAAAACAACTCAACTCTAGAACTACAATTCATAAGACTTTAACAAAAAGAAATCTGGACCAACAAAATTTCTCACAGACCTCAACCAGAAACACAAAAAACCATAGTTCACAATTGGTGAACATAACTTGCACTATAAAATGAATCAATAGCCAAAAATATGCATATATCATCTTCTAACAACCATGATCAACATATATAAACCATACAAACATAGGAACAAATCTTGGAGAAAAACCCAAAGGAACAACTAAACACTTGCAATATTTCTTCAATATAATTTTCTCAATATCCTCGATAGATATAGACAATAGAAACTAGTTGATAAGTAATTGACTAGTTGACATCAATGAAAACACCTTCATTCTTTCCATTCTTGCAAAAAGGTCCCCAAATGGAATGCATTGTCCACTTTCCATTCCCCATTTTGAATTAATGATGAATCCTTAAGTTATGTGAAAATCCCCTTGGGTGTGGGTGTAAAATTTCTTGTGTGTATTATGTGTGTTAAATGTTATTTGGCTTGTATGATTGTACCTAGTTCCCATAGTTGCCTCCTCATTCAAGGGTGGTTGGTTTTCCAACCAAAGGTTGGGTGGTGAGCACCACATTGGCCTATATAAGTTTTGGTGTTGTGTGTAGGTTTTGCAGGCTTGAAGAGTTGAAGATTTGGGAGTACATGTGTTGCTTGGAGGGTGAATTATATTGATTTTATTTCAAGTGGAACCTATCCTATAAAATGTTGATTGTATAAATAATCAGTGCAAAGTTTTGTAACTATGTTTTTGTAAATAAACAAATTTAAGAATTCGTAACTATAGGAAGTAGGAAAAATAAGTACTTTAGCATTTTATTTTAGTTGTGCATATAATATTGTAGTAAAGTAAATTGAATGTAATAGTTAAAATACTATCTTTATTTCACTTGCAATGTAAGAAAGCTATGTTTCAAACTTATTTAAATTAAATAGAGGGAAAGAAAAGTTAATTATGTATTTTATATTGAAAAGGAACTGAAATTTTGTTATTGGGTTCTTCATTTTATTTTAGAGTTCAAAATGGAATATAAAATGAATCCTTGCAAAAAAAAAATGCAATATTTTAAAATAGATTTCTTGTAATGAGTACATTGGCAATATATTATTTCATTCTATAAGTCTAAGTGTCTGATCAAAATATATATGTTCCTGTAGTGAAACTTCACCCATATGCATTTCAGCTCTGGAATTAAAATGAGATGGTGTTATCTATACATGATGATTATGTGTGTGTGTGTGTAAAGAAATGAAAACATGGCTGAAGCAATTAAATGGATTTTCTTGATAGGCAGAGTCAGATATAATTTGTTATAAAAAAATTCATGCATTTTGAATCCCTCTACTATCAATGAAATAGGAAGCAATCTAACTTGATAGAACTTTGTGATAAATGCAAAAAAAATACATATTAGGACAACATGTATGCATTTTTTATATTATATGAATACTATACTATGAATCTCAGACATAGAAGTAGAGAATCAGTTAATTCCTTCTCTCATCATAGAGACATTCATGATCTAATTTATTTAATTAAACTATACAACTTAGACAACACAAATATTGTTGTAAAGGGGGGGTATTTTACCATATACAAACAAAAAACAAAGGAATTAGGTAGGGGCATCATGTCACAAGCCACTCACAGCCTAACTAGGTGAGTAGGTGATGTTGTCCCCTCTATGTTCTACTATGTAGCTTCTCAGAACACACAAAATTCCATAACCTTGGGAAATACAAACAAACTATCATTATTTTTAGCCCAATCACAAGGCCATTATGTTTGGTTGAATTCACACCATCTATTTGAGCAACTAGTTTGATCTACAAATCCTTAAAGGTTTGTGAAAATTTTGTAGGTGGGAAAAAGTGCAAGGAGAGGAATCCCCACCCTTATCACCACCACCATTACTACAAAAAGAAGAGAGAGGCCATCAAATGGTTCCTATATTAAGGATTAACTATACACAACAAAAGAGCCAAGCAGCCAAACTTACTAAAAAATACACTTAGTCCCTAAAATGAATTTGGCTTGTCCTATTTAATCTAGCACTGGATCATGTTCCTTCACCTATCACCATAGACTAGCTACATTGGTTTTTATTGTTCTTATAGAGACGTTTTTAAGTGAATCATAGGGCCAATTTTGGATTTCCTCCTTCAGACGCCCCATATCTCCTAGCTTGTGTCACTTCATAAGACCCTCATCATACCCATTCTTGTAGATGACTCATGAAACTATATTATAAACATGGACGCATTTGATTATTATAAAGTATTTTCATATCATAGATAGTGATAGGTCTTGTTGTCTTACAGTGCATAACAATATAAGTATAGTAAACTAGAAACAATGCTTCTAATGGTGATATATCATAAATAATGGTTTAGGAAGGTCCTAACAACACATTAAAAAATCATAAGCCAATTTGCAATGATAGAGTAAATATAATCTCTACTCAATGTTATGAAAGACTGATTGGAGCACGGTTGCACATGCTGGGCTACGTACAAGGGTGTATTGCATTACATTAATGACTTACTTTCATCATTGGACAAAGTTGCAAGAAGTCCCATCTATTGAATCATAATTCAAATCCCAAGGTACTCTACTACATTTAAAAGAAGTCGGTTCAGATTCTATTAATGTATGTAAATGAATTTGGATGAAAAATGATACGTTTCTTCATATCATATGAGCCTTGAATTATCTTAACGATAAAAGAACATCCTAACGTGGATAAGTATGATACTGTAGACACCTAAAAATTTCCTAGCTTATGAACTAGCATTTTCGCACTCATATTCATCTATTAATTAACTGATTTAACATCATTTAATAATTAATTCATCATCAAATAACATCAAACAAAATTGAACAATATTGAACAACATCGAACATCATCCCACACCATACTAGACCATCTCGTAACATCTCAAAATGACTCAAAATCATCCCGTAACATCTCAAAATGACTTGGATTTATCTGAGATCATCTTGAATCATCTCGAAATCACCCTAAAACATCTTGGAATTATCTTGTAATGTCTCAAAACATCTTGGAATCATACCACAACATTCCCACATCACACCACATCAAAATGACATAAAAAACCCTAATTCCTCTATTAATTTAATAATACAACATTATTGCCCGTTAAGGGGCTTGGTTGGGTTAATCTGACTCATGTTTCTTTAGAGGTGGATAAATGGGAGAAACTAGATGAAGGTTGGTGGAAGGTAAACTTTGATGGAGTGGAGAAAGGAAATCCAAGCCCATCTAGAGCTAGTAGTATTGCTCATGATTGGAACAAGAAAGTGTTGGCTATAGGAGCAATATGATTCAAGGAGGGAACCAATAATGTAGTAGAAGAAACAATAGCCTTAATGGAAATTAAGATAGCCAAAAAGTTAGGGGGAACAAAGATTCATCTAGAGGGTGATTCTTGAATAATAATTAAAGCAATTTAAAAAGGTGAAATAGATGCTTAGCATCTGTAGGGAGTGGTTAGGAAAATTATGGAAGAATTAGCCCATTTTAAAGACTTTAAGGTTAGACATATAAGGCGAATGGGGAATGTCGAGGAAGACATCCTATCAAAATGGGCACTATCCTTTGTAAATGTGGATGTTTTAAGATTTGAAGATTTTAGTGGCATTAATTTGGAGGACAGTATTTCAAGGCATTTATTGTAAGAAGGAATGAATGTTATGCAAGCAAAGGTGGTGTCATAATTCCCAAAAGAAGTGGTGCATTGATGAACATTGATTGCCGGCATTGGACGTGCGTTTAACATTAATGAAGATGGCTGGAAAATTGAGATGTATTAAAGACACACATCTCATCACCTTCGATCTTTTTCAGTCCACGTTTGTAAGAAATGCAGTTGGTCAGTGGTGGGTATTTTTTGGAAGCCAAGGAACCAGAGAAATAATGGAGGCCAATTTTCACCTTGACATCATGGAGGAAGCTAGACCGATTTGTTGGTAAAGCATTTGTGAAGAGGTTGTGGGTTATTTATGTTCAAGGAAGTGCATGTAGTGCAAGCAGTACAATTAATCTTGGGGAATGGCTTTGAAAGTTTAAAGCATAGATATAGGACCAATATGGATATTTATTCTCTGGTCATGGTGTGGGGTCTGGATCTAGGTGAGATGGTGGCTATAGTGAGGAAATTCATGAATTCTCTAGTTCACAAATATTTTTTAGAGGATATGGAAGGAATTCTGAAGTGGGTGATACCTAGAGTGGGGCTTGTTAAGGTTGAAGGCATGGATGGAGGCAGACTAGAGCTTGTGGACTTAAATCATTTATTCATCAGATGGCTGGAAGGATGCACTAAAGATCTGTTCTGAAAAGATGCAGAATGCGGGTGGCAAGCACTCAAAGTTTGCGTGGAATTAATGGAGGTTGAGAAGGTCTTAGAGAATCTCAAGGACATTGCCAAAGAAGAGAAGTGTGAAATGATGGGTTTGTGTCTGAGGAAGAGGATGAAGCCATTAATGGAGATAGTGTCATTAAAGCTAGGGAATTTGGCGAAGGCATCTAAGTAGTACAAGTTTCTTATTTTTAGTGTACTGTGCAAATTTCTATCTATGAATTGGTTTTTTTGGGGTTTTTCCTAGATATGCACTGTAAATGTAAAGCACCTTAAGACATGAGAAATGATAGGAAGGGTATTTTTTAGGCTGTTATTTTTAGGGGTTCTCTGTTAAATCATAACTATGCAGGTTAATCAACTTTTTTGGTAGTTGTTGGATGAAGTTAGAACTAAAGCTTTTGTAATATTTGCTTTATATTAAATAAAATAAAATATTATCACCGATAAAAAAAAATACAATATTATTTAATCAATTCACTTTTTCATCATTTCGGACAAATTAAATAAATTTCATTTATTTAATAAACTCCTAAAAATCCTAATTCCTATATTGATTAAATAAAACATTTTTTAATTAATTCACATTTCATCATTTCGACTAATTAAATAAATCACATTTATTTAATAAAGTCATAATCTCAATTTATTTTGTCTTGATTGAGTAAATAATGCCAATTGATTAATTATGTCACTAAATCACCTTATTACCCTAAGTGGATTAAATTATTAAATAATAATTTAATTACGACACTTTCCCTCCAAAATTTGAGCAATTAAATCAAACTATTCAAATCAATTATTAAAAATCAAATTAAACTAATGCAACTTTGTTTGCAAAAATCACACATGATTTGCATGTTCAACTCCAAAAAGAAATTAATTAATTAAATCAATTAATTCATATTCCTCACCCACATTCCGATTGAGGAAATTATGATTGTTGACTTAGCAATCTAATTTGTTAACTGATTAATCTAAATTGTTAGCTAAACAATCTATTTTGTTAACTAATCAATCACATTTCCTAACTAAGCCATCACATTCCTAACTAAGCCATAAAAATCCCGACTAATCAATCTAAATCCGTTAAGTGATCAATCACATCCCTGACTGGCCAATCTATTTCTCAATCACCCAAATTGTGCAATCAACTTTGCATAATTTTCTCATGTCTAATTCCTCTCAACACACTCTAACAGTTGATCTGGATATTCTTCAAAACAATCTTGATCGTCCATTTCAAATCTCATTTTCTATATAAAAAACCCCTTTCCTCACAAATAAGGATCGGAGAATCAAAATACATTGAGCAATGAAGTGCTTTCAAGAACACCATTGAAAAAGCTTCACCATTTGTCCTCGATCAACCAAACACAACAGTCATTCATCAAGGTTTTACAAATGAACTTTGGAGGCCTCACGGTGATAAGAACAACCCAACATCGGGAAAATACACTCCACTATGGGATGGTAAGACTGTGTTATTCATGTTCATTTGTTTATGTAGTCATAGATTCATTTATGCATGTTAGAATAGCTTAGTTTCATTTCGTATGTGTAGGTTTAGATCGTAGATTAATTTGTTAATCTTAGTTTAGATCTTAGATTTAACATGTTTTATTCATCTTCTGGTCTAACTTTCTCCCCCTCACATATTCTACATTTGAGGGGGAGAACATTACATTGGAAGACAGATAAAACATGTTAAATCTAAGATCTAAACTAAGATTTACACATTAATCTAAGATCTAGACCTACACATATGAAATGAAACTAAGCTATTCTAAAATGCATAATTGAATTTATGACTACATAAATGAATGAACATGAATAACAGAGTCTTACCATCATGTAGTGGAGTGTATTTACCTAATGTTGGGTTGTTCTTATCACTGTGAAGCCTCCAAATTTTGTGTGCAAAAGGTTGATGAATGAATGTTATGTTTGGTTGATCAAAGACAAATGGTGAATCTTTTTCAATGGTGTTATTGACATCACTTCATTGCTCAATGTATCTTGATTCTCTAATCCTTATTTGTGAGGAAAGGGGTTTTTTATATAGAAGATGTGATTTGAAATGGATGGTCAAGATCATTTTGAAGAATATCCAAATCAATGGTCAAAGTGTGTTGAGAGGAATTGAAGATGAGAAAATTGCGCAAAGTTGATTGCACAATTTGTGTGATTGAGAAATAGATTGGCCAGTCAGTGATCTGATTGATCAGTTAACATATTTAGATTGATTAGTCAAGAATGTGATGGCTTAGTTAGGAATTTTATGGCTTAGTTAGGAATGTGATGGCTTAGTTAGGAATTGTGATTGATTAGTTAACAAAATAGATTGTTTAGTTAACAATTTGGATTGATCAGTTAACAAATTAGATTACTCAGTCAACAATCATAATTTTCTCAATCAAAAAGTGGGTGAAGAATATGAATTAATTGATTTAATTAATTACTTCCCTTTTGGAGTTGAACATGCAAATCAAGTTTGACTTTTGCAAACAAAGTTGCATTAGTTTGGTTTGATTTTTGATAATTGATTTGAATAGTTTGATTTAATTATTCAAATTTTGGAGGGAAAGTGTCATAATTAAATTATTATTTAATAATTTCATAAACTTAGGGGAATAAGGTGATCTAGTGATGTAAATAAATAATTGGCATTATTTAATCAATCAGGAAAAAATAAATTGAGATTAGGACTTTATTAAATAAATGAAATTTATTTAATTTTTCTGAAATGATGAAAAAGTGAATTAAATAAATAATGTTGTATTATTCAATTAATAGAGGAATTAGGGTTTTTGATGTTGTTTTTATGTGGTGTGATGTGGAAACATTGTGGTATGATTTTGAGTGTTTTGAGATATTATGTGTTGATTATGAGATGTTCTAGGGTGATTTTGAGATGATTTGAGATGATTCGAGAGAAATCTGAGTCATTCTGAGATGTTACAAGATGATTCTGAGTCATTCTAAGATGTTACAAGATAAATCTAAGTCATTCTTAGATGTTACAGAATTTTTCAGGATGGTGTGGGATGATGTTAGGTGTTGTTCAATGTTGTTCAATGCTACTTGCTTTTGTTCGATGATGAATTAATTAAATGATTTTAAATCATTTAATTGATAGATGAATATGAGTGCCAAAATGATAGTTCACAAGCTAGGACATTTTTAGGTGCCTACATTTTTTCCCTTTTTGATATAAAGTATTGGTTACTTTGTTTCAACTAACATTTCCCCAATATGAACCAGGTGCAAGAGTTTCCCTGGTATGCTCCAAAAAGGATTGCATGGATAGTGCCCCCTTGGGAAATTTGGTGAAAATTTTAGATAATGAACCAAATTTCCTGATAAGTTGATGTGATGCGTTAAGTGCAAGGACTAACAGAAGAAATTTTTGAGTAGAAGAAAATGTTAGTAAGATTGAGAAGATAGAAGAAAGTGAATGATATTAGAAGAAAATGTTAGTAAGAATGCGATGTCATTGATGAGTTACTTTTGCTTTACTTGGAGGCTTCACAATTTGAACAATCTTGTTTGGTGTAGCAAATAGATATGATACACTAGGGTATTAATGACCAAGGTGAATTTGTATCCATTATGTGGACTTTGACTCTACAAACAAGGAGTATTCTTGTTCATACCAGACATACATAAACTTTATTTAAAGTATATAGTTGGGTTGTGTTAAAAAAAATTTGGACCAACCACACAAAGAGGTATAAGATACCTAACATGAAAATGCTACACAAATTTTAGACCATTTACACAAAGAGGTATGAAATACCAAACATGCAACTACTAATGAATTTCAGACCATTTACACAAAGAGGTATGAAATACCTAACATGCAACTACTACACAAATCAAGTTTCAACACAACTTTCATACACTCAATAAAGCAAGTATTTGCTATGATAGTCTTACAAAAATATCATACAAATAGAAAACCAAAAATGATGCTCAATTACCCTCATTCCTTCCTCTCTAAATCCTTATGGACATCCTCGAGAGATCCTAGGAACTATTCAATAATGTAAATTGAAAAGATAAGACTACAAAAACATAAAAACCAAAATTGTTGTATCACTTGCTTTATCTGTTATGGGACTATTATCTAGTGTTGATCATGTCTATCATAGGAATGGATCTATTAAGAAATATCTCAGGATGTTGTTGGGAATTGTCAATAGAAAGGAAGTTATACTTGGCTTTTTTTTTGTCTATTTGGATTCAAATCCTTGTGATTGTTTTCTTGAAAGTTCTAGATTTTGATGTTGCTTTGTTTGTTTATTTGTTTTGTCAAAGGGTGAGTGTGATGACATGTTTATTATGGATGATCCTTTATTATGGATAGGTGATGGTGGAAATAGGATTTTTGAGATTTTTCAAATGTTTTTGTGCTTTTCGATGTTCATTTGATATTGTTTTTGTTGTGTTTTCAAGATATCTGAATATTTTTATTTTGTCGATTATTGAGGAGCTATGGTAAGGATTCGGGGAGCCTCATATCATGCAAATGCATTTTGAGAGTTTAGATGTCCTTTAGGCATCGATTTCTTGGTATGTACCTTATCACTTCTCATTTTCATTTTGATACATTCTCGTATTACGTGTACAAAGTTTCTTGAGTCAATAGCAAATTTCTAGTGATTTTTGAGTATCTGTATTGGTTTTGGTGCTTTTGTACTATGAAAACTACATAGTTGCTTGAAAACTACACTATTGTCTGAAAACTGCACTGCTGTTTTATGCTTTTTTCCTGAAACTGTGCTATTGTTCTAAAATTGTGCTATTGTTTTTATGCTTTTTTCCTAAAACTGTTCTATTGTCTGAAAACTACGCTATTGTTTCATGCTTTTATCTTGAAACTATGCTATTGTTCTAAAATTGTGCTATTATTTTATTCTTTTGTCCTGAAACTATGCTATTGTCTGAAAACTATGCTATTGTTCTAGAATTGTGGTATTATTTCATGCTTTTGTCCTGAAACTGTGCTATTGTTCTAAAACTACACTATTGTTTTATGCTTTTGCCCTAAAACTATGCTATTGTCTGAAAACTGGCTATTGTTCTAAAACTATGCTATTCTTTTATTCTTTTGTCCTGAAACTATGCTATTGTTCTAAAACTATGCTATTATTTTATGTTTTGTCCTAAAACTGTGCTATTGTTTGAAAACAACACTTTTGGCTGGTGTTTGTTAAGCATTTATCCCAGAACCTAGCAGTTGACTTATCCTTCTATCGTTTTCTTTTAGAATTTGTTCTAAATGTTAGCATGTGTCTATTTGTCATCATAAATGTCGTTTGTCCTCATGCTCATGTAATTTTGTGTTATTTTTCATGTTTAGAGTGAAACCCTAACATCCTAGTTTAAAATGATTGTAGGTGGTCCTCAAACCATTGTAGCCAAGTGAGAGACAACTTCAGGATCTATTTGATCTGATTATTAGTTTCATGGGTTTTGTTGTTTTGTGAATGTTTTTGGATTTTAGAATTTGTTTGGATTTTGTATTTTTGAAAAAGTTGGAAACCTAAGGGGATTGACCTAGGGTCTCAAGGGCTAAAAATACTTGCCTACATTGTACATGCAAAGACCACATAGTTCGACCATTTGAATCAAAGCATAAACTTGTTTTTAGGATAAAAAATTCTCAGATTGATATTCCACTTCAATTCCCAAAGCATATGTTGTGGAAAATATATTTGAACTACCTATGGGGTTCAATAAAATATTGATATCTTAGACTATTTGAGTGAATGAATAGCCCAATGATGTTGTTTTGTTTTTAATGTTTTTAAGATGTTTTTGATTTTTGATAATTTTGATTTTTTTGGATTTTTACCCTTTTGCCTAGGGTACAAGATGTTGAAACCTTAGATTGGTACTTCACTTTTTTTTTCTAGAGGACATGTTACGAAAAAGATTACTTGAACTAGCTACAGGGTTCAAGCAACTGTTGATATCTTAGAATTTTCTAGTGAAGGAACACTCCATGTTGTCATCATATTTGAAGGTTAGCTTAGTAGTGCATTGGTGGTACACCTTGTTTTTAGGACGAACTGTTTCAAAGGTTACCCTAATAGTGCGTTGGTGGGATACCTTGTTGGAACAAATTGTTTTGAAGGTTACCTTGATAGTGCATTGGCAATATACCTTGTTGTTGGGACAAATTGTTTTGAAGGTTACCCTAGTGGTGTGTTGGTGGGTATACCTTGTTGTTGGTTCATTTTTACCCTCTTTCTTGGGGTGGAAGATGTTGAAAACTTGGATTGATACTTCACCTTTTTTTTCTAGAGGATATGTTTTGGAAAAGCTTACTTGAACTATCTGCAAGTCCCAAGTAACTCTTGTTATCTTCAAAATTTTGAGTGAAGGAATTATCCACATTGATGGTATATTTGAAGGTTACCTTGGTAGTGTGTTGGTGGTAGACCTTATGGATGGGACAAATTTTCCAAAGGTTACCTTGATAGTGCGTTGGTGGTATACCTTGTTGCTAGGATAAATACCTAGATCACAACTTGAGCTAGAAGACATTGATCAAGATTTACTTTGAAGAAAGATGCAAGCATTTGCCCCCAGTGTCTCGCAATGTAGGTGATGGGTTATCTTGTGATAGGATAACATGTTTGGATAGAGTATGCCCTTTGGACAATACCTCATGGATTAGATAATGCTGGATAACACAGGATCAATTATAGTGATCCATGTCAAGATGTTTTCCATAAACAAGTGTAAAGTATACACCAAACATTTGTCAAGATCAAGATAAGTTGGATTTGGATAAAAATGGCTTGGGTTCGTTCTAAATAAGTTGAGATGCTTCCACCTAAAATAGTGCATGTAGATGCTCAATTCTACACATGACACCTATTTGCTAGGTTTTCATCATGGTATTTGTCCAAAGTACCACCATATTGGTTTTCACTAGAGGACATTTTTCTTTTGACTATTTTTCTTGATTTTTTTTTCATTATTTTTTCTGATTTCTAATGTCACACAAGACACCTGTTTACTAGGTTTTCATAATAGTGATGATTTTTTGCTCATGTTGGAACACCTAGTGGTGCTCATGTAGACATTACTGGTGCTGATATGGTCATTTTTGTTGTCATGACATGCCAACGATATCCTACTTGGAGGAGTTGTTTTGCTAGGATATGAGTGCTTGAATGTAACCCCTAGAAATTCTTGTCTTCCTTGTTGATACTAGAGTTAACCTTACCTTGATGTAGACATCATGATAGAGTGCCCTTAGAATCCTTATGATAAAGAGTTATTGCCAATACATGGTCAATATGAGATTTGGATATCTTGGATGGAAAAATGTGTTGAGGGATATGATATTTAGATGGATTGGTCAAAATTTTGGAACCTTTGACTCTCCAAACTTGGAATGATAAGCAATGATGGGTGTATATGGAGATTTGATTGGGACCAACTTCTTCATATACCTTGTAAGTTACTCTTGAAGCTTTGTTTTGCATTGTTGGACATCTATGATGGATGAAATTCCTTTTTTTGATTTTGCCCCATAGTTTCTTTGACTAATGGAGTTTGATAGGGATGATTTTCTTGCTTTTTCTTTTGTATTCATTTAAATTTTTCTTGTCTATTTTGTCTTGCTAATTCTTTTGATTCAATGAATTTTTTCATTCTTTGATATAACTTTTTTTCTTGTTGTTGGTCCTAAATAGAGGGTGGAAATATGTGTGGATGGCGATTCATGACATGGCTAGTTGTAATGTTGGTATCAGTTTCATCATAAGGACTCTTCATGCTCTCTATGTTGATGCTTGCATTAGATAAATTTTCCCCCAGTATTATGGAGGTATCACTAATATTTTTAGATTCCTTTGAACAACCAAGACCTTGATGCTTAGGATTGCCAATGATTTGCATTGATTCTAGGATACCCTGTTCATGTAGGCCTAATCCTTTGTCTTGATACTGAATCCATTGAAAATTTTCATTTGCAATAAGATATGTCATACCTTGGAAACAATGTGTTATTCATTCTCTATTCTGCTGTGGATATTCAAATGTGATAGATTCTTCATTGATAGGATCCTTTAGATGTGGGATAACTTCTTGATTGATATCTTTAGCCTGATCTTGTGAAATATCATATTTTAATGCTTCTTCAAGAGGTTTTTTTGATTTACTATCCACGTAAAAGAATTCCTCATGATTCATGTCTTCATAGGGTGTTTTTGATTCACAACTTATATAAAAGTCTTCTTTATGATCCATTTTTGATATGTCTCCATGGGATGTTTCTGATTCACAACTTATGTATAAGTCTTCTTCATAATCCCTCTTTGATATGTCTCTAGCTTCTGCTATGTCTTGATCTTGTGTACAAATGTTAAGAGTAGGAGACTCTTATTCCTTGGTAATGATTTCAAAAGTATGATAATCTTTTCTTGGATGGAGATCATCTACATGTCCATTAGGAGTAAGCATCTGATGGATAGATGTATGTGTGCTTGGTATATGGATATGTTCTTCTTTTGGAAAATATGGGATGTCTTGGAAGATATCTGCCAAGTCATTATAGTATTTTGATGATAGGGATTCTTGATCTTGACTTTGTGTGGTATCATCTTTAAATTTTTTTGGATCACGTTCTTGACATGGATCAATTTCAAAGAAGGGACTGCTTGTAAAGGATCCTTGGTTTTCCTCAAAATGTGGGCATATGGGTGATGACTCTTGGCTTAGATCTTTTGCATTGGGTATAATTTTTGGATGAAGAGTCTCTTGATCATTAATATGTACTGCTATGAGGTTGGATGGTGTCAATATATCTCAAAATGACTCATTGCTATACTTGGGAGATTGATTTTGATCGTTCTTGGGATTAAATTCTTGATGTATGTCCTCTTGCTCACTGGATGATGTAGAAACATTGTCAATGTGATTAGTGATAGATAGTTCTTGATTGTTGCTTTCAACTTTTGAGGTTGAGACATTATCATTGTTGTCTTTGGTAGCTGGCCCTTGAACGTCATTTTTAATAGCCATTTTTCCTTGATCAATGAGTTCTTGGACAAGGTTTTTGAGTGTTGTGCATTTGGTTGTTCTATGACCCTTGCTTTTATGGAATTCACATCATTCATACTGGTTATAACAAGGGATTTTAAAGTTTGGTTCACCATAAGCTGGACTGTCATTTATTTTGATAAGTTCCTATTGTCCTAGTTCATGCATGATTAGCTCTAAAGTTTCTCCCAAAGGGGTGAATTTCCTTCTTGGTTGGTAATCTTTCCTCTATGGCTTTTCTTGATTATTTTTCTCTTGATTTTGCAAAATTACTTGATACTTTGTTTGAGGTACATTTTGATATTGCACTTCAGGTACACCTTTGTGTTGAAAAACTTCTTGATACTGCCATTGATGTACATTTTGATATTGCTTTTGAGGTACACCCTATTATTGCATTTGAGGTACACATTGATATTGTTGATATTGGATGTGTTGTTGATGTGGATATTCAGGTGTTTGTGGAATAATGTCTATTTGTTGTGGATATGCAATGTTTTGACTTTGTACATGGCATCAATGATACGTCAGATTTTGATTTCGTTTAAGTTCCTCAAGATCTCTCTCCATTATATTTAGGATGATTTGATGTTTTGGACTTATTCCTTGATTGGGGTTTTGAAACCCTTGATTTTGTTGCCCCACTTGATGTTGTGATCCTTGATAAGAGTGATTTGGGTAATAGGTCGACATGTTTTGGGGAAAATTTTATATTCAATACCCTATCAAAAGGTCACTTGGTTTATATCCTCATGGGATACTCTCATCGTTCATGGAATTTGTTGGTGGGATATTGGTGATGTTCTTTCTTTCTTCCATTTTATTCATATGATGTGATCTCGTGGTTTTCATAAAAATCTTGGGTCCCTTGTGGGAGAGTGGCTTAATGTTTGAACTCTCTAGGTGACTCAAATCCTAAAGACCCGATGTTTTCCTACGGATTATGTGAGATATTGGAACTGTTGGAATAGACCAGTATTTTGATAATAGTAGAAGGAATACAAGTTTGAAGTATTCCTAGAAGCTCATTTGTAAAAGTTTTATACCAACCTAGTTTTGGTTTCGTGAAGTGCCCAAAGGTGTTTATTGAGAGCTTTTGGACTAAGATGCCTAAGTCTAAAATGATGACCTGTAGAATCTATCTTAGGGATCTTGACCTTGTGTGAGATCATGAAGGGGATATTTATTACCATGCAAGTGGTTGTAATATGGGTCTCTCTACTGCTATGTTAGTTTTTTCTTCCTCTTCATCTAGGAGAATTGATGTGGTGAGAAACAGGCAGGGTGTTTCGTTCTTCTGGAAAATGAAAGTTCTCAAGGTACTTATGATGTCAGTTTGTTCACCTTCGATATATGTGAGACTAGGCTTAAGGATCAGTGCTACAAGATATAGTTGTTGAACTAGGGCAGTTGGCCACTAGATGATCATAAAGTTTGATGGTGTTATGAAATGGTTGTTGTGAAGCTCAAGACCCTAGGGTTTGATTATTGTTTTCGAATGATACTTCTTCTTGGAAATCAAAATGTTGAAGAACTAAGGTCTATATTCCACTTCCTTGTCTAGAGGATATGTTGTGGGAAAGCTTACTTGTACTATCTGTGAGTTTTAAGTAACTATTGATATCATGGATGTCTGAGTGGAGGAATAACCCTAATGGTTTGTTTGATTTTGATTTTGAATAGGTAGGATGTAAATAATGGATGTGGGACTATTTGACCTTCTATCTTTCCAATTCTTTTGGTTCGAACAATGATCTTATAAACAACTCTCTCTCAACTTTTTCTGCATGTTTGAAGTATGGAAAGTGATAAAAAACCACTTGGACTGACTCAACAAGCATGGACTTATGTGACCTTCATGTTTATAACTTAGGTTATGAAATCACAACACTCAAGCCATAGTTCCCAAATGTTTACTTTGATTAATGTACCCTAAAATCAAAGCTAGAATGTCTGGATATATTTAAGGAAATATCCTTTCAAAGGGGTGCAAACATAAGGATTCTTGCACAAGGATGCACTAAATCAAAGGGTTTGTGGTTAAATCATCTCGTTTAGTGTTTATTTTGAATGTGTTCTTATTCTTAAACCAATCACATAATTTGATGTAAAAAAAATTTGAATGTAATGGGCCAAGTTTAACATAAACCAATAATTAAAATCCTAGGGGATAGACACTATTCTCTTAGGTATGCTTGCTTCATGCTCTGAAGAGATGATTTAACATGCAACTTATGGTGTGGGCCTATTGTAAGACATGGAAAGTAACTTCTTGGAAGTAAATTCTGATGCACCACTTTCATAGAATGTTTTTGGATAATAGGGTGACCTCTAAGACAATTTGGTTCTTAGTAGTAACTGTGAATGCAAAAATCCGACACTCACCCACAGGCCACTTAAGGCTCTTTAACTATTCCCATTCCACATAAGGCATGGGATTAGGTGCAGTTTGTTGTCAGCATGACTTGAAGCTAAATTCTTATGATTTCACAACCTTTAATATAGCCCGCCAGTAAACATGCTTCGAGACCTTGCAATGAGTTCTCCAACACGGGATGTATGTCAAGGCAAGCCCCCTCTTTAAGGTAAACTTGAAAAAAAGAAGTGAAATGCTAAAAAATATTCTTTTGCTCACCCAAGATTTCCAAAAGGTGTGAGGGGAGAAGATAAAACACTTTAGCTTTTCCAATCAATGAATGCACAGTGAACAATCCATAGCAAATTGATTCATTTTAAACACCTCGAGCGGTGTTATCCCCATAAATATGTGAATAACATAAACAAATTGTTATTTTTACTTGCACCAATAAGAAGTATTCAAGATATTAGTAAAAAATCACAATGGTGCAATACAAAAGAAATGAATTGTTTGAATTTTAAGCTCCAAATTTGGGTGTTTGGCCATGTGCAGGATCATCATGGAAAAAATAGGCCCTTAAGTGGCAATAAAATTTAGAAAAATCAGAGTTAGACAACTTGACATAAATATTTGAATATGTTATCTATATTATTTCAAAAATATATAACAATATAATCTATAGAAAGTTGAATTTAGTTTCTAAAATACTAAGTTTATTTAAAAAAAATAAAAATCTACTTGGTGAAAATTTGAAATTTCAATGCAGTAGTACTTAAATTTCAGGGAAAAAATAAGAAGTAGGTGTTTGTCTGACCACCCTAACCATAATAAAATGATAATATTTTTTTGTAATATTTTAGATATAAGTAGAGGACTCATGTCCCGATGTGATGCATATTTTTTTGTTATTTTTTTCCAAGTAAATAATTAATTATGATTTTTTTATTACAACTTTTAAAAATATAAAAACTCATATGTCTGACCACCTTAACTTGGTCAAAACTTAATGAAATTATTTTTTTATTTTTTTAATCCTATAGTATGTGAAGCATAGAATGTGACACATGTTTCAAATTCAAAAAAATTGATACCGTTTGAAAGCTATAGATGGTTTTCAATTAGCCTATCAATCAGGACTTTATTCGTAATTCAATTAGAAAATGAATAATAATTATTTATTAAATTCAAAGTAAAACATAATTTATATTGGTGGAAAGCTAAGAATCTCCTTTAAAAACCCTTTTCGTTTCATCAATTTTGGGTAAAAAAAAAGTCATCAGCCACATGGGCCATCATATCACTTACACATCGCCACTTTTTGGCCCATCATGATCTTGCACATACCTGTTTCTAAGAAAACAATCCTTGTCTCTGTAGCACCCCTCTAATTTGCTTATGTTTTTAGACAGTGCTTTTATTTTGATAGACTATGATACTATGATGTTGTTATTTGATCGATGACATTATAGCGATGATGGTTTTTATATTGAAATGTGATGGTATAATATATTGATGATTATTGATTATGACATGCTCTTTAGTTAGTATATTTGATTATGTGAGTTGATATTGATATATGTTCATATATAGTTATTTGATGTTTAGTTTTGTCAGTATTGATGTGACACTATATTGGTGAAGGGGATAGGATTGCATCACTCGCTTGTGAGCAACCTGCGATTCCACGATTTTCTCTTAATAGTGTGATTGTTCATGATGTATATACATGTACGACATATGTTTGGTTATAGGGTTGCAGGTATAGGAAATCGACTCCACCTAGATTCACAAGTTTGAGTGTGTCCATTGCCTAATAGAATAGTTGATTGGGAGGTAGTAACATGATTTCCTTGTCAAACCACAACCCTAGTCACAGTGTGTCATCAGTCTTTGTTTGGTCATGCTTTGTTGTCAGGTTGACCCCGTTTGCCTTGTTGTTTAATTATTTTGCAAGGTATGTTCAGTGGGAAATTAATGTTTATAATGTTTTAAATTGATTATTTATTTAATCATGATTAATGTTGTTAGAAGCTTTAAGTTTGATTTAATTAATTATTTTTAATTTATTTTGTAAAGTAATTTAATTATTTAGATTAAATTTATTTTATATACTGATTAAAATTAATTAGATTAAATTCGATATTAAAATTGATAGATTAATGAAGTTTTATTTAATTAATTATTTAAATTAATTAAATAAAGTTGTGAATTTAAATGAATGGATAATTAAAATTAATATTTGATTTTAAATTATTAAATAAACAAATATCTTATAAAATATCTTATCGAGGAAATATGTTGTGATTTGATTTGGAAAGATATTTTGGGATTGTGACATGAGTTAGAAAATTGAAAACTGGTGTTGGGAAATAATTCATGAAGAGAATAATTGCATTAAATGAAAGAGGGAAAAGAGGCTATTTCACGAGAATGAAAATGGTATTTTGGGGTTGATGAAAGTTGGAAGTTCTCAAGATATTGGCTCTGGTTTTATTTTCAACTTTCTAGAAAAGAGGATTATTTTGGAAGAGGCTTTGATAATTTTGGAATCTGAAGGCGAGGCTCTACTTCAAACTTCAATTCTTCAAGTGTCTGAAATAGGTTCTTTATTGTTGTTATTTAAATTCAAATTTGAAAAGATTGCTTGTACAATGAAGAAATTTTTATTTGTTTTAAAGTTTTAATATGTATTGAAAATTGGAAAGATTGTCATGAAAGCTATAGAGCCTCAAATTAAATTCTTATATTCTTTTGAAAAGATGAATTGTTTTAAAACAATAGAATTTCCAGAATGATTATATTGAAAATAGGAAAAACCTCTATTGGAATTGATTTCAATCTTCATGTTAAAATTTATAGAAAACCTCTGATTGCATTCAAAATGATCTTCCTGTAGAAGATTATTGTTTTTCTTCTAGTTGGATTTATTTGGCTTGGGAAATTATAAACCTCTGGTAAATTTGTAAATATTTTCCTGTAGAATTTTTTTGTAAAAATTGTTCATATGGAACAATCAACTTGATATATCTATATATATATATTATATAAAAATATATGCATATATATATATATATATATATTTTATTTTTCCTCCAAATTTATTCAGGAAAATACCAGATTGAAATTGTACAACGATTTAAAATAATCACAGGTTTTTAAAAATTGATAGTTTTAAAAAAAAGTTTGTAAGGGGCTAGGGGCTACCCCCATAGCCACCCCCATAAGGGGAGGTGGTGCTATGGAGGCAACGCCCAACACTTACTTCACAAGCCACACCGCCCTTAAGGGGTTCGGTTGTGAATACACAACGAAGCATTATCTGTGGATTCATGACATTTTGTCCGCCTGTTTCGATTTTATTATTATTTTTTTTAATTTATATAAAATATAATATATGTTTATATGTATAAACATATATATATATATTTAATTTATTTGGAAAATAGTATTTAATTTTTAAATATTTAGATAATATATTTATATATATATATATAATTATATATAAATATATATATATATATAATTATATATAAATATATATATATATATATATATATATATTCAAATATATATGTTTTAATGAATTTTATATTAGGTGCATGTAAATGCATGAACTAGATGTTTTTAAAATGAAATTAAATTAAGCTAGATTATTTTAAGCAATGTATTATTTATTTTCTTGGAATAGAAATTAGATTAAGGAAATCATAATGATAGTTTTATTAAATGCCTGAATTGCTTATTTAATTATGATGTATTTTGTTCACGTAAGTTGGGGAATCTGTTAGTTGTGAATGTGTAAGCCTTCTAGATGTTGTAATATTATGTGGGGGTTGTTGTGATATTTTTTCAACCCTTTGTTTTCCTTGGGTAGTGCACTTGGTTGTGATCCAGTTTGAACACTCGGTTACTATGAATGGGATGTGTTGCTTTTTGTATAATGGTTGGGATTTAATATTTATTTTTGTGCACTTTGTTTACCCTTGGTTTATGGATTTGATCCTTGTGTTTTCAATAGGGGAGTGGCTCTCAATGGGGGTCGGTGCACAAAGTGGTGCCAGGATAACTCATGTGAGAGTTGATAATTTAGTGGAAATTAAATAAAAGTATTAGGCGAAAGGGTAGCTTTAAAACACATAACTTGTTAATTGTGCCTCACTCATTGGCTCAAGGGCTTGTTTAGACTTGAGATGAGATGAGAAGGCCTAGAATGGCAAGGTCATTATCTTGTCCCTTTAAAAGATATTTGACTCCGCATCAATTTGTATGTGGGGTCGGGTGTCATGAGAGGCTACCAAAATAACCCAAGATGGGGGTCAAAGCCTAGGAAGATCTGCTAGGATAACCCATGCAACTTTATGATGACACTCCTCCTATGACAATAGTTTTTATTGTTCAGTTGATGTACTTGATTCTTTTACTCTAGAAGCAATGTGACCTTCATGTTATGTATTGTACTTGTATAGTTTAGTCTTGTGGTTTCCTGTTTCTTGAAGTTGTTGGTTTTACCTAAGAATCCATTTTACTATCTACTAGCACAAGGGGTAGGCCTTCGGGTACCACATGGTTCGGTGGAACATGCACCTTACACCATTGGGTTTCCACTTCATGTTTGTGATGGCGGGATCTTCCAGATTGGAGAGCTTGCATGTTCTAGTTGCTTTGTACCTTCTCTTGTGATCTATTGGATTAGTTGGGTGCTTATGTATTTGTACTACTCCTCATTTGTATTCGAGGAGAATCCTTATAATTTTGTAATTGTAATATTGTTTGTATGATCTACCTCATTTTGGAAATGAGCCTTGTAATTGCTATATTGAATGAATACAATCTATGAATGATTCTATTATGTACTTTGTAATCTTATGAAGTGAGTTTAATGTTATTGTATCTATGTTCTTTATTTCATGAGTATAATTTATATGCTATAGAATTGTTTACTTTTGTATGTTATGGGTTTCAAATGTAAGCATTGTCCCATATCTTAGAGGATGTATGCGTTAAGTGTACTTCACTTTACTTATTGTTAATTGTACTTTAAAAAAAAAAAATGTTACGCTTTCGTTGTAATTGTGTCGTCCTCTAGAGTTATGTGGTAGGGTGTTGCACATGGTATTAGAGCCCAATTTTAAACACTGGGTTCTCTAGGATAATGTTTAACCCATTAAGTTGTTAGTAGTGTAGGATTTAAGTTTGTGTTACCTTGTCTTATATCTTGGTATGTCTTTGTAGGATCATGCCACCTAGGCGAGGTCCCAGTAGAGGTTGTGGTCGAGGCCAAGGAGGAAGCCGCATAGGTATTAAACAAGACTCACCTCCCCATGTTCCCCATAACTCAGATTGTGAGGAATAATAGGCTTCCTAGAATGCTTCGGGATGCAGTGACTAGAATCAAGATCCACAGGGACTGAGGGTGCTCCATTGCATCGATTATTAAAGGAGACTCTTTCTCACCTTGGGCTGAGGTAGGATAGAGATCAGATAGATATTGGTGAGGGAGAGAGGTTCCAACACAATAGGAGGCGGTCACAACCACTCATATGGGAGACCTAATTTGATCTTGTTTGCCCACTTTCGATGGTTTTGGTAGTAGACTAGAGGCTGAGGCATGGTTGATAGACTTAAATTAGTGTTTTTCTATGCACCCTTATGGTAGAAACACCAAGGCCAGTTGTGCTATCATGCACTAGTGAGACTTTGCATCTACTTGATGGAGATTGGAGGAGAAAAAGCTCTGTATTGACATTAATTCAGCTTCTTGGGATATGTTCATCAAGAGATTTAGAGCCAGATTCCTATCTAACCATTGGCGATAACATCATGGAGATAATTTTCATGCTCTATGAAAGATGGCCATGTCAGTAGAACTATATGAGCATTGATTCTACGAGCTCAAACCATATGCTTATATTGGTGATGATGAGGGCATGCTTGTTCAACACTTCATCAGGGTCTTAAATTCCCAGATCAGTGGTGGTGTTCAGGTTTTTGAACCCAAGACCATGGAAACAATAGTAGAGAAGGCTAGACTGGTGGAGGAGAGTTTGGTGATGGCATTGGGTGGACATATTGGAGTACAGATAGGTAATGCTTCAGCTGCAGGACCTAGTTCATGTAGTGGCTAGGCTCAAGGAGCTGGACCACCTAGGACACAATAGGTGCCTACATAGAGTGGTCAACATCATAATTCACAAGTTAAACAAAATAATTTCTAGCCTAGACAAGGTGACAGATACCAACCAGGGGTTTAAATAAACTAGAGGTGGGTCAAACTCTCCAACTATGAGCAGCCGACACAAAGTACACAATCTACTTATAATATAGGAGTAGTGTTTAGCAATCGAGCGCACCTCCTAGAGGTAGATGATTTAGTAGGGGTACAGGATGTTTTTCTTATGGCCAATAGGGTCACATAGAATTACAGTGTCCTAATAAGGGCACATTTGGTCATACTCAGAGGCCAGCGACGTCAAAGATGACTATTGGAGATGTGGGTAGAGGTCATCGGGTATTTGCTGCAATTGATAATCACCAGGTTGATCATCAGAGCACAATGGTATAGACTTTGGGTATGTTACAAGGTAACAGGGTTACCATTTTATTTGATTTAGGAGCATTAGATTATTTTATTTCATCATCTATCGTAGCTTATTGTAGACTGAGGGCAGTTAAGCAGGACATTAGGTGGCAAGTCAAATTGGCCTCCGATGCTAAAGTTGCAACACATTCCCTAGTACATGATTGTAGATTGGAGATTGGATCCTTTCACACTACAGTAGACGTATGCATTCTACCATTGGGGTTGTATGACATTGTCTTAGGGATGGATTGGCTAGAGGCTCACAGAGCCATTATTGATTATAGACACAAGTCAATTTGATGCATTGATGTATCTAGTAGGGAGGTCGAGATAGTGGGAGTTCAAAGACCCATATCATTGAGGATGATTTTGGCTATGCAGTTGAGGATATGTGTACGTCAGGGGTGTCAGTTGTTTGCAGTGACAGTAAATGACTTGGAGTTGGGAGATAGTGAGGAGAAGGTTTCACTTGATAGCCACCCCATACTTCAGCAGTATGCAGATGTATTTCCCAGTGAGATTCCAAGGATGCCACCTCAATGTGACATTGATTTCAAGATTGACCTTATACCTAGATCTGAGCCTATTTCATGATCTTTGTACCATATGACTACATAGGAGCTTAAGGAGCTCCACTTGTAGATGTAGGAGTTGCTAGCAAAGGGTTTCATCTGCCCTAGTGTTTCACCTTGAGGAGCACCGGTAATTTTTGTGAAGAAGAAGGATGGATCTCTCTATTTGTGCATAGACTACCATCAGCTGAATAAAGTGACAATCAAGAACCAATATCCCTTACCTAGGATCGATGATTTGTTTGATCACATCAAGGGTGATACGGTCTTTTCAAAAATTGATCTTAAGTCAAGGTACCATCAGCTATGTATATTTGATTTTGACATTCATAAGATGGCATTTTGCACTCGTTACGGTCACTACGAGTTCACAGTGGTACCATTCAGGTTGACGAATGTGCCATATGTATTCATGAGCTTGATGAACAGAGTCTTTCACACATATCTTGATAGATTTGTATGCATATCCCTAGATGATATATTGATCTATTCTAGGATAGTAGAGGAGCATGAGGAGCATCTAAGGTAGGTTTTGCAGTGTTTGAGAGATAATCAGTTATACGCTAACATGTCCAAATGTGAGTTCTTTCAAACCAAGGTTAAGTATCTTGGACATGTGATATTAGGAGAGGGTATTGTTGTGGATCCTATGAAGACCTAAGAGATCATTGATTGGCCTATGCCTTCTAATGTGGTAGAGATATCTAGTTTCATAGGATTAGTAGGTTATTATAGATGCTTTGTTTATGGTTTCTCAAGGATAGGACATCCTATCACTTCTCCTCAGAGGAAAGGGAAGAGATTCATCTTGTCAGAGCAGTGTGAGGTAACATTTTAGACTCTAAAGGAGAGGTTGAATAGTGCACCGATTCTTGGCATACCTAATCCTACTGGAGATTTCATTTTCTATACATGCACATCTTTGGAGGGATTAGGAGCAATCTTGATGCAAGATGGTTGATTTATAGCATATGAGTCTCGGATTTGAATTACCCCACACATGATCTTGAGTTAGCAGCGGTAGTACACACTTTGATGAGGTGGAGACATTTCCTCTTGGGGCATAGATTTGAGTTGTATAGTGACCATCAGAGCCTACATTATATCTTCATGCATCCCAATCTTAATGCTAGACAGAGGCAATGGATGGAGTTCCTTTGCGAGTATGACTTTGAGGTGAAGTTCATCCAGTGGAAGAAGAACATAGTTGTCGATGCTCTCAGCAGACAGAGACATGAGTTGTTAGTGGTGAATCTTGGTGTGGATTTGGGGAGTCAAATCCTTTCTACACTTCTTGTAGACAACTGGTATCAAGAGGTGAAATTAGAGATAGAGACAGGAAAGACTCTTGAGGGCATATTCTCGAGTTATTCTCTGGAGTCAGATGGTTTGTTGAGACACATGGGACACATTTATGTTCCATCTTCTAGAGATCTTTGTACATTGGGTATGATAGAGGCACATCGAGCACCTTATGCAGCTCATCCTAGAGTGAAGAAGATGCATGCCGATTTGTGACAACTATACTTCTAAGTAGGTATGAAGTGAGACATCACTGACTTTGTGTTGTGGTGTTTGGAGTGTCAATGAGTGAAGGCTAAACACCAGCATCTGGTAGGACTTTTGCAGCCACATTTTGTGTCAGAGTGGAAATGGGATATAATCTCGTTGGATTTCATTGTTGGGTTACCCAACTCTTCGTGATGACACGATGCCATTATGGTGATGGTGGATAGGTTGATGAAGGTAGCACACTTCTAACCTATTCATTCATCCTATAATGCTTCGTCCATTGCTAGAGTGTTCATGGGATATATTGTTAGGTTGCACAATATTCCTCATTAGATCATTTTTTATAGGGATATTGTGTTCACCTCAGCTCTTTGGATGTCATTGCAGCATGTTATGGGGACTCAGTTGAACTTTAGTTTAGCGTATCACCCTGAGATAGATGGATAGACTAAGAGGGTCAACCATATCCTCAAGGATATGATACACATGTATGTGATGGACCAATAGACAAGATGGGAGGACTATCTCCATTTAGTGGATTTTGCTTTTAATAATAGCTATCAGAGTTTGATTGGTATGCCTCCTTTCCAGGCATTATATGGGTGACCATGTCAGACTCCTTTGAGTTGGGAATAGTTAAATGAAAAATTTCTATTGGGTCCTGAGATGCTTCAGGACATGGAGTAGCAGGTGATCCGGATCAGGGAACATTTAGTTGCTACACAGGATAGACATAAAAAGGATGCTGATGTGCATCGGGTGGATCGTCAATTTTCTGTAGGTGACCGAGTCTTTTTGTGAGTGTCTTCACGAAAGAGTCCAATCCAATATGGAAAGGGCTCTATGCTCGCACCTCACTTCGTCGGGCCATTTAAGATTCTTGAGAAGATTAGACCAATAGCTTATCATCTTGCTTTGCCACCCAGTCTCTCGCACATACACGACGTATTCCATATTTCACTACTTAGGCCTTACTACCCTGATATATCTCACATCTTTGATTGGAATTCCTTACAGGTAGAGGATGAGCACTTAACTTTAGAGCCCATGGCCATCACGTAGCATAGGAGACTCACCCTCAGTGGTCGAGATATTGAGCAGGTTAGTGTCTAGTGGGGTCCAAGATATGATACATTGGCTACGTGGGAGGATGCAACCAGTTTGAGAGAGCTCTATCCCTATTTTTTCGTAGGCTTCTAGGAGTAAGCCTGATCCTTGGGGGGGAGGATGTAGCACCTCTTCGATTTTCTTATGTTTTTAGACAGTTCTTTTATTTTGATAGACTATGATACTATGATGTTGTTATTTGATCACTAACATTATAGTGATGATGGTTTTTATACTGAGATGTGATGGTACACTATATTGATGATTATTAATTATGACATACTCTCAAGTTAGCATAGTTGATTATGTGAGTTGATATTGATATATGTTCATCTATAGTTATTTGATTTTTAGTTTCATCAGTATTGATGTGATATTATATTGGTGAAGGGGATGGGATTGCATCACTCCCTTGCAAGTGCCCTGGGATTCCGTGATTTTCTCTTCACGGTGTGATTGTTCATGATCTATATACATGTACAACATATGTTTGGTTGTAGGGTTGTAGGTATAGGACATCGACTCCACCTGGATTCATAGGTTTGAGCATGTCCATTGCCCAATGGAATAGTTGATTGGGAGGTAGTAACAAGATTTCCCTGTCAAACCACAACCCTAGTCATAGTGTGTCATCATTCTTTGTTTGGTCATGTTTTTCTGTCAGGTTGTGCCTGTTTGCCTTGTTGTTTAATTATTTTGCAAGGTATGTTCTATGGGAAATTAATGATAATTAATGTTTATAATTTTTTAAATTGATTATTTATTTAATCATGATTAATGTTGTTAGAAGCTTTAAATTTGATTTAATTAATTAGATTAAATTTATTTTGTAAAGTAATTTAATTAGTTAGATTAAATTTATTTTATATAGTGATTAAAATTAATTAGATTAAATTTGATATTAAAATTGTTAAATTATAGAAGTTTTATTTAATTAATTATTTAAATTAATTAAATAAAGTTGTGAATTTAAATGAATGGATAATTAAAAGTAATATTTGTTTTTAAATTATTAAATAAACAAATATCTTATAAAATATCTTAGAGGAAATATCTTGTGATCTGATTTGGAAAGATATTTTGGGATTGTGACATGAGTTAGAAAATTGAAAACTAGTATTGGGAAATAATTCAAGGAGAGAATAATTGCACTAATTGAAAGAGGGAAAATAGGATATTTCATGAGAATGAAAATGGTATTTTGTGTTGACGAAAATTGGAAGAAGTTCTCAGGATATTGGCTTTGGTTTTATTTTCAACTTTCTGGAAAAGAGGATTATTTTGGAAGAGGCTTTGATAATTTTGGAATATGAAGGCGAGGCTCTTCTTCAAACTTCAATTCTTCAAGCATCTGAAACATGTTCTTTATTGTTTTTATAAATTTCAAATTGGAAAAGATTGCCTGTACAATGAAGAAAATTTTATTTGTTTTAAAGCTTTAATATGAATTGAAAATTGGAAAGATTGTCATGAAAGCTATAGAGCCTCAGGTTAAATGCTTATATTCTTTGAAAAGATGAATTGTTTTAAAACAATAGAATGATTACATTGAAAATAGGAAAAATCTCTGTTGGAATTGATTTCAATCTTCCTATTAATTTTTTTAGAAAACCTATGATTGTATTGAAAAAGATCTTCCTGTAGAAGATTATTGTTTTTCTTGCAATTGGCTTTATTTGGCTTGGGAAACTATAAACCTCTGGTAAATTTGTAAATATTTTCCTATAGAATTTTTTTGTAAAAATTGTTCATCTGGAACAATCAATTTGATATATTTATCTATACATATATATATATACATACATATATATAAAAATATATGCATATATATATATATGCATATATATATATTTTTATATATATGTATGTATATATATATATATTTTTCCTTACAAATTTATTCGAAAATACCAGATTGAAATTTTACATCGATTTTAAAAAAAAATCACAAGTTTTCAAAAATTGATAGTTTTAAAAAAAATTGTAAGGGGTTGGGGGCTATCCCCACAGCTGCCCCCATAAGGGGAGGTGGTGCTGTGGAGGCAACACCCAGTGTTTCCTTCATAGGCTGCACCCCACTTAAGGAGTTCGGTTGTGAATACACAGCCAAGCATTATCTGTGGCTTCATGACATTTCGTCCGCCTGTTTTGATTTTATTATTTGTTTTTCTTAATTTATATAAAATATAATATATGTTTATATGTATAAACATATATATATGTAAGTATATATTTATATATATATATATATATATATTTATGTATATATATTTAATTTGTTTGAAAAATTGAATTGAATTTTTAAATATTTAAATAATATATTTATATATAATTATATATATATTCAAATATATATGTTTAAATGAATTTTATATTAGGTGCATGTAAATGCACGAATTAGATGTTTTTAAAATGAAATGATTTGAAAGGGAAATTGGATGAAATAATTGGATTTAATTTCTTTATTGAATATAAATGAAATTGTATTAAGCTAGATTATTTTAAGCAATGTATTATTGTTTTTCCTGGAATGGAAATTAGATTAAGGAAATCGTAATGATAGTTTTATTATTTGCCTGAATTGCTTATTTAATTATGATGTATTTTGTTCACGTAAGTTGGGAAATCCGTTAGTTGTGAATGTGTAAGCCTTCCAAAATTTGTAATATTATGTGGGTGTTGTGATATTTTGTTCAGCCCTTTGTTTTCCTTGGGTAGTGCACCTAGTTGTGATCTAGTTTGAACACCTAGTTACTATGAACAAGATTTATTTTCTTTTTGTGTAATGGTTGGGATTTGATATCCGCTTTTGTGCACTTTGTTTACCCTTGTTTTATGGATTTGATCCTTGTGTTGTCAGTAGGGGAGTGGCTCTCAATGGGGGTCAATGCACAAAGTGGTGCCAGGATAACTTATGTGAGAGTTAGATAATTCAATGGAAATTAAATAAAATTATTAGGGGAAAGGGTAGCTTTAAAACACATAACTTGTTAATTGTGCCTTGCTCCTTGGCTCAAGGGCTTGTTTAGACTTGAGATGAGACAAGAAGGCCTAGAACGGCAAGGTCATTATCTTGTCCCTTTGAAAGATATTTGACTTTGCATCAATTTCCATGTGGGTTTGAGGGTCATGAGAGACTAATAGGATAACCCAAGATGGGGGTCGGGGCCTGAGAAGATCTGCTAGGATAACCCACACAACTTTGTGATGACACTCCTCCTATGACAACAATTTTTATTTTTTAGTTGATGTACTTAATTATTTTACTCTGGAACCAATGTAACCTTCATGTTATGTATTTCTTTTGTATAGTTTAGTCTTGTGGTTGCTTGTGTCTTGAGGTTGTTGGTTTTACCTAGGAATCCCTTTTACTATCTCCTAGCATGGGGGGTGGGGCTTCGGGTACCACATGGTTGGGTGGAATGTGTACCTTACATAATTGGGTTTCCACTTCATGTTCGTGATGGCAAGATCTTGTAGATTGGAGAGCTCACATGTTCCAGTTGCTTTGTACCTTCTCTTGTGATCTATTGGATCAGCTGGATGCTTATGTATTTGTAGTACACCTTATTTGTATTCAAGGAGAATCCTTATAACTTTGTAATTGTAATATTGTTTATATGATCTACCTCATTTTGGAAATGAGCCTTGTAACTGCTATATTGAATGAATACAATCTATGAATGATTTCATTATGTACTTTGTAATCTTATGAAATGAGTTTAATATTATTGGATCTATGTTCTTTATTTCATGAGTATAATTTATATGCCATGGAATGGTTTAATTTTGTATGTAATGGATTTCAAATGTAAGCATTGTCACGTACCTTAGAGGATGTATGCATTAAGTGTAGTTCAATTTACTTATTGTTAATTGCACTTTCAAAAAAAAATTGTTACGCTTCCATTGTGATTGCATCATCCCCTAGGGTTACGTAGTGGGCCCTTGCAATCGTACATGTGTCAAAAAATGGAAATCATTTGCACTCTTTTTATGCACCAAATTTAAAGTTTCTAAGTTAAGAAACATGAAATTGGTTCATTTTTAGATCCCAAAAAATTGATGTGTTTTTTTGTTGTTTTTGTTCTTTTTATGAGCACCAAGTTCAGATTCCTAAGTTATGAAAATGGGAAATTGGCTCATTTTTAAACACTAAATCAAAAATGAGTTTGTGTTTGTTTGTTTTAGAGCAAAAAATTCAAATTCCTAAATTAAGAAAGTATGAATTTGTTCAATTTTAAACACTAAATCAAAAATGAGTTTCTTTTGTTCATTTTAGAGCACCCAATTTAAATTCCTAAGTTTAATTAAAACATGAAATCAAAAACTGGGACCAATCATCTTCCCTACAACAAACATGTTAATGTTACTTGAATCATGCATCAGATCTATCAATACCTATTTACACATCCAAAAGCAAAAAAATGTTAGTGGAAAACCCGATTATAATAGTGCAGGATCCATGCACTTGTCTATTAGAAAAACCGCTAAAAAAAAAAATGTGTAGTAAAAATACAATTGCTCAAATCTAGAAACAAATGCTCAAACTAGATAGCAAAAGCTAACACTATCAGAAAGAAAGCACACAGGTTTTAGAGAAAAGTGCCATTCCCATGACAATAGCGTAGTTCTTTGGACAATAGTGCAGTTTTCTTGACAGACAAGCTCTTAGATTTTCTGGACAAGCACGTGAAAACTCTATCAAATGTGTTTTTGGGACTTACAGCTTAAAAAGTGACTCAAACGAATGTTAGAGGAGGGGAAAATTGTCCCACAAGACATTCCAAAATGTGTGAGGGAGAGAACATTAGACTAGAAGATGGATAAAACATGTTATATCTAAGATCTAAACCAAGATTAACACATTAATCTAAGATCTAAACCTACACATACAAAATGAAACTAAGCTATTCTAAAATGCATAAATGAATCTATGACTATAGAAATGAATGAACATGAATAACACAGTTTTACCATCCTATAGTGGAGTGTATTCACTTGATGTTGGGTTGTTCTTATCACCGCGGACCCTCCAAAGTTCATGCGCAAAATTTTGATGAATGAATGTTGTGTTTGGTTGATTGAAGACAAATGGTGAAGCTTTGTTAATGGTGTTCTTGACATCACTTTGTTGCTCAATATATGTTGATTCTCCGATCCTTATTTATGAGGAAAGGGGTTTGTTATATAGAATATTTGATTTTGAGATGGACGATCAAGATCCTGTTGAAGAATATCCAGATCAATGGTCAGAGTGTGTTGAGAATAATTAGACATGAGAAAATTGTGCAAAGTTGATTGCACAATTTATGTGATTGAGAAATAGATTGGACAGTTAGGGATGTGATTGATCAGTTAACAGATTTAGATTGATCAGTCAAGAATGTGATGGCTTAGTTAGGAATTATGTTTGATTAGTTAACAAAATATATTGTTGAGATAACAATTTGGATTGATCAGTTAAAAAATTAGATTGCTCAGTCAACAATCTCAATTTGCTCATTCAGAAAGTGGGTGAGGAATATGAATTAATTGATTTAATTAATTAATCCCTTTTTGGAGATGAACTTTCAAATCAAGTTTGACTTTTGCAAAAAAAGTTCCATTAGTTTGGTTTGACTTTTGATAATTGATTTGAATAGTTTGATTTAATTATTTAAATTTTGGAGGGAAAGTGTCATAATTAAATTATTATTTAATAATTTAATCCAGTTAGGGGAATAAGGTGATTTAGTAACGTAATTAAATAATTGGCATTATTTAATCAATTAGGAAAAAATAAATTGAGATTAGGAATTTATTAAATAAATGTGATTTATTTAATTGGTCAAAATGATGAAGCGTGAATTAATCAACTAATGTTGTTTTATTTAATCAATAGAGGAATTAGGGTTTTTAGGATGTTATTAAATAAATAAAATTTATTTAATTTGTTTGAAATGTTGAAAAGGTGAATTAATTAAAAAATCTTGTATTATTCAATTAATAGAGGAATTAGGGTCTTTTATGTCATTTTGATGTGGTGTGATGTGGGAACGTTGTGGTATGATTCTGAGATGTTCTAATACATTGTGAAATGATTCTAAGATGTTTTGGGGTGATTTTGAGATGATTCAAGATGATCTGAGATAAATTTGAGTCATTCTGATATGTTATGAGATGTTTCTGAGTCATTCTAAGATGTTACGGGACAAATCTGAGTCATTCTGAGATGTTACGGGATGTTTCAAGATGGTGTGGGATGATGTTTGATGTTGTTCGATGTTTTTTGGTGTTGTTTGATGTTGTTTGATGACGAATTAATTAAACGATGTTAAATAATTTAATTAATAGACGAATATGAGTGCCAAAATGCTAGTTCACAAGCTAGGACATTTTTAGGTGTCTATAGATACAAGAAAAACAAGTTTCTCAAACATTCATACAAGGAGCCACTTTCCTCAAAAATTGGTTGTAAGTGACACTTTGTCAATAAATTTATACTACAAAACCCTATTATTTTATTTGCAATGTTTGGTCAATAATCTTTAGATCATTACATCAAAGTTTGGACCTAGCTAACAGAGTTAAATTTCTCAGTGTTTGAATTGGTTGAATTTGATAATGCTCACGTGGTGGACAACTAGTCTATGAAATCCATCTCCATACATGGTAGTATTAATTTACTTAGCATTAGTCGAAACTGTAGGCACCTGAGCAATAATATTTGAATTAATAGTATCATTTTAATGACCATAGTGGAGATGGAATAATGGAATACTTGTAGACGACAATGTCTACCCAACCATCAGGGTCCACATTTGATTGTATTTATTAATTAATTGAAAATAAAAAACACATTGTATTATGATTTTCAATAAATTAATAAATACGGTCAAATGTATAGTCCGATGGTTGCATAGAAAATTCACTTGTGGATAGAATTTCTCACTAATAATGAAACTAATTAGCTAAATAATGTTCATATTCATGTTTTATTAAAACTTATAATCCAATTATTACTATGGTCAACATTAAGCGAATAATAATTGATGGTGCCCTCCATATTTAATTCTATGATAGTATAATTAGGGAAGAAATAAAAGAAAGAGCAACAAATGAATAATCATTTATTGGTGAGCTTAGCGTTATGTGTGTGGCAATGTATCCATGCCTTTAATCTTGTGATAGGACACTATAGTATTTTAAAAGTCATCATAGCAACTCCTAGGTTATAATACTCCTTAAATAAAAGAGAAGGGGAATATATCCCCTTACTCTTAAAAGAGAATATTCCATTATTTAAATAAGAATATATGTAAAAATAAAGCCCACGTAATATTAGGAACTCTTTATAAAGGATAGTTCTCCTTATTTATCCTTTTCTTCTTCCTTTCCGTTAGAGGAAAATAATAATTAGCCGATAGACTATCATATGTGGGGGAACCCCACTAGCATTTCCAGCAGTCTGACACCGGCAGGAACCCACACAATTTAAGGCAGGAAAAAATCATTTTTAAATTTTTAAATTTTAAATCCACAACACCCAAAAAAACAATAACTACTTTTCAAAGGGACATTGTGGAACACGAAGCATCAAACTACGTCAAACAGAAACCAGCTGTATTTTCGGCCATGCTCGCTCTCATCCAACCTCGTTTATATCTACCACAAAAAACTTAACTAAAGAAAAACTAAAATCAGCCTATACTTTTGCCAGATCAATATAGCTCAAATACATAACGCCACTAATGAAAACAAGATAATTATTTATTTATTTTAATATAAATAAAGTCTGAATTTACTATTAATTGTTTGAGCGATGAATGGATTATTCTTCAAATTTAAAGATGTTAGATAATTGAAAAAGGAGATTTAAAGTGTTAAAATATAAGTAATTTAACCGGATAATTTATATAATAAATAAAATAAAATAAAATAATTTATATACTAATTTATATAATAAAATAATAAAATAATAATGTATTTATGTAATCTATATAATAAAATAAATAATAATTCATGTAATAATAAAAAAAAAAAAGGTTATTTAATAAAAGTAATAATTATATACTAATTTATATGATAAAATAAATAATAATTTATGTAATTTATATAATAAAATAAATAATAATTTTTGTAATAAATAAAATAAATAATAATTTATATAATAAATAAAATAAAAAAGATTCTTTAAATAAAATAATATATATAAAATAAAATAAATAATAATTTATGTAATAAACAAAATAAATAATAATTTATATAATAAAATAAATAATTTATTATGTAATTTATATAATAAAATAAATAATAGTTTATGTAATAAATAAAATAAATAATAATTTATATAATAAATAAAGTAAAATAAAATAATTTATATAATAAATAAAATAAAAAAGATTCTTCAAATAAAATAAAAAAGTAAAATAAAATAAAATAATTTATATAATAAATAAAATAAATAATATAATATAATAATTTTTAATAAAAGTAAATTTTTTTTTGTGTTATAAAATCCAAACAAAAATAAAATAATATAATAAACTTTTAATAAAAATAAAATTTGTTTTCTGTATTATAAAATCCAAACAATAAACAAATAGAAAAATGAAAAACTAAAGTTGTATAAGAAGTGTTGTTTTTGGAATGAATTGGAGAGGAGGGTAAAGAAGTCTAGAGAGGGAAGGATAGAGAAAGAGAGAGAGGAGAGAAAAGAAGTAGAGAGAGAAGGATAGAGAAAGAGGGGGAAAGAGGAGGGAAAAGAAGTAGAGACGTAAGGATAGAGAAAGAGAGAGAGAGGAGGGTAAAGAGATAGAGGGAGGTAGAGAGGGATAAGTGAGATAGAGATAGGGAGGGAGAGAGAGGTGGGATAGATAGAATTAGAGAAGGAAAGAGAGAGCGAAAGAGAGTGAGAGAGATAGAGGGAGGGAGGGAGAGCTACAGAGGGATAGGGGAGATATAGAGAATTAGAGGGGAAAGGAGAGAGAGGTAGAGAGGAATAAGTGAGAGTGGGAGAGAAGTAGAGAGGGAAGGAGAGAGTGAGAGAAATAGGTGGGATGGAGGGAGAGACAGGTAGAGAGGGATATGTGATATAGAGAGAAATAGAGAGGGAAGGAGAGAGCAAGAGGGAGATAGAAGGGGGGAGGGAGGGAGGGGGAGGTAGAGAGGGATAGGTGAGATAGAGAAAGAGAGAGGAGGGTAAAGAAGTAGAGAGGGAAGGATAGAGAAAGAGAGAGAGAGAGGAGGGTAAAGGGATAGAGGGAGGTAGAGAGGGATAAGTGAGATAGAGATAGGGAGGGAGATAGAGGTGGGATAGAAAGAAGTAGAGAAGGAAAGAGAGAGCTAGAGAGAGTGAGAGAGAGAGGGAGGGAGAGGTAGAGAGGGATAGGAGGGTTATAGAGAATTAGAGGGGGGAGGAGAGAGAGGTAGAGAGGAAAAAGTGAGAGAGGGAGAGAACTAGAGAGGAAAGGAGAGAGTGAGAGAGAAATAGGTGGGATGGAGGGAGGGATAGGTAGAGAGGGATATGTGATATAGAGAGAAATAGAGAGGGAAGGAGAGAGCAAGAGGGGGAGGGAGTGAGGGAGAGGTAGAGAGGGATAGGTGAGATAGATCACTGCTTTCTTCATGTCATGCACTGCTTTTCATGACTGTAAATAATGTGGGCTCAGCCTATCGATGTAAGTATTGCACCTTATTGAGGTGCAAGTGCTAGTAATATGTATAGATAAATTGGTTATCATATGTTTATTTATTTTTATATGGTATGTGTGAATTTTGTAATGTTATATTTTAATTCTTAGAGTAAAGAATATATATATTTACTTGTGTATTAGGGGTAAGGAAATAATTAAATGAATAATGATTATAAATAAATAATTGAATAAAAAAGTAAATAATCAAGTTAAATTATAATTATCATGTGCATTCTCATAATTAAATTTTAGGGAGAATGTTTGTAATACCCCTCTATTTTTCTTTTTGGATGGATAGTGCGTCCTTGTGTTGTTTTGTTGCTTTGATGTGTTTCTGGATATTCAGATACCTTATTATGTGTGTTTTATGTTTGTACTTTGACTTTGGTACTCGGTTACTATTTGACCGCTATCTGTAAAGCGATGTGAATGTTATATTTTGATGTGATGGTATTTTAATCAGATGTTATCATTATGGCATGTTGTGGATTACCATCGTGGATATTTTAATTAATGATGATTTATGCTTTGGATTAATTAGTATGTTAGATTTGTCAGTTAGTTACACTGTATTGGTGAAGGGGACGGTATCGTATCACTCGCTTGCGAGCGCCCTACGATTCTAAGATTTCCTCTTCACGGTGTGTTTTAATGATGACATATATATGCATGTGGATATACTCTTTGTTCGCAGGATGACAGGTACAAGACATCGACTCCACCTGGTTTCATAGGTTTGAGCGTGCCCATTGCCCAACGGTATTCGATTGGGAGATAGTAGCTAGGTTTTTTGTGCCAAGTCATCACCCTAGTCATAGTGTGTCGTCGGGTTTTAGTCTGGTTCAGTTGAGTTAACATTGTGCTATTTGCCTTGATCTTATTTAAATTGCAAGTTAGAAATGGTATTTAATTGCATTATGTATTTAAGTTGTTGATTAAATTAATTGGGTTATAATGTTAGAAATGTTGTTTAATTTATTAATTAATTTAAGTTAATTAATAAAATGATTTAATCTTGGATTAGAATTATTTTATTGATTAATTAAATTAACTATGTTGAATTAAATTAAGATATGCATTTTGGAATTTATAGATATTTTGTGTGAAAATAGAAAATTGAAAAGGTTAAATGAGATATTTTGAAAAAGGTTTTATATTTTCTATTTTGTTTCTGAAAATTGATTATGGTGGTTGAAAGAGATATTTTTCTTTTTTGGCTATTATTTGAAATTTTGCATACAATTTTGGGAGAGGATGAAAAATTTGGAAATAGAGAAGGGAAGAAGATTTTGCTGTTTTGTGGATTTTGGGTTTGAAACTGTGAAGGAACTCTGCTGATTGGTTTGGAGGGACTGAAATCTCTGAAGGAATTCTTTGCACCATTGACAACCTTTCAAGCTTTATGGAATTAGGTTTTCTTTTCATTAAATCATTTTCATTTTGAAAATATTCACAGGATTTTGCTTGATGTTTGAAAATATTTATAAACTCTGTTGATTGCAAAGAAAACTCATCTTGAATCTTGTTTTCAAAACTTGAAACTTATGGTTGGAAATGAAATTTCTAAAAAAAAAAACAAATTAAATTCTTGACTGGAAATGATCATTTTATGTTTTATTTTCTCAATTTGTTATGCAAATTCTTTTTTTGTAAGTATATATATAATTTGAGGGATTGTTGTTAAATTTTTTTCAAAAATGCTTCCCCTGTCAAAGTGCGGATTTCGAAATCCACAGGGGTTTTTGAGTTGATGTTTTTTTTTCTTTGGAGAAAGAAAAATTTAATAAAAAGTTCATTTTCTAGGGGGGGCTAGGGGCTCACCCCCACCGCACCCCCATGGGAGGCGTGTGGGGGGAGCCGCACCCAGCGCGACCCCCACACCTCCGTTCGCCGCTACCACTGCCGCCACCAAGCGGGGGCGACTGTGTTAACAAAGTCGCCACCCACTAAGTGGGGTGACTGTGTTAACACATCTGCCACCCTTGGGAGGGGCCGACTCTGTTAGCACAACCACCACCATGGCTGGCTGGGAAGCCAGTGCCCTAACCCCGCACGCCTTCCCATGTAAAACGCGTGGGGCCCTTTTTTGGATGGCATTTATTTTTTTATATATAATATTTTATATATTATAATTTATAATATTAAAATATTAATATTTTTTTTTTAATAAAAATATATATATAGTATCTTGTATATTATATGTTGTAATATTAAAATATTTTTTTAAATAATATTTTATATATTATAATTTATAATATTTAATATTATAAATTATGTTAAAATATATGTTTATTGTTGTGGACATAAATTTATTATGTATAGGAAAATGTTAATTTTCAATGGCATGATTTAAATATAATTGAGGAAATTTAAATGTTGTGCTCATAGTCGAATTGATGAAATTAGTGTAGAATATTATATTGGAAAAGATAAATATTAGATTTGAAAGTATTATGTTTTCATAATGAGACTATTTGACTTTAAAATGATTTAATTTGTAGAGGAGAAATAGTGTTTTTAAATTGTCATGTTTTGAATTGATGAAGGAAATGTTTAAAATAATATTTTAAATTAGATTTCTTTTATAATATTAAATTATCAATATATATTAGTGATAAAATATATTGTTTCAGTTGTACATTAAGTTATGATATATGTATATATATTTTGAACATATATACATATATAATAAAATATTGATTTAATTGAGGGTAGGTTTTAAAGGTAGTTAAGGAATCTTATTATTGTGTTTTTAGTCAAATTACAGAGTTTATTTTAAAATAATATATTTTGGGAGGAACAATATAATTGTTTTAAATGATATGGATATTAAGATAAGTTAATTGTTTTAGAAATGATTTTGTGGTAAAGAGGAAACATTTATTTACTTTAAAATGTTATTTTCTGAATGGTTGAAATAAACATTTATTTTTATAATTATTGAGAACAATTAGAGAATGAAATGTTTGGTTTAAATTTCATCTTTGTTCAAAAGAGTCGTTACTCAATTCAGTTTTATTAAGGTAATAAAGTACTGAATGCTAATTAAGAAGTGGATTTAGGAAATCTGAAGTAGATTTAATTTTGATTAAATTGCTTGCTTAAATGTAATTCCTTATATTATCGCTTTGGGAGAAATTAATTTGAAAGGGTGGTTAAGTCTTCCAAATAGGGTTTTAAATATGTGGGTCGTCATATCATGTTGTCTACCTAATTTGAAATGATGAAGTAAATGTGTATTTTATTATTATTTAAAAGAAATTAGGAAATTAAATATCTTCCTTTGTCTAAGAGAGGCGTATGGAATTAGTTTCATTAAGACAATAAACCTACCAAGTTATATTAAGGGAAGTGGATTTAATATATCCAAAATTAGTTTATTTCCTCGCAATTTCTTTATGTGATTAATTTCAATGTGTTCATGTTTGGGGAAATGGGTTATGTGTCTTTATTATGTAAGTCTTCCAGAGGACTCTAGAGGTTGGGGGTTGTCATTTTGTGAGGTCAACCATTTGTTGAGAATTCCCTTGGGTAGTGCATGAAGTTATGTCAATGTTATTACCCGGTTTCCACAAATGGGGATGTTTTGTGCCTCCCGCGGAAGGAGGGGATTATGTGAATTGTGACTCCTTGTAAGGAGTGGATTTGTTATATTTGTACCTCCAGCGTTGGAGTGAGTTTCTTGTTAGGTTTCCTCCTAGAGTTGCAGTGGTTGTAATATCTATTTTGTATGCACTTGGGTTCCCTTGGTAATTGGTTCAATTGCGTGTTGTCAAGTAGAAGAGTGGCTTCCGTTAGGAGTCAGATCCCAAAGAGGTAAATTGGATAACCTTCGGAGGTGGTTAATCAAGTGATAACTAAAACAATACGTAGAAGATTAGGACTAACTTCTCACTAATCAAGATAATTTTTCCTCACTCATAGACACAAGGGCTCGTTTAGACTTGGGATGAGTGGAAAGGCCTGGAATGGCAAGGTCATCTGTCTTGTCTGTACGAAAGGTATTTGACTCTGCATGAGTGACTATGGGTGCTGGGATTTGGTTGAGGCCACCGAGAAAACCCACAGTGGGGGCCGGAGCCTATGAAGATTCCTAGAGGTAATCCCATGTCGAGCTGTGTGATGTCACTCTGTCTAGGACAACAGTTGGTGCTTGTTTATTATGTGTATGATTTTCTTAACATACTTGATCTATTTTACATCTAGAAGCAATGTGACCATGTTAGAGTTGTACTTGTGATGCACTTGTGGTGGTATGGTTCTTGTGTTTGGTTGTATCAGTATGAGTCAGTCTGAATTAACTTGTGTCTAGAGGTAGATGGTATTGTCTTGGATCCTTGTTACTATCTCCTAGCACGGGGGGTGGGATTTCGGGTACCACTTGGTTGGGTGGAACATGCACCTTACTCTGCTGTGTTTTCTTCTTATTCATGTGGATGAGATTTCCAGTTGGAGAGTTCGTGGGATCCAGTTACTCTTTATGATTTTATTCATTTCAGTTGACTCTTGTAATTTATTACCACTCATTTGTTATCGAGGTGGAAAGTTGTAATATGTAACCATGCTTATTGGATTTACCTCATTTGGGGAATGAGTGTTGTAATCTTATTGTTTAATTATTATTATGTGTAGTCCATGGCATCCCTTACTTTTATGCTATAATTTATCATGTATGGAATGTATGTGTTTCTAATTTATTAAGTAAATGAATGTTATGGTTTCCATTCATGCTTTTTGTTTGGGTCTTAAATTAAAATCAGTCTCGTAACCTTAGGGGTTGTTTGCAATGGGTAGTGAGCTTGGAAGTTAATTGTACTTATAAAAAAAAAAATTAGTTTGTTTGAGTAGTTAATTGCAACTTCCTCTAGGGTTGCGAGGCGAGGTGTTACAATGTTAAATATGCATTCCATCGATATCACTAAGATGGTTGTAAAGGATATTACTATAAAATAAGATAATATTTCATCAATTGATCTTTAGGTCCTCAATTAATTAGATTGGTATGTTCTTGTTTAAATTTTTCCCTAGTTAGCATGTGTAAATGACATCATATTATAAGAAGTTTAGTTCTATGAATGAGATAGCCTAAATTTATGATTGAGTTAATACACCTATGGGTCTAGGACCCTTGTTTTAAAATAGATATCCACCCATACTCTAGTCACATACTTCATCCCTTCTCTTTGTCAGTTGAGGGTGTGTGTGATGGTCTCCACACACACACGCGCTCATTTAAATTACTAATTTTATGCCCTTAAGTGACGTATTGATGGTGAAGATGCATGAGCAATGTCACCAATTGCTTATAATATAGAAACCATGTAGGATATGGTAAGGCTTCAATCAAGTGAGAGGTGATGTTATTTAAAAAAATAGTTATTTTTTTTCCCTACGAGTAAGTTATATGGGCATTACATTTTACATCTCACCCCACAAACAACTTTGAAACTTTGGAAACATTAAGATTCTAGACTTAGGTTTCCATCAAATCAATGCCCTAGCTTAGTTATATGTGTGTAAATGAATCTTTTTCCATACACTTAGTTGAGTTAGTCATCATCCTTTTGAACAAGTCTATCTTAAAGGTCACAAGTCTACCTTTAGATCTACAAGTTCATTAGCACCTTTTATCCAAAACATCAAAACACAAAACCTTTAGTCTAAAGTGTTGTCCAAAGTTTAGAAAGTTCATCCTCCATATCACTCACCCCTTTTCATCATCCACTCCCATAATTGGTCCAAAACAACTTAGAGGGTTCATTTTATCAAAATTTGAGTCAACTAGAGAGTACCTACAATATAAATCTCAACACACCTCCCCCATAGTTGATCCAATATTTAAGGTAACAATGACATCTTAACACAATAATAAAATGGAGCAAACCAAAACTACATCTACCACAAGTGATACCAACCAACAATAATTCAATCCTAGGAGCTAGTCTACCACATCACAACAACCACAAAATCCACTAGACATGGGGTATGATGTAGAATATGTCACTAAAAACTCCCTTGAGTTCACCACAGAGGAGTTGCTTGAATATCAACAAGACCTAAAACAATCCATATAATCAAATCCTTGATGAAATTGAACCCAAGTATGTGCAAGATCATGATGGGCCAAAAAGTGGTGATATGTAAGTGATATGATGGCCCATGTGGCTGATGACTTTTTTTTTACCCAAAATTGATGAAACGAAAAGGGTTTTTTAAAGAGATTCTCAGCTTTCCACCAATATAAATTATTCTTTACTTTGAATTTAATAAATAATTATTATTCATTTTCTATTTGAATTATGACTAAATTCCTCATTGATAGGTTCAATAAAAAACATTTATAGCTTTCAAACGGCATCACATTTTTTGAATCCAAAAAATGTGTCACATTCTATGCTTCATATACTATAGGATTAAAAAATAAATAAATAAAAATCATGAAGTTTTGACCAAGTTAAGGTGGTCACACATACGAGTTTTTATATTTTTTTAAAGTTTTAATAAAAAAATCATATTAATTATTTACTTGGAAAAAAATTACAAAAAAATATGCATCACATCAGGACATGAGTCCTCTACTTATATCTAAAATATTATCATTTTATTGTGGTTAGGGTGGTCAGACAGACACCTACTTCTTATTTTTTCCCTGAAATTTATGTATTACTCCATTGAAATTTTAAATTTTCACTAAATAGATATATATATTTTTAAAATAAACCTATTAGTCTACAAACTACATTCAATTTGCTACAGATTCTATTCTTACATATTTTTGAAATAATATAGATAACTTGTTCAAATTTTTACATCAAGTTTCCTAACTCTAATTTTCTGAATTTTCATCACCAGTTAAGTGCCTATTTTTTCCATGATGATCCTACACATACCCACCCTACACAATACATGCTAGCTTTAGTAAAAACAGGGGCTAAATTCCCTTCAACATTTCATTTGAACACACTTAGGGAACAACCCTTAGGAAATGTGGCTTTAATTCCTCAAATTTCTACCACACTACTCTTGGTACAAGGTTTGAATCAATCCATAATTCAACCAACTTCATCACTTGTACCAATTCAACCATTGAATTCTAGTCTTGCAACTAGAATTAGAACCAACCTTGGTCACACTCCCAAATTAGGAGGCAACACACTTTTGGGTATAGAAGACACCAGCCTTCCACAAAACATAAATTGGACACCAAAATTTAGTGCCCAACCATATTCTTTCACCACCACAAGTACCCAAATTTTTCCAAATGTAACACAAAGTCATGTGAGCCAAGTACCACAAGTGGGTCAACAAGGACAAGTCAATACCATAATCCAAGGTCAAAGCTCCACAAAACAAGGGTCAAATTCATCCAACCATCCTATTAACACATCAAAAAGATTGGTTCCCCAAGCCACATAAACCAACTCACAAAACACATCAAGCTCACTTGTCATAAATCCAAATCAAGGAAACCCATTGGTCACAAATCCCATCAACCAAGGCTACACCTTGGCCCCAATAAAACACAAGGGAACCCTCAACAACAAATCAATCAAGGGAACCCTTTCAATCTATTGAATCAAGGTCAAAATGTGCCATTGATATCACAACATCTAGTGGTACCATCATCTCAACCGTTGGTCCCCCAAGTATTTAAAAATCAAATGGGACCCCAAACCCACATCCCTCCACCTTAATTGACAATTTTACAAGGAATGATAACACAAAACAACCACCTCAAAATAAAATCAGCCCACAATTCACTCACACCATGGTACCTCAAAATACACCTTACATATCACAAAGTTAGAAAAATTCTATGTTGCAACAACAACAATCCTATCAACAAGTGTTGCAAGTACAAAAATATCAAGCTCAAGATTTGCAACAACGGGCCCTAGAAGCACAACAAGCTCAACAATAGGCATTTATTGTTTAACAACAACAAACCTAACAATAATCGTTGCTTGCACACAAAAAAAGAAATCCCAACAACAAGTGTTGCAAGCACAAAAATACACCAAACAACAACAAGTTCTTGTGTAACAACAACAACAACAACAAAAACACTTACACTACAACCCCCAAAAATATGCCAACACATCACAAAAAGTCTTGAATCTAACTTTGCAACGAGCATACACACCTGCACTACTATCACCATCACCTTCACAATATCAAAATACACCCTACACACTATATAATACCCCCATATCAAATTCCCACCTAAAAATCATCTTCCATCCCATAATATAACATGTATGCAGCTCCACAAAATACTCAAGATGATTTTGCATCACAAATTAAGGCACTCATGCAACAAATCCAAAACATTCAAATGGGGAAACCAAAGAAAGCATCTGTGCAATAGAACTTGTTTCCATACCCATTTGATCAAAACATCACGATGATACCTTTCCCACTCAGATTTGAATTCCTAAAATTTGAAAAATATAGAGGGAAGGGAAATCTGATGGATCATATTGAAGAGTTTCACATAACATGTATGGAAGTTGCTTACAATGATTCCTACCTAATACGCCTTTTCCTACATAGTTTGGGAGGCTTAATGATTGATTGGTTTTCACATTTTCCTTCAAGAATTCAAACCTTCCAAGAGATAATTGATCTGTTCATAGATCATTTCTTCTATAACCTATACATGGACATGAGATTAGAAGAGTTGTAAACCCTCAAACAAAAAATGTGTGAATCTTCACAAATTTCCTACAATGGTGGAGGCAAAGAGCTAATAAGAGAAAATGGCCTATTCCTAAGGAATAACAAGTAGGAATCATCATTGCCAATGTAGACACAGATCTATCATTTTTATTAAAAATGCAACGTGTCACATATTATGATGAGCTTATCCCTAGGGCCCTTAACATCGAGAGAGCACTCATCACACAAGGAATCAAACAAGCATACAAAGACAACCGATTGTCTACTAGTTCCTATGACAAACCTCTTGTATGGGCTAATAACAATAATGTTACTAGTGATGGTGTTGTTTATGCAAAGGTGTTCCTGGATGCTCCCATGAAAACAAATAATCAACCAATAAAAATGTAGCAAAACATACCACAAACAAATGTGTAGTTGCCAAACAATCAACCAAACATCAATGCTACAAACACTCAATGTGGACAACAAAGAAAAAAAAGTTCTCCTAAGTGACAATCCACTCCCTTAGGGGAACCTATGGAGGATTTTTTGAGGAAATTGATATAGTCTAACATTTTCACACTCCCATATTTCTCAAACTATCAAGAGCCACAAGTCTTGAACCTCCTAGCTATAGAGAAGACCATTTTTATGAATTTCACTGATACAAAGGTCATAACACACAAATTTTTTTTAGACTTAAACATCTAATACAATATCTTATTAAGAAAGGAGACATCGATGTAGATAAAAAATATAGGAATTAAAATCTGAAAATTTACACAAACCCTATGCTTGATCATGGAAAAAAAAAGATTCAGTAAAGGCATCAACTTCAAACAATGTAAACTATACCCATGATAACATGGTGGGACACATTCATGTTACTCATTCATCACAACATGGGGAATCAAACATGTATCGAGATACTGTTTTAAAACAAAGTCCAAACCAATCAACAACATCTAGCAATATTTCATATCACAATGGCATCAATTATGTATCAAATTGTGATATCTATCCCACATATGACTTCATGATTGGGCATACTAAATAAGTTCAAAATGAGCATGAAATACCCCTTATTGATACCTACAAATTTTTGCAAAGAGTCTTTTACTCAAGAGGAGGCTCATGAGGATAATGAAATTTGCTTCAAATTGAGACAAGATCAAGAACCCCTATCCCCACGACATTACCATGAATTGCAACCTGTAAGTGATAGTTGCTCTACCCTAAGTTAGAGTCAAGAACCCCTATCCCTAGAGTTTCATCAGAATCTGATGGACATCTTCCAAACTATTTTAAACTACAAATATATCCCCAATATCACCCCAAAGATGTTTCTTTTTATCTCAACATATAGATGTTCTTCATCCAAAACAAGTGTCCCACTCTTAATACTCTCACATAAGAGCAAGCAATGATTGAGATTCTTGATTCTTACAGTGATTTTGCATCATTGACCTCTTCTGAATTAACACCAACATCTTCTGAAGTGGAATCAACAAATAAATATGTCATAGAATTAGAGCAATCAGTTTATATTCCTAAATAGTAGGAGCCCATAACAATATCATGCTTTAATGATAAGTCATATTCACTAGCCATTGATCAAAGGATACATTATCAAGGAAAAGGATTAGGTCTTGTTAATACCTTCACAATGTCGGGGGCAATCTTGTCTAATGAAAATATCAACATAGGGGGTATAAAGGATCCTCATGCTGAAAGTATTGTCAATGCTACAACTAGTCGTATCATGAATTTTCATCCACCCATCATCTCATACACATATTGAGACCAACATAAAAAGAAAAATTACTATCAAAGCAAGGAGAAGATCATCAAATAAAATGTGGTAGTAAAGGAAAAAGGACAAAATAAATACAAATGGATACCAAATAACACAAAATAAAATCATCCCAATCATACTCCACCAGTCAAACAAACTATGGGGAAAAGTAAAAAAGGGAAATGTATCCATCAAATATGTCCTCAAATACAAAAGTAAGCTTGTCAAGTAGTTGGTCCTCGTTTCAAAAAAAATTGCCATATCTACTCATCATTGCTCATACTCCCAAGTTCAGAGAGTCAAAGGTTCCAAACCATTGACCAATCCATCTCATATTCCTTCATACATGACACCATACAATCCATTCATGATATCCAATTCTTTCATTGACCATGTGTTTGCAACTACCCTTCATCATAAGGATTTCAGAGGCACTCTATCATGATGGGCACACATAGACAAGGTTAATTTTGGTACCAACAAGAAAAATCATATTTCTCTAAAGTTGCATTCAAGTGCTCGTATCTTAGCAAAGAAGCTTATTCAAGAAGGATATCATTGGCACGTTATGATAGTGGCCTCTACATCAATACCACCAGGTGGTTCAACATGAGGGTAAAATTTTCAAAAAAATAAAATAAATAAAAAATCAAGAAAATAATAAAAATAAAAATTGTCCTCAAGTGAAAACCATTTCGGTGGCACTTTGGGCATGCACTATGATGAAAACTTATAAAATAGGTGTCATGAGTAGAATTGAGCATCTATATGATCCTTCTCAGGTAGAAGTATCTCATCCTTGTCATGATAAATTTAATGTTCCATCCTTCCATCCAATCTAGCTTCATCCAAATATTATAGTTTACCTTGATCTTGACAAAGGTTCAACATATACATCAACTCTACTCATGGAAAGTTCTTGATAGGATATTTACCATTTTATCTCATGAAGTCCTATGGACCATATCTAGCATAATAAAATCCATTGAACTCGAGATTTATAGACACATTACCTATCTTGGTTTGTCCATTGAACTATGAAACATTACTAGACATTGGGGGCATGTTCTTGCACTCTTTCTTTTAAATAAATCTTGATACATGTCTAGAATCTCATAACGTGATATATCAAATCATGATCTAAGGTATCATTTCTCCTTAGAAAATCCCAAAACATTCGAAAAATCATGAAAATAAAAAAACACTTGGAAAATCCAAAAAAATACAAAAAACATCAAAATATTGTATAGCCAAAATCCAAAAACATTTGAAAAGTTATAAAGTCAAAATCCAAAAACATCCAAAACACATCAAAATCCCTAAACAGGTCAAAAAGTCAAAAAAATAAAAAATAGTACCTTATTGAACTATGTTGTCTCTGAGCTTGAAGGTAGGCAAGGTCATCCCTGATGTGCCCTTGAGACACATTAGGTTAGTATTTAGTATTCCATCATAATAAATTGGCAATCCATGAAATGTTCATATCTTATCAATAAATGGTTATAGGTCAAATTCATTCAAACTACATGGTCTTTGTGTATATCTTTGATAAGACCCTGAGGCCCTAGGTCAGTCCATCTTAGGTCTTGGTCAAAACTTAGAAAACACAAAAACATTTGAAAACTCAAAACATTGTAAAACATTCAAAAACCTAAAACAATCTCACATAACTTGAAAACCTAAACATTCACATACACCCAAAAAGATTTAAAAAAAGCCTCTAAACTTTTAAAATGCCAAAACTAATAAAATATTATGAAAAATCCAAAACCACCCATCCCATTTCACTTGCACCTGCAAAAAATTTCAATCTCTAATAAATCGATCATCACACTCACCCTTTGGTAACACAAACAGAAAACAAGTAAAACAATTAGAAAAAGTAGAAACCTTAAACATAAAAAATCACTCTTGATCATTATCAAACATGTCAATCAAACCTTATATCAACAACCTTTCAAAAAATCATATCAACCTGCTAGCATCCACTAACATGTTCTAGGATACATCTTTCCTACAATGGGAGTCATCTTTGGTAATCACTTTGGATACTTATCCTAAACAAAACACATTACTTAGGCAAGAGATATAAATAACATTGAATATTTATTCATTTTGATCTTGTCTTATGAATTATCTTGTTGACCCATTCTAAGGACCTCTCAATGATGTCTATCAAAAAAAATTAGAAAGAAAGGAATGGGGCATCAATAATTATCTTTTGTTTGTTGTGCTTGTGGGATATTCTTGTAAAATAACTTTGGTGAATACTTGCTTTGTTGTGTGTAGGGAGGTCATTTTGAATAGATTGTTGACTATTATGTATGCTTTGGTCTAAAATATTCTAAACTTCTAAACTACATTCCAACAAGGTTTTTGTATGTCAAGGTGTGAACACTGATTATACTACCTATTTGTAGAGTCAAAGTCCATCACACTAGATACAATACTATCTTGTTTATCGATAGCTTGATGCATCGTGTCTATGTGTTATATAAAAAATAAGGAATAATGAAGTATCCTAATCCCTAAAAAAAGAAAATCATCTTTCTCAGCACCATATCTAATAAAGTATTAGATGATCATAGGCTTGTTCGACTTCTGAATCAATTTCAAAATTATGGTTAATCAATGTCATCTCATTCTTCTATTTCTTCTATCTTTACTAGCAGTTCTATCCAAGTGTTGAATATGTGTCATCTATCTAAATATACATGAGGCTACCCATGGCTGATGATTGTTTATACATAATCAAATATGTCTATAACATACATTTGAAATTTCTAGTACTCTTTGAGCTAAATCGATCTTGAACCTTTGTCATGATATCGACCTAAAAATTAAAATTTTTGCTCCATCTCTAAAGGGGGAAGGGTAACAACTTAATTCCTTCTATTGGGGCAATAGTAGGGCATCCAAAAAATCATGAATTTTTTAATTTTTGATCTTAGAAGTAGCATTAATCTAAAAAGTGTCAGTCTTCAAACCAATATAACAAATACCTCACTTCAAAGAGGGGCGAAATGTAGAAACTTAAAATTGTCTTGATTGATATTTCACACTTGAATCTAATTACTAACCCTATTTCATCCTAAATTCACCTTATTTTCAATTGTTTAATTGAATGATCCTAGTTTTTTAATTAAATGCATCAATTTCTCCTATTAATCAAATGATCATTATTATTTGGCTAATTGACCCCCTTTCACACTAATTTTCATCTTGTTTAATTGGATCATGTGAATTATTTAAATTAAACACCTTATGTCCTCTCATTTAATTAAATAATCTAAATTATTGAATTAAATGTCACTTAACCCCTTTTCATTAAATAAATGAATTATTTAATGATAATCCTAATTTTCTCTAACTTTTACAATTAGAAAATTATTTTAATTATCTAATTCCTAATTTTCTTCACCCTCCCACTTGCAAGGGAATATTCCTCCTTGTGCACTAATTCAAAATGGAAATATCTTCTAACCACTTCCTAATTTTTAGGAAGTATATTTCTTTGAATCAATGATAGCCATTGTTTAACTCTGTGATCCATGTCAACTTAGATTCTCCTCCCTTTATGAGAATCCTTGGTCCAAGCCTTCATCTCTCATTTCCTCTCATCCATTAATTGTGCAATTCGATCTTGACCCTTGATTCACCATTTTCTGCTATAAATACTTCTTATTTTGGAGAGAAATGGATCCACAATCATTTGAGAAAATTTATTCTATTGAAATGCATCCACACTTTCATCCATTAGCCTTCATTTGAGCATTTTTCATCCATTGTGGTTCAAATCACCATTATCACTCATCAATATATCAAACGAAGCTTGTTTCGATCTAAAGGATTGGGAAAGGGCTACCATTCCACATCAATGCAACACCAATACCCCAATGGGATGACGTTTGAGGCATTTAACTAGGTTTCCTTTATGCATTTCTTCATTATTTTGTTAAATAGCTTATTCATTTCATGCTTTCAAGTATTTCATTGGGATTATAGATTAACTAACTAAATCTTTCTTAATTTTGTATGGATCTAGTAGATTTAGGTCATGTTATGACTATAGTTAGAGTACCTATTTTAAAATCAAATACTTCAAAATTGAAAATTATGTTGTCACACTCAAGAAATTTTGTTATGACTGCAAAGGTAAGGAACATCAAATAGAATCTCCTCATGAATCCAAATATAGATTTCATTAATTATAACAAATGTATGTGCAACAAAGGAATCAAGAAAAAATTAACAAGAAAAATAAGGAGAAAATGAATTCTTCTTCATTACCTCCTAATATTCCTCTTGTACAAAAACCAAGTTATAAATCATGTCATCCACCAATAAAGATAGAATAATATGATATCATTACTTCATATGTACCAAAGCAAGGATGATTTGATCCTTATGCTCCAAAGAAGAATAAGAAAGCAACTTTCAACAATCTCATTGTCACCTCTTTTAAAGGTGTTACTTCCATATGAGTTCCAAAGAAAAATAGATTATTAAGAAAGAGAAAATGAATCTGACTCCACAAGTGCATTATCATATTACAAAGGGTCTTTCTCCTATTCTACATAAATCAAGCACATTCAATGACATCATATTACATGATAAAATTAAAAACATTAAAGGTAGTTGTGAACTACATAAATAAGACAAGAACAATCTGTTATATGATAATCCATATAATATTATTGGTTGAGATTTGTAGCTTTGTTCTCTACATACATGTCTATATACTTTACATTATTTTGATGGTGTCCCCTAGTTGGGAGGTATATATTTGGGCATTTTCCGCTACCCTACTATATTGAATCAAAAAATTCTATAATTTTATAGATGATTACAATTATAATGATTTTATTTAGAATTATGTATCACATGTTACTAGCATAATCATTCTAATTATGATTGCAATATTTCCAAGATATTCCACATGATTCAAATGATTATGATTACAGTTTATGTTGAAGTCACTTCACAAGTGAAAATTATGTTGGATACTCTCAAGGAAATTTGTTATGATTGTAAGAGTAAGGTACATTAAATATTTGTTTCATATGAATACAAATAATTTATTAAGTATACGAAATGAATCTATGAAAAATAGCAAATAAAAGGTTAATAAAAAGTAAAAATAAGGAGAAAATGAATAATTTTACATTTCCCCCTAATCCAACATATAACCCTTGTTAGCTACCAATAAAGCAAGAGAAAGATCATTCCATTCCTCCATATATATGAAAACAAGGAAAATTTCATATTTATTCTCTAAAGAAGAATAAGGAAGCAACTTTCAACAATCCCAATGCCACCTTATTTAGAGATAGTACTTCCACATGGGTTCCAAAGAAAAATAAAAGTATTCCAAAAGAATAAGTGGATTTGACTCTGGAATAAAATGCCAAGATTATAAAAGGTCTATTTACTATTTTACATACATCAAGCACATTCAATGACATATTATATCATGATGAGATTGAAAATATATAAGTGGTTACAAACCATTGAAAATGTATGGACCCTATAAACCTTGAGAGAATTAAATAATTTAAGATCATGAAGAAATCTTAAATGAAACTCAAATAATTTGATGAAACTCCAAACATGACAAATAAAATATAAGGAATAGAGGATTGATAAACCATATAAGTATTAATATAGATTGGTTACCAAAGGCTACTAATTTAATGAAATTTGTGTGTAAGAAGGGTGTTGATCACTCAAAAATATTTATGAAAGAAAGAGAATGAAGGATCTAGTGAAGCCTCTATTGAGGTATGTACTTTGGGTAGAATCCCATATTCAAGAAGTTATAAGGTAAAATCCAAAAGTTGTAATCATTAATATCTTATAGTTTTGAATATAGTATATCAATTCCCATGAGTTTTTGTACTTTATGTGTTGTTTTAGAGAACATGAGCTAATAAAAGGATGTGTTTTTTATTAGTACCCTATTTCTTGCATGGTAGGAAGAAGAACTAAAAAATAATTAATTTCATAAGGCCTTATAGTTCTATATAACCACTCATTAAGGGATACTAGACATACATGGTCACTCTTGTGGTCAATATTGATAATCTTAGTAGATTTATATATTTAAAATGATGGTCATTATATGAGTGTAGAATTACGGAAATGCTAGTTATAGCTAAGTGGTGTTGGCTTGTTCAGGTGTTCCAACTATTAACTTGTGCTTGGACCCTTTGGAATTTTTATAGTTCTTTATATATGTAAATGTAAGTCTAGCTAATTCAATATATAAGATCTTTTATAAGGAATTCAACTAGCTCAAGTCTAGTTGATCCTATGTGTGATTGCCAACTCTCTATAATGTATGAAATAAATAAGGCATATAACTAGTCAAATTCTTGATAAGAATTTGATGTAGAGAATAATAGATGACCAACTCTATATACCTTGTCCTCACTCCATGAAACAATATGCTTTGTTGTGATGGTGTCCAAGTGGAATAATAGACTATATGATTAGATTATCCCTAGAATTTTAGAAACCTTGATCTTACGGTGGTCAAAATTAAATGAAATCTAATCCCTTAAATAAATGATTGGATTAAATGTTGGTCACAACTTATACACTATATGCATTATTCATAGTAAACTCCTAGATTGAACCTATTCAATTTTCATAGGCATATGGGATACTAAGCATTGAAACTAATACCAATAGGTCCTAAAGAATGTCACATGGTCATTTTATGGAAACTTGAAAAATCGATTATCTTTATATTCTTGCATAAAATCCAATACTATTATCTTAAAACCTACCAATATTAAGTTTAGTAGCTAGATAATATTGGTTTGAAGTTGAGTTTGGATCCTCAGTGCTTACATGTAATTGAGTTGTGGTTTACCTTCAAAAAAATTCCAAGTATTTTAACATTGATTTATCAATGGATAATAAGCATCCCACTATATGTATAATACTTGAAATTTGATTAGAGTTGCATCATCCCTTGGAGGATTAACAAAAAATTTAAAATTATTTTATTAGGATTTTATAATTCTATTTGTATATTGAAGGGAATCCTTATCATTAGTGTCCTAAGACTCCAATGTAATGTCATTGTGTTCATGTGTGCGTAGTGTGTAATGTCACATAGTCAAATATATGACTTAGATCCTTCATTTTTTTTCTAATTTTTTATTGAGATTGAAGATATCAATCATTAATGTGCAAATTAAAAGTTTAGGAAACCCATTAAAGCCTCATTGTTAAGGGACAAAGCCTAAGTCATGTTTATTTGAATATATTATTCTTGAGCTTATTTCTTGAGTTTTTATTTTAAGTGCTTAGTTCCTTCATCATCTACTCACAATAATATTTTTTATATTTAGTTCTCCTTTAAAAAAAGTTCTATAATAAAATGCACACCACAACTACACAATAACCAACACACTCGAGGACATCCACACTACCTTCTAACCATCATCAGATTTTTTGGAGGTGAAACAAATAAAAATATGTTTTGAGGTGAGGTAGGTTTAAAGATATGCATGGGGTTCACCAAAATTACAATGAATAGACCTATCTTCCCTTATTTCATTGGGAAATGAGATTCACACAATGAAATGATTATCAACCCTTAGGCACGAATCAAGACAAAGTGTGAGTCTACATATTTCCTTATGCTTGAAGGATAGGGGTCAAGGTCAAACAACACTTTGGGGAGAAAAATAAAAAATAGTAAACCAACACCAAATTGCAATCTAACACTTGGAACAACAAGATTAAACTCAATACTGATAGAACATATAGTTAAATTGCAGATCAAAGAAGGGAAATATGAGTGTACCTTTCACGAAAAGTTAGTTTTTGAAGCTGATTCAAGACTCATTCACCTCGGTTGTTTGTTAGGGATTTCCTACTACTTTTGGGATCCTTTGGTCCTACCTTTGCGCTTCTAGATTCTCTAGGTTTTAGTGTCAAAAAGTCTGAAATAAATTTTGTAGATTAGTTTCTATGAGAAGATGACAACTTTTATAGCTTTTGCAACTTTGACAATTTCTCCAATTTTTCTCTTCAAAATATCTTCAAGTCTTCTTCAACCTAAATCTGCAAACACAACAAAAGAGAGGAAAATTCTTTTTTTTGGTGAATGGGGGTTTACCTTGGTCAAACCCCATTTTTGGTAATCAAACCTTGAAATAAATATATCATGAAAGAGGGAATCAAGAATGAACAAAGCAATGTTACCACTCAACAAACCCTTGAATAAGTCTTAGAATATAAATCTGTAACTTACATGGAATGACTTCAATGGATGTAGATCTTGAACTTTGAAATCATGCTTGAAATAGTACTTTGAATGCTTGATTGGATCATTAAACCTACATCACAATGTTAGCTCCAAAAACATGCATGATGCAAGAAGAATTTGACATGAAAATTAGATCTTGAATGATATAATAAAAAGCTAATAAATTTTCCTTTAAATGTATTTGATCACAAATTTATCTCTTAAAAACTTGCATGAAAACTCTTAGGTGAAACATAGTGAAATAGCCTTATATTTATAGGTATGTATCATTAATTTTCCAAAATTCAAATATCACAAGCTGACATTTGATTATACACTTAGAGACATTAAAATCGCACCAAAATATTAGTTAAATTTAGGTCCTAAGGTCTAGGGAGGACCCATTCGCCCATGAGAAAATGGGTCTTAGGTCCCTAAACTTAGGACACACATTGCTCAAGATGAAGTGTTATGTTAAGGCATTAGTGAATGTTGGAATTCCCCTTAAAAAATGTAATTAAATAGGCTTGGAAACTGAATTAAAGGGCCAATTAACGCATAATTAAGCCCAATTAATTAAAGGAGCCCTAAATAAGTGTGAGAGTGTAAATAAATACATTTGACAATGTAACTATGGGAATTTTCCTAGGGTTAGTAGATCATATGCAAAACATAAAAAATCCAAAGTGATAATGAAGTGCAAAGGAATAAATGAAAACAAATGAAACAATCTCACCCAAAATGTCTTCATTCTCCATGGCTGACCTCCATTATACCTTCTCAACTTGCTGAAAATGTGATGTTGCCCTCAGATTTGTGTTGAGCAATCTAATGATAATGACAAGTCCTAAGCAAGTTGTGAAGGATTCTGAAATGATTATGCAAGAAAACTACGTTCTACATGCAAACTAACTATAAAAATGACAAAGATGAAAACAAGTAAATAAAAGATGGAAGATTTAAGATTTGCAAAGTGTGCAAGATCCAAGATTTGTAAGATGTCAAAATGAGAACAAAATTGCCATTTTATAGAAAATGCAAATTTGGATGAACAAACAAGATTGAAGATTGAAAATTGCCCTAGAATCAATGGTCAAGATTCAAAATAACAACCCATAATTAGGGTTAGGGCAACTTTAGGGTGAAATTCAAAATGAGTGGACAAGATTTAATTTAAGAAATTAAATCAAGGAATGAGAATATATGTGACAGGGAGATAAGATTTGGCACAGAAAAAGAATGAGTTAGAAAATAAAGTAATTTTAGAAATTACTTAATTTGTAGAGGGAAATGCTATTTTGAATTTAATATTAATTTAATTCAAAATGGCGGAGTCATGTCACAGTAAATAATAATTAAATTATTTACTTGAAAAGAGGGAAATTCAAATAAATGATTTTTTATTTAAATTTGGAAAAGAATTAAATGAGACAATTAAATAATTAATTTTAAATTATTTAATTGTGGAAGAAGTGGGTTAATAATTAAATAAATTATGGGGGATTTATTTAATTATGAGAAGACATTAATATTAGAGACGCATTTAAATAAAATATATTTATTTGAATAATCAAGAGAGAAACAATGGATTAATTAAATAAATTTAATAATTTATTTAATTTATTTAATTTAAAGAGGACATTAGACATTAGTGGTGTATTTAAATAAATGTGATTTATTTAAATAGTCGTGAAGAATAAGAGAGGTGAATTAATTAAATAATTGATCATTATTTAATTAATAGTTGAATCTGGATAGGGGGACATAATCAAATTATGCTTAGAGGAATTAATGAGAAAATTGAGTTTGCAGGCCTAGGTCAATTTTATGTGTCTACAAACAACACTAAATTAAGGAAATATTATGTCCAAATTAACTAGGAGGGGCCAAACAAGTGTGAAAATGTAAAGGGATACATTTTTGTACATTGCATTTAACCCCCACTTTAGTGAGACGGTGACCTTGCATGAAACTCACACTAAATGATACATTAAAAACATATGTTTACAACCATGATAAGATACTCAATCATACAACATCAAAGACTTACATGAAATAAAATAAAATAAAAGGTGGATCAAGCCTCGACTATTTGTCCAAAAAAAATTCACAAGAAGAACATGATGTCCACTATGCAAATAATAATACACGCTCACATGAGCTAATAGAACCTCAAGTCATCCACTAGGTGATCCCCCAAGGGCATAAAATGAGAGAATATTATTAGGCTCCCATACCATATCAAAGCTATATCTCTGATATCTTCAATAGGGTACCACAAAAACAAAATAATTGATCTTCATAAGGCCTAACAAGCTACATTATACTAAGCACCTATGAATAAACAAGGCATGGCTCCACAAGAAAGAAAAGTGTGGTATGCTTGGTGGCCTTGAAAAAGGGTTCGAGCTTCAGAAGGTTAATAAGTTGTGTTATGCTAAACACTTACGAAAAAAATGCAAATAAACATGTTCAAAGGGATTTTTCTTAGTTCATGTAAGGTCTCCTCTTAGGGAACATCATGCCTAATGTCTCTAAGAGAGTAAAAGTGAAGGATAAAATATTCGCAACTTAGGGAATGCAACACATAGCATCACCACTAAGAGGAAAGTTGTATGCCAAGAAATATCACACTCCTAGAGGACATCAAACCCAATGACACCACAAAGAAAAAGATACATCGTAAGAAGAAAGAAGATCGCACAATGAAACATAAGGAATGTCAAAAAATGTCAATAATAATGCCATTTTATGCCCCCACTTTAAATAAATTTCTAACACCATTGTTGTGATCAATTTACTTTAAAGTAGCAAATGATCTATGCTAAAAATAAAGGAGATATGAGACCTTATTCGGAAATTCCTATGCCAAGTCATATGTTTTTGAATCAAGCTACATCATGAAAGAGGGGTTGCCCCCAAAATGAGATACCAAACACCTAAGGGGTCTATATATTTTGGGTCAATATGTCTATTCTATAATGTTGTTATAGAGCTTGGAAACACCATCGTTCCCCAAATACTCACATAATTGGAGGAATGACACATAGACAAAAAAAAAAAAAAACCCCTTTTGGGTCAACATGGAAGAGACCTAAATGTCTTGATGTGTTGCATCATCCCCAAAAGGAAAACATAAGATAAAAGAAAAGATATGTAATGCCCCACCACGCAACCCTAGAGGAAGTTGCAAACAACTATTTAAATAAGCTAATTTTTTTTTTGAAGGTATAATTAATAAGCAAGTTCACAACTAATGCCAACAACCTCTAAGGTTACGAGATAGAGGTTAAATATAACCTCAACAAAAAACATGAATTAAACCATGTCATTCATTCCTTAATAAATTTAAAGCGCATACATTCCAATAAGATAATTACATCATCACAAGAGATAACTTTCAATTCAATTTATCCAAATTAAATAATATGATTACAACACTCATTCCCCGAATGAGGCAAGTCCAATAAATAAGATTATAGTTACAACTTCCACCTCGATAACAACTGAGGGGTGAAATAATACAAGATCAACATAAATGAAATAAAGCAAGAACTGATACTGAAACCAACGAGCCTCCAATTGGAAGTCTCGTTTGCAAGAACATGAAGAAAGAACCCAACAGATTTAGGTGCACGCCACCCAACCAAGTGGAACCCAAAGGCCCACCCCCTGTGCTAGGAGATAGTAACCAGGAATCCTAGCCAAGACCATCTACCTCTAGACATAGGCTAACACAAAACTGAAACAAATGGAAACAACCAACCACATGCCACACAAGTACAACATAAGATCAACATGTGTACAACTCAAGTACAACATAAGTACAACTCAAATACCATGCAAGTACAACACAAGTACAACACTACATGGTCGCAATGCTTCCAGAAATAAAGCAGATCGAGTATGTTATGAGAACCATAGACACAAAAACAAACACCAACCATGGTCACATCAGGTATGTTATGGAAACCATACCCACAATAAACAAGTACCAACTATGGTCACACAAAGTTCCATCAGATAGCACATCATGAGTTACCCAGCGGATCGTCAGGATGGTGGCCCAAACCAATCATCGAACCTCATACTTACTAAGGCAAATACAATTACCAACTATTGTCCTAGACAGAGTGTCATCCCACAGATCGTCATGAGTTACCCATTGTGGATCGTCACGATGGTGGCCCTAACTGATCCCTGGCCCTCATACTTACTAATGCGGAATTAAATACCTTTCATACAAACAAGATAGATGACCTTGCCGTTACCGGCCTTTCCACCCATCCCAAGTCTAAACGAGCCCTTGGGACTATGAGTGAGGCATACTTATCTTTTTAGTGTGAAGTTAGTCCTAATCTTCTAAGTATTGCATTTAATTATCACTTGATTAAACCACTTCTAAAGGTTACCCAATCTTACCTCTTCCAGGCTCTGGCCCCTACAGAAGCCACTCTTCTACTTGACAACACACACACAACCAAATACCAAGGATACAAAGGTGTAATAAACAAGATACCATGACCTCTCCTTTCTCAAGAGACAACATAAGTTCGAACCCTCTCCAAACTCTAGAGGCAAAAAACCACATAACAAGGCCACTCCTTACAAGGAGACACAGATCCAATAATCCACTCCTTTCTCAGGAGACACAAGACGTCCCCGTTCATAGAAACTGGGTTATTAATTGCATACACACCATGCACTACCCAGGGGTACAAAAATGGTTGACAACATGACATGACAACCCACATAAGATAAGGTCCCCCTCTGGAAGACTTACGAATAAAACACCCTTTAATCCATTTCCCAAACCAGAGCACGAAGGGAATATTCACTAAAGGCACATGAAATCAACTACCTTTGGATATACTAAATCCATGCCTCATTACATTCAGTACTCTATTGAATTCAATAATCTGAATTAAAACACGTCTTTTAAATTAAGACTCAATATTTAATTTCCTAATTGCTCTTAATTGACAATCAATTAACATTTACACCTTCAATTCAAATAAATCATTTTAAGATCACAATAACTCCTTTACAAAATAAACCGTCAATTAATTATAATTTTAAACACGTCCTTGCAAATATAAATTACTTAAAATCATTTAATTTCTCTAGTTAAACATAATATCCTTAAATCAAATATTAGATCTTTCCAAATATATATTATTTTAAAATAAAGTCAATACCATGACTAAAGATACAATGTTTTCCATTTTCACAATTAAATCATGCCATTGGAAAATCTATATTTAATTCCCTCACTTAAATTTAAAACATGCTTTCAATAAATCATCTTTTTAAAATGCAATTAAACACTTGAATAATTTGCATATGTCTAAATTACATATATACCTGTATTTAATTATTTTAATATAGATTTAAATAATATTATAATATTATATAATATAATATTAAATATTAATATAATATTAAACATTAATATAATATATATATATATATATATATATTAATATTTAATATTATTAAAACATAATAATAAAATATTAATTTATACATATATTTTCTTTTATTTTAAACTTTACCCCATCTCGCCTCGGGCCGTGCGTTTGACTTAGGGCAAGGGTGGACTGTTTTAGGCCGCATGCAACCATAAGTCGGATGCGGGTTTGATAGTGGGCATCGGATTACCTTATGGCGGTGGCATTTTTTTCTTCCCCCAGCCATGGTTTTCTTTAGTCGGCGGCGTTTTTGCAGGCAGGTGGGGATTTTGGAGGGCAGTGGAGGTGGAGGCTGGGCCAGGCGGTGGTAGTGCCGACCCTGGCGGTGGCGTGGTTGTGCTTAGCACAACTAACCATCGGCGGTGATGGTGGCTACGTTAGCGTCGGCCGCGGGGTGTTGTGGGGAGCGCACTGGGCGTGGCTCCCTCCACCCGCCTCCATGGGAGGTGCGGTGGGGGTTGAGCCCCCAGCCCCCCAACAAAAATTTATTTTATAAAAAAAAATTTCCCTACGGATTTTTTGAATTTTGTGCCTTTCAAGGGCATTTTTAAAGAAACCCAAACAACATAATCTTTAAAAGGATGAATTTTTTTAAGAATTCTAAATACATAATATATATATATATATATATATATATATATATATATATATATATATATATATATATATATATATATATATATATATATATATATATATAGCAATACATATATATATATATATTTATATATATTAGAATCCAAACATCCCCATAAGAAATAATTGAGGAAAATAAATTTGAAATACTTATTTACAGTCAAGAACCACTTTTTATATTTTATTTTCCAAAGATTTTCCTTCTAATTAAAATGCAAGATTCAACATGGGTTTTATTTGAAGATCAAACATATACTTGAATGTTTCCAAACAACAATTATATATAATAAAACAACTGAATTCAATGAAGAAAGAACCTGATATCCTTGAGTTTGAGGGGATCTAGAAATGGTGCTCAGTACCCAACCTCATCTCCACAGATTTTCACAACCACAATCCAAAACCCACAAAAAAGCAACAACTCTTCCTCTCCTCCATTTCCAATTTTTCCAAAGTTTCCATCATCCAAAATTGTGATGCAAAATCCAAACATAAGGATAAAACCCTAAAAATTCAACCACCACCCTCATAAATTCTTCAAAACAGAAAGTTAGAAAATATCCCAATTCCAATTTTGAATGCAAACTTTCAAATTTGACTTTTAATTCAATTTTCAATTTTTCAATTCCAAATTTCTCAAATTGACTTACATGCATTTTCTTCATTTTCAGATTCAACAAAATAACAATAAATTCAACATAAATAAATTAAATTCTTTTAACATCAAAATTTAATTAATTAATAAATAGATTTAATCAACGATTAAATTATTTATTAATTAAATTAAATTAATAATACATAGATTATATTTCAACATAATTCCAGATTACATTACTCAACAACTTAAATACCTTAGGCCCTTTAATTACCCCTTTTCTAAATTGCAATTAAATAATGAAGAGAGCGCATAATATTCAAAGCAACACAACCTAACAAACAACTGACGACATACAAGGACTAGGGTGACGACTGGGCATGGAAACCTAGCTACTATCTCCCAATCGAATACCGTTGGGCATTGAACATGCTCTCACTTGTGAAACCAGGTGGAGTCAATGTCTTGTACCTATCAACTTGTAAATCAAGTAAACAACAACATAAAATACACACCGTGAAGAGAAAATCATAGAGTCGTAGGGCACTCGCAAGTGAGTGATGCGATACCGTCCCCTTCACCAATAAAATGCAACTAACTGACAATCTAACATATTAATATATTTCAAAGCATACAACATCTTCAATTCAAATAACCACTATGCTAATCCAAAGCATGGAATAAAGATAACATCTGAAAAACCAGAAGCTCATCAAAGCAACATACCCACACAAGGACACACTGTCCAACCAGAAGGCAAAACGGAGGGGTATTACAGGATAAATGTTTATGACATATAGAAGAATGTAGGTACAAATAGAGGAATGCACATGAAGAGGTATATCAAACAAAATAATATGAGGAGATCACATTACACACATGCAATCACAAACCAAACATGCAAAAGAAAACAAAAAAAAGACTATTAAGGCACATGTGAGTCAATCTATAGCAGGTTGTTTGCATCCCAATCTTGTTCAATATATGCAAAAGGCACACAACTAGGAAAAGGGACAATATAAAGTGACAAACTAGGGAAATTACCAAGTTGAACACTCTCTTTAGGAGGATCATTATTTAAGCTCATGGAAGAGGAAAACAATGAATTTAAATCTTTATGCACTTCCTCATCAATCTTGGTAGTTTCATTATCATCATCCAATTTAATCACAAAAGGAGGTCTAATAATAATATTTGTAGAAGGTTGTTGTTTTTTATGTTGTAGCAAAGGTGGAGAGGCATGTTGCAAGATTGAAGAAAGGAATGAAGTTGTTGCCATTGATGTGAACTAATCAACTGGTTATCTATTAGTTGTTGTTGGTTGTATATGTTGAGGATATTAAGAAAATTGTATTAAAGAAAGATTACAAGTATTTAGTTGTTGATTTGGTACTTGTTCCTATGCTCATGTAGTTCAGATATGTTGGTCATGGTTGTTGAAGGTTGCTATATCCATATTTTTGGCTATTGGTTCATTGTGAAGTTCAAGTTGTGTTCACCAGTTGTGAACTATGTTTTTATGCATTCTAGTTGAGGTCTAGGAGAAGAGTTGCCGGTCTAGATTTCCCCTTGATGAAATATTTTGACTTGTGGTTCTAAATTTAAGTTGTTCTGATTGCATTGAAGATATTTTTGGCTTCTAGAAGTTTTGAGCCTAATTTTTCTATGTATTTTACACTAGTCTAGTTGATCGTTTGCTAAGCACTATCTTTAAAGTTGATGAACCATGTTGGATCTATTTTGGGTTTCAATGAAGCATGTGTTTGGGTTGCCCTCATTCTAATTTCACACTAGGATGTTTGGCATTGACCTAGTTTGAATTTGGAGTTGGATGGCCGACTTTGTATCTTTTTCAAGTTTGGAGATAGTATAAATACAAGATAAGCTAGTAATGAAAAATATACATAAGAAAAGAAGGAACATAAGTGAAAGAGCATATGTGAATTTGATGTTATTCAAAAAGGGTGTATGAGTTATATGTGTGTGGTAGATCAGTGTGAAGCTTAATGCTAAGCTTCCGGATGTAGTGAGAAAAAGGAAAACTCTATCATTCATGCAAGTAGATCAAGTGATTATGGTGGAATCCTTTGTTGTATTGGGATTGTTGTCTCTTTGTAAAAAATATCTTTTGTCTTCTTTGTATCTTTATGGCAGTTAGCCATCTAGGTTGTAGACATATTGGATAGTGAGTCCTTGTTTTAGATAGTAAGTCCTTATCTCAGGCAGTGAGCCTTGTTTCAAACAGTGAGCCTTTTGTAATCAGTTTTGATGTTCTTTATAGTGTGAGTTAATCCTCACCATAGTTTTTCCCTCATTAGGTTTTCCATGTAAGTCTAGTGTTATTTTTTTTATGCATTGGATTTGAGTTTCTGCATTAACATTTGATAATTAATCATTTCAGTGGTTTAAATATTAGTTTCAGTAATTGAATTTAAGGTTAAATCTATGACAACTAATTCACCCCCCTCTCAGTTGTCTTATTCAACAATTGGTATTAGGGATTGGTTCCTTGGTGAACATCTTAACTGCTTGAGGAAGGTTTGAGATGGCTAGCAAAATGGTCTTTGATTATCCGAGGTTTGATGGAACTAATTATGGTATCTAGAAAGTATTAATGGAAGAATATCTAGAGTAATGCATATATGATGTGGAGAAAGCTTATAAGAATCCTTACACTCCTCCCACTAATGGTCCAAGTACACCTAGAGAAATCAAAGCACATGAAGCAAATAATAAGGTGAAGTTAATCTTGAAGAATAGTCTGGTACATTCTGAGTTGATTAAGGTTCAGAATTTGTAGACAACTAAGGAAGTCTGGGATGCTTTAGAAAGAGAACATGATGGTGATGAAATATTTAAAGAGGAAAAATTACAAAATTTGGAAACACAATTTGATCTTATACATATGCCCAAAGATGAAAATTTTAAAGCTTATGTACATATATTGGATGACGTAGTAGCTAGAATACGATCTCTTGGCACTACTATAGATGAAACCAGGATTGTAAAAAAGATTCTCATAACTCTTCCTAATGCTTATAGTGAGAAGGTGAGTTCTTGTTGGACTCTATGGAACACTGAGAGGGGGGGGCTGAATCAATGTTTTGCAAATTTGAACATTATTAATCTAAAACTTGAAACCATTTCAACATTACATTAAGGAAAAGATGCAAGCATTCAAATTAATCATTCATAACAATATAACACAAGGATTTTTGCATGGAAACCCTGTTAGGGGAAAAACCATGGTGGAGGTTAGTCCACAATTTGAGTACTCAAATATAAGTGTTTACAAAAGAGAATGCACTTACATTTAGGCACACTTCCTATAGCACACTGCTCAAAAGAGAAGGATCACTACCTTACAAAAATTCAGATTAAAACCATCTGAAGGTTGAACTGAGATAGTAGCATCTACTTATGGCAAGTTACAGTTTCGATGAAGCTCATAGATTATATTCTAAGTCTTGTGTGTGACTCTACACTTTTGTCTGCTCTTCTCTGTCCTTATCTACTCTTTGCATCACACATGGATAAATTTGCACTATTACTCAATGAAATTTTGCAGCACACACTGATATACTTTGTATTCAATTCATTCACTATGCATCACTCCTCAAAATGATAGAACCGATCTCATATATATATCCGCTAACAAAGATTTAATCATTCATAAGTCGACTCAATAAATATTAAGTTATTTTCAACTATCAACTAGATCATTAATTAAATCTTTATGTGTATCCTCCAAAGTTAGTTAAGACATAGAGAGGACCCAAGTAAACATGTTTCAAACATAAAAAAATTTAATTAATAACCACTTATACATCCACAATTGCTATAGTTGATGAGTCAGATTTTTACAACAAATAACCAACAAATTAATGTACCAGATCTCTTAGATCACATACCAGTGAATGCGCATCAAGATACTCATTGAGTAAGGTATTAAAAACATAAAAAAACCTTTCTATGGATCCACAACTCAAAATACCAGTCCGGTGAGGTAATCAGATCGACATTTGTGCCTTTAACCGGATGCCCTATTTTTTCCTTGTTTTGTCGATAGATACCAAAACTAGACTATAAACTGGATGTATGACTTAGGTTTCCATCAATGAAAACATGTTCAAGCCATATGTCAACAATCTCCCCCTTTGGAATTGATGGCAACACTTAGTGAAAAATGACTAAGTGTTAGAATCATTATTAGTATGCTGCCAAACTTTTACTGCTCTCCCTTATGCTTCAAAAAGAGTTTACAACATAAATCCCCCTTAGATTGATGAGGCATTTTTCGCTGCAATCTCTCCCCCTTTGACATCACTAACAAACAATAGAAACCATATGCCAAAAATGACAAAAAGTGACAAAACACGTGTTCAAAATCTCTAAAACTTCAAAACTGATTCAAAACTTTGAAAAAGAGTTAGAAAATTATGTTATGTTTTTCCTTCATTTCTGAAAGGAATTTCTTCCAAGCATCTATTGTGATCCAATGATTATGATCAAGTTGTTTTTCTTGGATTTCATGTTGGCAATTTCAATGAGGGATTCCAGAATTGTGATTGCTTCCTCCAGTTTTTCTCCTTTCCTTAGAATCTCAACCATGTGTTCCAATCTGCATTTGATTAAGTACTTTACCTTCCAGAAGGTGTCCACAAGTGTGTTCTTTGAGAATTGAACTTTTGTGTGTTCAAACTGAAGATCTCGAATCTTTTTCGTAATTGTATTGTCAGGGTCCTAAAACATATCAAAGTTTTTCCCAATCCCATTCAACTCCGTTTCAATCTGTTCCAGTTTCTCTTTGTATTTTCCAACTGCATGAGGCCAACGGATGCAATAGTTGTATATGTTAATGGCTACATTTATGCATTGTCTCAACTCATTCATTTTCTTCTTTAGTTTGGTGAGTGATAGCCTGAATTTCTCCTTCAAATGAGAGATAACTTCACCTTCTTCATCTTGAACTTCAGAGTTCATTATTTCTTTGTTGAATTCAATCATTTCACTGGGCATAATATTCTATAAACTTTCCAATTTGATCTTGCATTGCTCAACATGAGCATTTAGTACACTCAGAATCATGTCCTAATCATATGATAGTCTAACAGACCATAACTTAGCTATTTTAAGCATTCCACCTTCTTCCTAAATAAGCTACTATAGATTCTCCTTGGTTAGGTCATCTTCTTCTTCACTAGCCTCTGAAATTTCCTTTTTCAATTCATTTTTCTATAGGTTCTCAGTTTCATCATCGGATTCTTCATCTAATATATCTACAATTTCTTGTTCTTTTCCGTTTTCTTCAGTTTTGGGAATCTTGGGTTTCAGAGGGTTGTACTCAACATTTTCTATTTCCCTTTTCTGCTTTTTCTTCATGCTACCAGAAGAGGAACCAACTTCAAGTGTTCTTGCTGGAAGAGATACAATTATTGAACTAAACATTTTTAGAAAATTCTCGCTAAAATTTTCAAATACTTCATCACAACTAGCCAAATTCTTGAAATATGTGTAGATTTGCTTACTTACCGGTTCATTTGTTTTCCACATCACATTGTTGATTTTAGGTAAACAATTCAAGAAGTACATCACTAAACATATAACCAGTGTACCGAACCTGAAAGGGTGACCTGTCTCTTTGGTTAACTACACATTCTCCATTAACAGATCCTTTATTAGTCCACATAAATCAAAGTCCCGACCATCAATTATCATTTTATGAGAAATGTATATTGTGCCAGCTGATGATGCTCCTTCTCAATTTCTGTAAATTATTTTAGATGTTATCCTATGCGTAATGTACTTTGTAACAGGATATTTGATCATCAAAATTATCAATGCTCTCGAATCTCCAATTACTCCAATTAGGGTTTCAACTTCTTTGTTCTAAATGGATTTATTCCTTGGTATGTCTCTCACTTTGCATAATCCATTCATACTTTTGATTGCCTCCTTCGAAATAATGTAGGGTTTGTTGAGAATCAAAGTGTCATTGTGCAATCTTCTCAAGATGAATTTCATGAATTTTGCCTTCTCAAAATGTGGAAACTCATTCCAAATATCCAAATTCTTGTTCTTTGCTTCATTCAATTTCTTTAATTTGTCGAGCAACAAAAAATTTCTCATAGACCTAATCTTTGCACTGTTATATTCATCTAGAATAATCATCCTTTTGATTTGTTCCATTTTTCTTTCATATTTAGGGTTTACAACCTCACTCTAATTTATATGAAGATTTTGAAAACAATTGAAATACTTGATGGATTTCATGTTTTGCCGATGAATTAGCTTCTCTGCATAGAAATTTTTCTACTAGGTGCTCTCCTCCATCCTTTCTTTGATGCAAAGTGAAAAATAAAAGTTACAACTTGCCTTTTATAGCTCGCACACTTGCAATAAATGTGTTTGCCCTAAATTTTTGGATACTTTATTTTTTCAGACAGTGAGAAAACAAAAAATCTTCTATGAACCTATGAGTTCTCTAAATTCTCTTGCGAATGTTCACCAAAACTTTTGCACATCATTGATACACCTTTTTTATTATCCTTCACATTCTAGTACTAGCTACGAATAGGGGAGGAAGGATTTTGTTGAACAACTCCCCCTAGGCCAGTGGCTTGGGATAAATTACCAGATGAGTTACCAGAAGTAGGTTCTGGTGTAGTACCATTTCTAGCATCAGATTCATTCTTCCTTATCCATGTCTTCTTCATCCGATCTCTTATTTCTTCTGTAGTCATTTTTTCTTTCCCTTTATTATTTTTCTCTATATTTCCACCTCTATATACCAGACCTCCTCTATCCACATTTGTGTTTCTACAAAATCTTGAAATGTGACCATATTTATTGTAATTGTAGCACATAGTACTTCCTTGTCTTGACCAATCATTCCAATGGTTTCTTCTTTATTTGCATTGATTAGCAATATGCCCAAATTTACCACATGTATAACATTCAACATTCCTTCTTGACATATTTTTGCATTCAATTGATTTATGACCAGAAATTTTGCAATTGAAACATTGACCATAGAATGATGAATCTCTTGACTTCATATTACTTCTACATTGAGCAGCCATATGGCTGAATTTTTTACAAGAAAAATAATATCCATTAAACTTTTGAGCATTAGGTTGTCTTACCGGATACCTTCCACTTTTGTTCATTTGGTTGCCTTGTCTGAAATTCTTTTGTCCTGATCTAGAACTTTATCCCTTTTCATATCCAAGACCTCTCTTATCATTTCCACTCTTCTATCCTTGAGTCAACTCATCAAGCTTTACTGAATTGATTTTAAACTTCTCCTTGTATTCATTTGCAATGGTGAGATCATTCCCGAGAGTAGCAATCTAGTTACCAAGTTCTTCTTCATTATTTCTGGATCTTTGAAACTCACTTTCCAACTAAGTGAATTCTCCATTTATTCTTTTGTATTCATAAAATTTCTCTTTCAAGGCTTGAGCAAGGCTTCCTCATTTTTCTTCCTTTTTTCAATCTATTTAATCATCTTCATCATCATAGATTCCATTTCATGTTTTAGGGTTGCATTGTCTATGGCAAGCTTTTCACATTCTTTAGTTATTTCCTTCAAGGTGTTATTTAGGTGAGCATCATCCATATTTTCATTCTCCTTCTATTGTATCTGATCACAAAGATCCTTTCTCTTCTCCCTAGATTTAACAATTTGATCCTTCAATGTTTGAATGAATTTATCTACATCTTTAAGATTCACTTTCAATTCCCTAACTTTTGATTTAGATTGATCAAAGTCATCAAGTGCCACCAAAAGCTATTGTTGAAGACCATTATAGTCCATTACATTCCAAGATCCACATCAAGCCACTAAACTTCTTCAAAGGAAATAGGCTTTGATACCAATTATTGGACTCTAGGGAACACTGAGAGTGGGGATGAATAAGTGTTCTACAAATTTGAACATTATTAATCTGAAACTTGAAACCATTTCAACATTACATTAAGAAAAATATGCAAGCATTCAAAGTAATCATTCATAACACCATAACACAAGGATTATTTCATGGAAACCCTGTTAGGGGAAAAACCATGGTGAAGGTTAATCCACAATTTGAGTACTCAAATATAAGTGTTTACAAAAGAGAATGCACTAGCATTCAGGCACACTACCTGGAGCACACTGCTCAAATGGGAAGGCTCACTGTCTTACAAAATTTTAGATTAAAACCATCTGAAGGCTGAACTGAGATAGTAGCATCTACTTATACCAAGTTATAGTTCCGATGAAGCTCATAGATTAGATTTTGAGTCCTCTATTTGACTCTGCACTTCATTCTACTCTGCTCTATCCTTATCTGCTCTTTGCATCACACATGGATAAATTTGCACTATTACTCTACTGAATTTTTCACCACAAATTGATATGCTTCATATTCCATTCATTCACTATGCATCACTCCTCAAAATGGTAGAACCGATCTTATATATATATATCCGCTAACAAAGATTTAATCATTCATAAGTCAGCTCAATAAAATATTAAGTTCTTTTCAATTGTCTGCTAGATCCTTAATTAAATATTTATGTGTATCCTCTAAAGTTAGTTAATACATAGATAGGACCCAAGTAAACATGTTTTGAACATAAAAACATTTAATTAATAACCAATTATACATCCATAATTGCTATACTTGACGGGTCAACTTTTTACCATAGATAACCAACATATTAATGTACCAAACCTCCTGGATCATGTTCCAATGAATGCACATCAAGATACTCCTTGAGTAATGTATTAAAAACATCAATAAACCTTTCTATGAGATCCACAACTCAAAATACTAGTCTGGGAAGGTAACCAAATTGAAATTTGTGCCTTTAACCGGATGCCCTATTTCTGCTCTATTTTGTTGGTAAATACCAAAACTAGACTGTAGACCGGATGTATGACTTAGGTTGCCATCAACGATAACACTTACAAGCCATATGCCAATAGTTCTATTGAGTACAGAATAGATTATAAGACTTGTACTAAGGATCTGATGTTAGGATTTTTGACATCTTATGAGATGATGAAGTAGAGTCTAAGAAATGGAGGAAAAATAGAGATTGCTTTTAATGCTACAAAAATTGAATATCCATCTGAAGAAAACTTTGATGAAATAGAAGCTAACTTTGTAAGAAGAATGAGAAAAGCTTCTAGTAATTATGAAGGTAATTTTCCCTTTAAGAGCTTTAGTTGTGGAGAAATAGGTCATTATGTTGCAAAGTGTCCGGAAAGAGCTAAAAAGAATAAACAAAGATATGAGAAAGAAAAGAAAGGAAAGAAGATTAACGGAGCTTACTATGTGAATGAGAATTCTTGTATTTCAGATGAAGATTTAGAATATGAAGATCTAGATGACGATGAATGCTTGTTCTTCCTGATTAAGGATGAACCTACTTCTATGAACTCAGAAAAAACATGTAAAGGAAAGTCCTCTGGAGAAGGAGAAGGAGAAAAATGAAGGTACGATTATCTCTGCCCTACATAATAAGCAAGAAAATAATTTTTGGGTAGTTGATAGTGGTTGTTCACATCACCTAGTCATCCTCACATAGGACACACCTTTCTTAGCATTTTTGAAATGGGTTTTTGATGTTATTTCATCCCCAAAAGCATGGTCCTAGAAAGTTGTGCTAGGACCCACTCACCCAAGGTGGTGAATAGGTCCACCTCACATAAGACACCCCTTTTGAATTTAACTTTGGTAGGATTTTAATGATTTTCAATTCTAGATCTAATGTTAGCTTGGATTTTTTCTAGGGAGAGCTATGTTGGTGGAATATTTCCGCGTGAATATATAAAAGGGTGAGTAGGTTTTGAAGAAATTTTTGAAGCCATTCAGCTGGGGCTTCAAATTGGAAGTGAATACATCCTCTTGATAACATTAGCCAAAAATGAAAAAAAGGATTTTTGCTTCCCTACAGGTGGAAACTAAGGAGAAATTTTATGCAGTCTCCTTGTTAAGGGACTTCAAACTAAGGCCACCTTTTCGTCGGTCGTCTGTGGGTAAGAATTTTTTTGTAGTGGAATCAGTTTCCCTGATGCGCCACGAGGAACAAGCAGCAAAAACTACCCCATGTGACAATCTCGTGCACCAGGGTTCCATGGTAGAAAATGTAGCAGAATCTCAAATTGGTCCAGAAGCGCGTATTTAGGAGTTGGTCCCTCCTCTCATTTTTGAGCAGTGTTTCTCGGTGGTTGCAGCACAGGACCAGTCATCTTCCTATGTAGATCACATGGAGGAGTAGCTGGATTGCAGTGAGTGAGGGTTATAAATTTTTCTTTTTGCAGCATTGTGGAAAATTTTTCCTAGCCATGTCCAGGGATGGTTTTTTATTTTCTTTAACAAGCCAAAGGTGACGTTACTTTAGTTAGGTTGAAAAATTGATGTATTCTCCCAATATGTGGGATAATTTTGTAGTCGAACTATTGTAATATATTTTTTGTATTGTAAGGGCTATAACCAAAATTTTTCTTCTTGTTTCTTTCTGGTCGGTATGCCCCTTGAACCAGGATTTTGTAACTATTTTATTATATTAATATATTATAGTGGCATTACCACTTTTGCTAAAAAAAAAAAAATGTCGGCTTGGATTATTTGAATTTCAAGGTTAATTCTTAAATTTAGTATAAATATAAGGTTAATTCACATAGTTTCATCCTAGAAAATATAAGTAACCTTATGAAAGAATTCTAAGAGTTTACAAGAGCATTTCAAAGGCATTCAAAGGAAATTTATCAAGAGTTTATTGCAGCAATTCAAGGTTATATCAACATGTCAAAGGCATAGTGTATTCAAGCATTTAGTTGAGATGATGTTATTGATGTAGCATTGAACATCCATTACAAGCATTGTTTCACATCTAATTTGAGACCAAGATCTACATTCTACATGGCCACTTCATGTTAGTTTGTAGATTTATATTCCAAGACAACTTCCAAGGTATTATCATTTCATATTTCATGTTTCATGTCCTTATTTCATTGTTTCATGACAAAGTTTGATTACCTAAATAGGGATTGACTTAGGAAAACCCTATTCACTAACAATCAACAAGTTTTTCTCCTTTTGAATGTGTTTTTTTCAGGTTCATAGGTTGAAGATCTAGTGGAGAACAACTTTGAAGAAAAATTGTCAAAATTGTCAAGTTGCAAATGTTGCCATCTATATTGTAAGAACACATAAACAAGGATTCACAATTTGTTTTAGGTTTTTTAGAGCTGATAACTAAGGATTTGAGAGTGAAAATCTTGAAGAAGAGAACCTAGATCTCAGTTTTCAAAAACCCTAATTGGGACCCATTTGCGAATAAAGGCGAATGAGTCCTCTATGACCTAAAATAACCTTCTTGAAGCAAGGTACACACAATTATAGCCTCTCAAAACTTCCCTCATTATGGCTATAATGGTTAGGATTGATTTTTTATTATTATTTGCATCATATCATATAAATAATTACATGTTTTAGGGTGAGAAGTGGTCTATCATTTTTATCAAATCATTTTGGTAAACCCTATTTTCCCCCTAAACATAATGGTGAACTCAACCTATTGAATATTGTAATTTTTTTATCTTGGAGTCTTTCTTCTCATCCTAGGTTAGATCTTGCATTCATTTGCATTGAGTTAGATCTCATTTAGGGTTTCTTACTTTGCATTCGAACTTGCATCTCATTTAAGGTTTAGAATTTCATTGTTTTGCATTCTCTAAATCTGAAAAATACAAAAAAAAATCATTCATTTTGCATACCATTTAGATCTCATAAATTTTTATTTGAAAATCCCCAAAAAAATTGCATTTTAAATTAGGTCTTTACATTAATCATTTCATTACTTTTTCACATTGCATTTCTAGAAAATTTGAAACTGAAGGTTATTGTTACAAACTTGGAACTAAAAGACATTGAAAAAAGCTTAAAAATCATTCAAAAATAGTTAAAAAACCCTAATCTAGGACCTATTCACCACTTGGGGCAAATGAATCCTTGATCAGGTTCGACTTGTACTTTCTAGTATCTAAAAATAACTAAAAAACACTTAAAAATTAGTAAAAACATTTCAAAAATCCTTATCCAAGACCCATTCCCCACTAAAGGCAAATGAATCCCTGATTAGGACCTGGCCTACATTTTCTGGAACCTAAAATCTTATTTTTAGGCTTCTATTTGTTGTTTTTGCATTTTTTTTCAGTTTTCTAATTTTCAGTTTCATCAAATTCATTGCATCTAGCTTAATTTTCTTCATTTATTGTATTTTCAAAATTCAAAATTACATTTAAAACATTTCATTTTTAGTTTATTACATTTTGTAATTGCTAAATTGTATTGTTTAGAATCTAAAATTTGTATTTCATTCTAGCTCATTGCATTGCCTCTTTCCATTTAGGGTTTGCACACTAAGTTTTTAAAACTTGTATGAGCTTTACAACTTGGTGTCCTATTATCAATACAATTTTAAGATGTAGTTTGAGGCTCATGTCATCCCATGATATCTCACTCATCATGGATCTTGGGTTTTCTAGCTTTCTTTCTGATAGTATGTATAATCAACCCTCTATGGCTCATAGTTTTCATACTTCATTTCCCATGAATTCACCTCCTACAACCAATGTGCTTAATGTTAACAACACCATCCCTCGGTATGTGCAGGATCATGATGGGCCAAAAAGTGGTGATATGTAACTGATATGATGGCCCATGTGGTTGACGACTTTTTTTTTACCCAAAATTGATGAAAAAAAAAGGGTTCTTAAAGGAGATTCTCATCTTTCCACCAATATAAATTATGCTTTACATTGAATTTAATAAATAATTATTATTCATTTTCTTTTTGAACTACAACTAAAGTCTTAATTGATAGGCTGATTGGAAACCATCTATAGGTTTCAAATGGTATCACATTTTTTGAATCTGAAACATGCGTCACATTCTATGCTTGACATACTATATGCTTCACATACTACAGGATTAAAATAAAAAAAAAATCATGAAGTTTTGACCAAGTTAAGGTGGTTAGACATATGAGTTTTTATATTTTTTAAAATTTGTAATAAATTTTTTATAATTAATTATTTACTTTGAAAATAATTACAAAAAAATATGCATCACATCAAGACATGAGTCCTCTACTTATATCTAAAATCTTATAGAAAAATATTATTATTTTATTGTGGTTAGGGTGGTCTGACAAGCACCTACTTCTTATTTTTTCCCTAAAATTTAAGTACTACTGCATTGAAATTTCAAATTTTCACCAAATAGGTTTTTTTTAAAAATAAACCTAGTATTTTAGAAAATACATTCAATTTGATACAAATTCTATTCTTACATATTTTTGAAATAATATAGATAACTTATTCAAAAATTTTACATCAAGTTGCCTAACTCTAATTTTCTAAATTTTTATCGCCACTTAAGGGCCTATTTTTTCCATGATGATCATGCACATACCCGCTACCATGTCTCGTCTTGTACTCAAGATTTTGGGTCTACTTAAAGCCAAGGTGGAATTCTAATTCTATCTTCTATGAAACCGATGTCTATTCCTACATACACTAATACTCAACCTACTACAACCTACCATAACCTTTCAACCTACTACAACCCTTCAACCTACCACAACCTTTCAACCTACCACAACAATCATACCTACTAGCACTGTGTTAATTTCCTTAGGTATTTCCATAGGAATTCCTTCTACCTTTGTGCATTTGAATACAATATCCCCTTATCCATTGACCTTTACCAACTAAAAATTCACTAGCCCTCCACATACATACACTACTCCACCTTATTCCCCTCAATCTTACAATGACAATGATCCTTTCCTTAACTCACTGTTGCAAACCATGGCATCCATTTAACAACAAGTTGAAACCTTACAACAAAACAAAAATGGTCAACCTTCACAACACATTAAAACCAATTTGTTTTCCTTGGACTTATTAATAGCACAAATGCCACAAAGTATAGAAGTTCCCCAATTTGAGGAGTATAGTGGGAACATAGATCCTATTAGCCATGTTTCCACTTTTACAACCTTATGTAGTGATTCCATCTTTGAAGATAAACTCTTTGCTAAGCTATTCCCTAGATCCTTGACATGCAACAAAAATTACAATGAGAAGGTGATTGATCTCATAGAAAGATACCTAATGCTTTATTCACAAGTAAATATTAATATTCTTGATGTCGATCTTCAATGAATGTTTATCTCCAACTTACAAAATAAGCTCCAAAGAAAACTTGAAATGTTGAGATTTCCATCCTTTACATAGTTATATACAACCCTTTGTGATTACCAAAATATGACTTGCAATCGTGATGTGAAAAATCCTTAGTTGTCCTTAAAAGTCCGAATCTACAACTCAAAATAGTTACCAACCTTTCAAGAAGCAGAATAAGGGATTTTTAAAACTGAATTCCCCTCAACCAAGTCAACAAACTAATAATCAAGTGGCTACTATCAAGATGAAAAATTATTTTGGGGATAGGGATAGAGAGTTCACTCCTTTAATCAATACCATTCATAATATCATGTTGCATCTTATCGAAAATAACATGCTTACATTACCTCCTTTTAAAGAGCATGATCCTAATATACCATTTCCCAAAGGCTTTTGACAAAGCTCTTATTGTTATTATCACCAACAAAATGGACATGGTATAAAATAGTGTAAGCATATTTAACATCTTGTGCAAGACCTTATTGACAATAATCGGCTTCAAATTGGAGGTGTGGATGATCATGGTAATAAGTTTCTAGCTCATCCTAACCAAAACTTACAAATCTACCAATCCTATGCGAAAGCACACTATTTCATTTGTCAAAGCTAGTGAAACAAAGAATGATGTGTTAAATGTTGACACAGATGATGAAAAAATTAAGGATATCAATGAAGAATGATCGATTAAAATGGTAGCATTTATTGAAGCTAGAGCTTGTAAGGTCTCAAATAAAAAGCCTCTTGATATTGATTTCTCACAAAATGACATACTTAAATGTGCACTTGATGGTCCTCTTTACATAGCTGGTCGAATCAATGATAATTCCACTAATGGGATATTAATTGATGCCATATGTGGAGAGAATGTGATCACTGAAGAATTCCTATTTGTGCAAGAACTACATCAAGATACATATGACAAACCAAAATTATGGATCAAGATGCATAATGGTTTTGCTTGTCCTATAATTGGATGGATAGATTTCCCTTTAAAAGTTGGACTGAAAACATTAAATGTCTCATTCACCATCATCCCACAATCAGATCAATTTTGTTTGAATCTAGGCTATCCATGGCTTCACTCCATGAATTCCATCCCTTTGATTGTGCATAAATGTCTAAATTTTCCATTTGAAAATGATATCTTTACTATGCATCATAGTGGATTTAATCATGCGTTAGCTTGAGGGAACTTTTCATTAGATTTATTTTGGCCTAAGCCTATGGAACCTATTAAGCCTTGTGAGGAATTCTTTTTCAAATGATATCAAAAGTTCAAGGAAAAGTGCATAGAAAAATTTGAAACATGCCTCAACCTATGACTGGAAAACCTAACCCTGATGAAGCAATCATTGAAAAAAAAATATCCAAGAACAACCTATAACAACTCCTCCTACAATTTCCTATAAGAGACCATGAGATAATGAAAGTAATCCTATTGTCCCTCCTAAAATAAAACAAATTTACATAGTTAAAGAGAAAGTGATTGAACAACCTCCTATTGTTTCTTCCATTCCTCTCAAGGAAGAGAAGGAACCTATGATTGACAAACCCAATCTTACACAAACATAAATTGACAAAAGATTGAAATATAATCAAAATGCTAGAGAGCGTAGGCGTAGATTTTGTGCTATTACTCATATGTTATAGACAAAGGAAGACAACAACAACATAGAAAATCAAAATCCAAACTTACCTAAAGTAATGCATGATAATATTATACCTTCGCCACAACATAAACAAGAACCTTCCATGGACATTGTCATTTGACCTCCCATTGTGATTAATCTAGATGATGACATTGATATTGCGAAGATTGATGAAGAAGTGCATAATGAACTGAATACACTATTTTCTTCTTCTATGAGCTTAAATGACAAATCTCCTAAAACTAGTGTTGAACTTGGTGCTTCCCTTAGTTTGCCACTTTTTTTTCTCCCTTTGGCTAGTTGTTTGCCTTTGTTTTATATAGACCGGGATTGGGATGCGAACGACCTACTCTGGGTTGACTCACATGTTCCTTACTATTCTTTTATTCTTTTTCATGTTTCTTTATGTGATTGTATGTGCATAATGTGATCCCCCGTGATGTATCTCTCTTTTTTTGTGCCTTCTTCTATATGTATCTACAATCTTCTATATGTCATAAATATTTTATCTTTTCATTTTTCTTGTTTTTTCCTTTTCGAGATGACACAAGGTGTTGAGACATTTAGGTCTCTTCCATGTTGACACAAAATTTTTCCTTTATATTTTTCATTTATCTTGTGTTTTCCTTTTGGGGATGATGCAAGGCGTTGAGAAATTTAGGTCTCTTCCATTTTGACTCGAAAGGATTTTTCTTTATTTTTTCTCTCTTTGTGTCATTCTTCCAGTTTTATAAGTATTTGGGGAATGATGACAATTATAATCTCTAATACAACATTGTAGCAAAGACATATTGATCCCAAATCCATAGATCCCTTATGTATTTTTGGGGGCAACACTTCATTCCTATTTCATGGCATAGATCTATTTTAGAAACATATGACCTAGAATAGGGATTTTTGAGGAAAGCTCTCATGTATTAGGAGAAAACATTGGATACTTTAAAGCAACTATTCACAATAATGGTGTTAGCAACCAATTTTAAGTGGGGGCATATCAATGAAATATTTTGGCATATTTCATTGTGTGATTTTATTTTTTCTTGTGACGTGTCCTTTTCTTAGTGGCGTCATTATGTTTAATGTCCTCCAAGAGTGCAATATTTATAAGCATACGACCTCCCTTAGTGGCATGATATGAAATGAGAGGCATCCCATAAGTGGTGATCTGATACTCTTTGACTTGTCCTCTCTTGGAGACATTAGGCATGGTGTTCCCTAAGAAGAATACCTTACATGAATAAAGAAAAATACCCTTTAGCAAAAACTTATAGACATGGCATTCAAAATCTTACAAAAAGAATTACATTGTGGTGCCTTATCAAAGTTATCAAGATGATAAATTTGGTATGGTTGGCCACCTCATTGGGATAATTCACCTAGTGGATGGACTAAGGTTCCACTACCCCAAAGTGAGCATGCATGATTGGGATAACTCACCTAGGAGACAGACTGAGGTTCTACTACCCTAGAGTGAGCAATGCACATTACAAACAAACAACCCCATTCCATAGTGTGTTGGAACAGTTGTGCTTGATCCTTTGTTTTTCTTGGTCTTTGATAGAGTATGACTATGTATCTTTGTTATTTCTGCATACTTAAGTGTCTTGAATGTCTACTTCAGTTTGAGTTTATCATGGGGGAAAACTCTCACTAAAGTGGGGGAAAAATGTATTAATGGAACAAGTATCCCTTTTTCCTACATTTGAAAATAATTAACAAAAAATGAACCTAATGTTGCTTTGATTTAGTGTTTTAATGTGTTGTACACATTCACATTGAATCTAGGTCCCTTTTAATAAAATGGACATAAATTGTGCCTTATTTAGGGTGTTGTAAAGTGTTGTATTACACTTTCACACTTATCTAGTGTTTCATTAATTAATTATGGTTAATTAGATATTATTGGCACTTTAATTCAAATTCAAGCCCTCTTAATTATATTTTTCAAGGATCTATCCTAACACACAATAATGATATTGCTTGACATTTAACTCGGAAAAATTGGTGTCCTAGAAATTTGTGTTAGGACCCATTTTCCTTTAGTGGCGAATGGGTCCTCCTCATATAGGACACCCCTTTGTTGACATTTTTGAAATGGGTTTTTTATGTTATTTCATCCCTCCAAAGCATGGTACTATAAATTTGTGCTAGGACCCATTCACCCAAGGTGGTGAATGGGTCCTCCCACATAGGACACCCATTTTTGAATTTAATTGTGGTAGGATTTTAATGATTTTTAATTCTAGATCTAATGTTGGCTTGGATTATTTGAATTTTGGTGTTAATTCTTAGATTTATAGTATAAATATAAGGTTAATTCACATAGTTTCATCCTAGAAAATATAAGTAACCTTATCCAAGCATTCTAAGAGTTTACAAAGGCATAATAGACCATTTCAAAGGCATTCAAAGGTAGGTTATCAAGATTTTATTGCAACAATTCAAGGTGTAGTGTAGAAAATTGTATGCTCTTGAAAATAGTCCAATTTTACACTTAATTTGGACCTATTTTAGCACCCTTGCATTAAATACCCCTTTAATTCATCATTAATAGGCCCCTAAGACCCTTTATTTTGGATCTCAAGGCTTATTTCAACTAAAAACCTGACAAAATCATCAAAAGCACTTAAATTTATAACAACCCACCCCAAAAATTTAGGGTGGGACTTATACGCCACCTTGGGTGTATGAGTCCCCCTAGGTGGGACCCATATGCCATAAGTGGTGTATGAGTCCCATCTGGGGATTTTTTAGGGTTTGACCAGGAAATACAACTTTTTAATTCAAATTTTTGGTTGATGTTAGCTTTTGAGATCTAAATAATGATAGATTAGGTGTAAATGCCTATATAAGCAAGCTTCTAAGTCATTATTTCATCTAAGAAATCATTTTTAAGAGAAATTTTAAGATCCAAGTATTCAAAAGTATTCAATAATTCTTTCACAAGAGCATTCAATTTTCAAGAGAAAGCAAAGTTGAAGTCTTGGAGCAGCATCTAAGTGTTTTTGCAAGTCTTCAAGCTCACTTTCATTCAAGATCCACCATTGTCAAGGATTGATGATGTTTGCCTATGGTGAATTGTGATGTATTATAGGTTGGGGGTCATGTAACTAGCCATCAAGCCAAGCCTAATGACTTATTTCCTAAGTGATTCCATCCTCCATTAGCATTCTAAATTCAACCTAAGGAACTCAAAAGCATTATAAGGGCTCATTTGGGGTGATTAGAGATCTCTCAAAGTGATTCATTCATCTTCATATTTCATTGAAATCTCATTATTATGCAAGAGAATCCTTGGTTCTTGGTAATCTTGCATCAACCAAAAATATTTTCATTCAATTTTGTTCTTGTTCAGTTCTTTTCAGTTCAGGTTGGTAGATTTAGTAGCTCCTCATGTTTGCTCACCAAACCCTATGGATCTATGTTTTCATCATGGAAATGTTCATTTTCCTTATTCCAAGTTTTCAATGTTATTAGATGTTTTTCTCAAAAGTTAGCGATTTTGGATTAAGTGATAGTTTTTGGAACTTGCCCCGAAATAATTTCAAACCTAACAGCTAGTTTGATCGCTCATGGATCTTTCCCGTAACTTCCAAATCCTTGCGAGGTGTTTCAAATTGTTTCATGGAGTGTCTCCAACCTTAATTATGGGTCCAAACTTCATCTTATGCATCTGTTGAGGATAAATTCAAAATTTGAGGCTAGCCTTTTCATGCACACATTACGTTTCCTTCATCAGAGATTGTAATGATCTTTGGCCGACATGAATGTTTCCAGATCTTGCATGAGATAAATCATTGTAATGGATCATTAGGATAGAAATTAAGAATAATATAGAATTTGATCTGTAATATTTTTGCTCGCATTAAGGAGTATGTGGGAATACTATATTTGACCATAACATGCCTGTTAGCCCAATTTGTAGACATGGATGTTGTCGGCCAATCGTAATCTAGAGTTTTGTTAATGAGATTGTTTGAATCTACAATTGCCTCCATATTCTATGTTGCTTCTATTGTGTGACTCTTGCTGCACAATCTGAATTGTTCTCTTTGAGGACCCTCCTACTGTGACTACACCAAATTGGTATCAGAGAGAGATTCATTTTGTGTGAGATAGTCAGAGTTTGCGAAGTCTTATTGAAGATTTGTTGTGGGGTGGCGGATTGAGGATCTGACCCGCTGCTACAGAGGACTTGTGTAAAGATGGCAAGAAGAAGAAATGGTAGAGGAAATGGAGCATGTGGAAATGTAGACCCAGCTATAATGGAGATGTTGAGGGGAATCATTGCTAGATTAGATGTAGTCGAAATGGCCTAGAGGAGAGGTCGACCAGTTGATGATGTGAGTGATGAAGAGATAGAAGAATAGAAAGAAGAGGAAAGGGAAAATCAACCTAGCCTTTATCAAGGAGAAGACAGGTTCATAAGAGCACTAACTAGAGTAAATAATAAAACACATTTCAATCCACCAAACTATAGTGGTAAGTTGGATTCAGATGAATTGTTTGATTGGATAACAAAGATGGAAAATTACTTTAATTTTGAAGGTATCGCTGAAGACAAAAAGGTGAAATTTTCTTGTATAAAGTTGAAAGGACATGCATCCCTTTGGTGGGAACATTTGCAGATAGATAGGAAAATAAGAGGAAAGGAGAAGATAAAATCATGGGATTGAATGGTGAATAAGTTGAAGACAAATTTTATTCCTGTAGACTATCAGATCAGTTTATTTTGAAAATTGTAGAATTTGAAGCAAAGAGAGTCAAGTGTGACAGAGTATATTGAAGAGTTCTACAAGTTGAATATCAGATATGAACATTCAAAGGATGAGATTGAGCAAGTATCTAGATATGTGAATGGTTTGAAGTCATCTATATAGGATGAGTTTAGTTTGATCAAGTTTTTAAGTGTGGAAGAGGCTATCAATGTGCCCTAAAGGCAAAAAATAAGTTGAATAAAATACATGAGTAGAGACAGAGAGGAAGAATTCTTATTGGAGGTGGAAGAGGGTCTTTTGCAGATCAGAATAAAGATAAGGAAGTCAATAAGAATGATAATTCACACCGTAGAGATGATGGAAACTCTTATCAGAGAGGAGGATATGGTGGTTACCGAAATGAGGTTTATAGAAAAGATGATAGAGGATAGGAGAAAAGAGTATTCAGAGGAACTTGTTTTAAGTGTGGTGGAGAAGGACATAGAGAATTTGAATGTAATCAGGGAGAGAGAAAGACAAAGAATATTAGAAGAGTAGCCTTGGCTAAGGAGGAACATGTCAAATCATCTAATAAACCGAAAGAGGGAGAAATGTTGGTGAACATAAGATTATAGTGCCAAAGTGAGATGGAGCAGGAACCATTGCAGAGAAAGAACTTATTCCAAACTAGATGCAAGGTAGATGGTAAATGTTGCAAAGTGATTATTGATAATGGAAGTTTTGAGAACCTAGTTTATGAAGAAATGGTGACCAAATTGAAGTTGGAAAGATTGAAACACCTAAAGCCCTATCAGATAGCATGAATTCAAGATGAGCATAAGATACTAGTAAGTGAATAATGTTTGGCGAAAATGAAGATAGGAAATTATCATGATGAAGTTTTGTGTGATATCATGCCTATGGATGTATGCCATGTTTTTTTGGGAAGGCCTTGCTAGTATGATAGACAGGATATTCATCATGGAAAGAAGAACACATATACTGTTGTTGCTAATGGGATGAAGCAGACTTTGTTGCCATTGGAGGATGTTCCTAAAATTGAGGTTTTTACAAATGTTAGGGTTTGTCTAGTTGATGGAAGGAGATTTTTGGATGGATTAAGACATGAGAACATGTGTTGTGCCTTGGTTCCTAAGAAGGTTGAAGACTTGAAACATGTAGAAGAACAACCAGAGGAGATAAAGGAGTTATTGGTAGAATATGAAGCTATCATCTTAGATAATGTACCTGATGGATTACCACCTGTGAGGAGTATTAGTCATTGTATGGATCTGATTCCTATAGCTAGTTTGCCTAATAAGGTAGCACACTAGATGACACCTACAGATAATGAAGAGTTGAATAGACAAGTGCAAGAGTTGTTGAGGAAGGGTTTGATTAGAGAAAGCTTAATTCCTTGCATAGTACCTACTATACTAGCACCTAAGAAGTATGGAGAATGGAGGATGTGTACAAACTCTAGAGCCATAAATAAAATCATAATGAAGTATATGCTTCCTTTGCCCCGAATGGATGAAATTATGGATTGTCTGAGTGGAGTTAAATACTTTACAAAGATTGCTTTGAAGAGTGGCTATCATCATATGAGAATCAAAGAAGGGGATGAGTGGAAGACAACATTCAAGACAAATGAAGGATTGTATGAGTGGTTGGTGATGCCTTTTGGAGAAACAAATGCACCGAGTACTTTCATGAGGTTGATGAATGAGGTATTGAATAAATTCTTGGGTAAGTTTGTGATTGTCTATTTGGATGAAATCTTGATTTTCAGTAAGACTAGAGAAGAACATTTGTTGCATATAAGACAAGTTTTGTAGAGGTTGAGAGAAGAGAAGTTATTCGTAAACATTAAGAAGTGTAGTTTCATGAAGGAAGAGTTGGTATATATGGGATTTGTGATATCTATGGATGGATTGAAGATGGATCTTGAGAAGGTAAGAGAAATTGTTGATTGGCCTACACTAGAAAGCATTGGAGAGGTAAGATCATTTCATGGATTGGCTAGTTTCTATCAGATGTTCATTAGGAATTTGATTTCTATTTGCAGTCCTATGACATAAACAATGAGAGGAGATAATAAGGATTTTAGGTAGACATCTAGAGCAGACCAAATTTTTGAATTGTTGAAATAGAAGGTGACTGAGGAGCTTGTGTTGGCTTTACCAAAAGTTAATAAGGCATTTCAGGTAGATTGTGATGCAAGTGGAAATGCAACTAGAGTAGTACTAAGTCAAGAAGGAAAACCAGTAGCTTATTTCAGTGAGATTTAATGATGCAAGGAGAAGGTATTTAGTGTATGACCAAGAGTTTTATGCCATATTTCAAGCCTTGAAGAAATGGATACATTACTTGTTGCCTAAGGAGTTTGTGTTATACACAAATCATCAGGCATTATGGTATTTGAATAGTCAAGGTAAGTTGAATCAAATACACATGAGATGAGTGGAATTCTTGCAAAGTTATACTTTTGTTTTGAAGCATAAGAGTGGAAATTCAAATAGAGTTGTTGACGCTTTGAGTAGGAGAAGTAATTTACTGGTAGAAATGAGAATGGAGGTATTAGACTTTGATGAGTTGAAGAACTTGTATGAGGAAGAGCTAGATTTTGTAGGACCTTGGAGAGCTTGTGAAGAACCAATCTTGGAAGATAGGAGTTAGTGGTTTGATTATTTCATTCAGGAGGATGTGTTTTTTAGAGGGAATCAGTTGTGTATACCCCAAAGTTCAATGAAGGATAGCTTGGTGAAAAAAAAACATAGTCGAGGATTGGCAAAACACTTTGGATTTGATAAGACCATAGCTTTGGTAAGTGAGAATTACTTTTGGCCAAAAATTCATAAAGATGTTAGGAAATTTGTGCAGAGTTGTAGAGTTTGTCAAGTTGCAAAAGGGAGTAGTCAGAATGTTGGATTGTATAAATCTTTTATAGTTCTAGAGAGACCTTGGGAGGATATCAGCATGGATTTCATACTTGGTTTGCCAAAGACACAAAGAGATAATGATTCTATATTTGTATTGGTGGATAGGATTTCTAAAATGGGATATTTTATACCTTGTAAGAAGACAACAATCAGATGAGATAGAAGAGATTTTGGATGTCAGAGATGGGAGGAAAACACATGCAAGATAGTACAAGGAATATATTGTGAATTGGAAGGGTAGACCAGTGGAGGATTCTTCTGGGATTTCTCAGGTTGAGGTTAATCACATTGGTTTTCCTTTAGCCCCAACAAAGTGAGGGACTCGCTTTTCAAAATAACCTTAGATATCTAATGTAGGAGCATCCTTGGTTCTTGGCAATCTTGCATCCACCAAAAATATTTTCATTTTATTTTGTTCTTGTTCAGTTATTTTCAATTCAAGTTGGTAGATTCAGTATCTCCTCATATTTACTCACCAGACCATATGGATCTATGTTTTCATTTTGGACATGTTCATTTTCCTTATTCCAAATTTTCAGCATGATTGTATCTTTTTCTGGCAAGTTATCTTTCATATTAAGTGACAGTTTTTGGAACTAGCCTTGGAATAATTTCAAACCTAACGACTAGTTTGATCACTTGTGTATCTTTCTTGTAACTTGTGGATCCTTGTGAGGCATTTTGAATTATTTCTTGGAGTGTCCTTGACCTTAATTTTGGGTCCACACTTCATCTTATGCACCTACCAAGGAGAAATTCAAAATTTGAGGCCGACCTATTCATGCACACGTTAAGTTTCCTTCATCGGAGATTGTAATGATCTTTGGCTGATGTAGATGTTTCCAAATCTCAGATGAGATATTAATCATTGTAATATATCATTAGGATAGTAATTAAAAGGAATATAGAATTCGATCTATAATATTTTTGCTCGCATTAAGGAGCATGTGGGAATATTGTATTTTGAGCATGTTTTAACAGACCTATGAGCCCAATCTATAAGCCCAGATGTTGTCAGCCAATTGTAATCCAAATTTATGTTAATGAGAATGTTTGAATCTACATTTTCCTCCATATTCTATGTTGATTTTGTTGTGTGACTCTTGTTGCATGGTCCAGATAGTTCTCTTTGAGGACCCTCCTACCATGACTACACCACATTCTAGCACATTAGAATAAGGTTGCATTGCAGTTTAGATTTTCTAATCTTAGACACACTTAAGGTTAGGGTTTATATTCCTATTTACATTCATGTTTAATTATTTTTATCAAGGTTTAACTACCAAAATATGGGTTTGACCAAGGCAAAACCCCATGATTAAATCAAGTCTATAATCTATTTTACAGGTCTCTTTTTATTTTAAGATTTTTGCAAATCCCAACTCTATACTACTAGAAACCTACTCTAGACCAAAAACCCTAGTCTGGGACTAGTACACCCAAACTAGCATATGAGTCCCAGTGTGCTGAAATTTCAAGATCTTCATTGTTTCAGAGCTCATTCTAGCCTTCCTCATGTTTTCACGTGCACACCTCTGATCTTGCAGTTCTCTGTTCTATTTGACATACACTTTTAGGTAATTTAGTTAAAGTTTACATTATGTTAGGTTTGAGCATTAGGTATTGTATTTAATTTATCTTTCAAAGCCCTAGCTTAGTGGTGAAACCCTCTTTAGCTTAAAATTAAATCCCAGGACAACCCTATTGCGATCTCTCTCTCTCCTTTGCCTACTTTAGATTGAGATCTCTAGGGTTCTCCTTGAATGAGAGTGTGTGAATATTGTTATTCTATCTCGCAAGCATAGAAGCAAAAAAATTCAACCTTCCATTTTGGTGAACCTACATTTAGAACATCATAATTTTGATTTGGAGTGCATCACCTTCCTATAGATCTTGCTTGCATTAACATTGAGGGGGGGTTTTCATCAGTTAATTGGCATTCTAGGGTTTATAAATCTTGCATTAGTGAAAGTGCATATAGCTTTCATTTTTACAGATCAAACCATTGAAAATCATATAAAATATACATTTTCACTTAAGTTATAGCTCATAAAAACTAAAAATCACTTGATATTTTTTGAAAATTGTGTAAAAAACCCTCAGTGGGACTCATACGCCCCTCTGGGCAATTTAGTCCTAGTGCACATTTTGAATTGAATTTTATAGAATTAGATTCCCTATTTTTGAGCTTTTTTTTTTGTTGATAACTTTTTATTTTAGTTTGCATAGTTTATGTTACATTCAAATCATTAGATTAAGCACAATTTACATTCGTTGCAATTGTGGATAGATTTAGATTCTTGTACTTTTCATTTTCAGCATTAGGTCATAGTAGAATTAGATTACATTTGGCATTCTTTAGAAAACAAAAACAAAAACGCTTACAAATCAATGATCCTCTTGGAGAAAACATAGTTATTTGAGTATGTCAAATCTATTTTTCCAAGCTAACCTAACCCTCAAGCCTTTTAGTAGTGATAACTTCGACATGTTAGATGAAGCCCTTGAGGAATTCATCTCACAAGGTTCAACCACTAAGGATTGTTAAGATAAACCAAAACTAAGAGAAGTTAACATGATTCAACCTCAACTTATCCTTTACCCACCTTCACACAAACCTCAAACTAAAAACAAGCCTAAGTTTACTCTATACCCACCTAAGAACAATGTTGTGCAGCAATCAAGTTATAATACCATTGTTCATACATACAATACTCAAAATAATCTGCAACCAAAATAACCAACTTTGACAACCTTACCTTTGCCTAATCCCATTTTTCCTAGTGTTGCTGATTTAACTTTGCATAGTGGGAAGGAGTATGGTCTTGTTGAACAACTTAAGAATATCCCTGTAAAGATGTACCTATGGGACCTAATTCATAATTCACTTAATTATCACACTATGCTTCAAACTGCTTTGCAATAAGTAATGGTTCCCTCTGGTACAAATGAAAATGATGTGGCAGCTCTAATACAAGGAATGAATACAATCAATGTAGACATTACCTTTCATCAACATGAGCTACCTCCTTTAGAAATGAGAAAGAGAAATTATTCCTTCATGATAATTTTTATCCATAATAGGTTAGGAATAAAAATAACCCTTTTTGAGAATGGCTATGCACTTAATGTGTGTAGTGTGACTGTTTTGGGTAAATTCGGTGTGGATAAGTCAAAAATTCAACTTGATTCCTTGTTGATTTGAGGATTTGATAATATATCCAAACAATCATTGGGTGTGATTACTTTACCTATTATAGTTGGAAAGGCTACCTTGCAAACTCCTATTCGTGTAATGCCTGATAATATTTCATTTAAAATTCTTTTAGGGTGACCTTGGATTCATGAGATGCATGCAGTTCCTTCAAATCTTCATTGTATAATGAAGTATGTATACAAAAACAAGGTATACCAAATTGAAATAGACCCTAAGCCTGAAAGTTGTTTACAAGTTGAAAAAGGAACAATGAGTCCTCTAAACACATTAACACCATTATAGTGGAAAATAAGGCATTTGTGCTCCTATAGAACCTAACATGCAAGAAACAAAAAGTGGTTTGGGATATTGTCCTTCTAAGATAACACAAGCAAACAAAATACCCTTATTAAACATCAACACCATTTTGAGTAAACCTAAAATCAATCTCATTTTGAAGCATCCTAAATTGCTTGATATGACTTGTGAACCATCATGGGAATACTTTGAGGATGATGAAGCTTTGAAACAAATGATAGGAGTTTATGAAAAACCATCTACTCCTCCTAAAAAATGGTTTATGTGTGTCATGATTAGCACCAAACAAAAAGATGGAGAAAAGGAAAGTAGTGAGATTGACATGAGCAAAGAAGAATACAACCCTAAATTTCCAAAACCAAGTGCACTTCCTCTAGGAGATACAATTGACATACCAATGGATATTAATAATAAGGAGAAAGTAATTAAGATAGGAAAGCACCTTGATGATGAAGAATAAGAAGATCACATAGTTTTACTCCATGAATTTCTAGAGCTATTTTCTTGGAATTATTTGAATATGCCAGGAATTGATGCTAAGATAGTGACACACAACATAGTCCCTATTGAAAATGCTAAACTAGCTAGACTAAAGATATGAAAGATGAATCCTAAGATAGCCTTGATAGTTAAGGGAGAAATTGAAAAACTCCTTGAAGCTGGTTTCATAAGACCTATAGATTATTCTCCTTGGATCTCAAATATTGTCGTAGTCAAAAAATCTAATAATCATATTAGGATGTGTATGAATTTTCATGATTTGAATAAAGTGTCTTTAAAAGATGATTTTCCCTTCCTAATATCGAAATGATAGTAGATTCAACTGTGAGACATGCTTTGTTGTCATTCATGGATGAATTTTCTAGGTACAATCAAATCTTTATCAACCCCCAAGATCAATACAAAATAGCATTTACAACTATTTGGGGAACATTTTTCTAGGTCATGATTCCCTTTAGATTAAAAATGTTGGAGAAACATATCAACAAGCTATGACATTAATATTTCATGATTACATACATAAGATTTTGGAAGACTACGTTGATGATATTTTAGCTAAATATTTAATCAGACAAGACAATGTGAATATCCTTTGAAAGATCTTTGAGTGAATGCAAAAAAAAATGAGATTGAATTTGAAAAAGTGTTTCTTTGTTGTAGATAGTGGAATCTTTTTATGTTTTATCATATCTCATAGAGGCATCGAGGTGGGCATGAAGAAAATTGATGTTATACTTAACTTGCTACCTCCCAAAAACATCTCTCAATTGTGTACCTTACAAGGAAGAATTCAAGTAATCTATCATTTTGTAGCATCCTTAGCGGATCAAACATTACCATTTACACATCTCCTTAAAAAAGATGTACACTTTAATTGGAATGAGGATTGTAAACAGGCTTTTGGGAGTTTGAAATATTATCTCACTACTCCACCTATTTTACAACCTGCAATGCAAAACAAACCATTTATCCTTTACACATCAGCAACATCCCATGCTCTCACAACATTGTTCGCTACAAGACGAGGATGGTAAGGAACACCCTATCTATTACCTTAGTTGAACTTTGATTGATTACGAGAAACAATAAACAATGATAGAGAAATAATGTTTGACTCTTGTCTTTGCTACTAGTAAGTTGAGAAATTACTTACTGAATGCTCAAATACATGTAATGACAAAATTTGATCCTTTAAAACATATTTTCACTAAAATAGATTTATCAGGATGCTTAGCTAAATGGGTTATGTTGTTAACAGAGTTTGACCTTAAGATTTTTTCACAAAAACAATTAAAGGAAAAGCCTTAACCTACCACTTAGCAGATGCTCCCTCACCTCTGGAATTACCTAATACAAAAACATTCCCTGATGAGAATGTGTTGACTATTCAGAAAGATGGGGAAACATGGGAATTATGCTTCAACAGATCTAAGTGTAGAATAGGCTCCGATGTTAGGGTCATAATAGTATCACCTGTAGGAAAGCCTATTCCCTTACCCTACTACTTAAACTTCCTATGCACCAACAACACAACAAAATATGAAGCATTAATTTCTAGTTTACACACTATTTTAGCTTTGGAAGTTCAAAATAATAAGATATTCAGTGATTCACAATTAGTCACTAAGAAAATAAATGGGACATATCAAGAAAATCATGAAAAACTATCGAAATACAAGGATCTCACAATGAATATGTTAGAGAAGTTTGAATCATTTACCATTGATAACATCCCATAAAAGGATAATCGACATGCAGATACAATGGAAAGTACAAATTCTCTTATATCCCCTCATGATCCTTCAAAGGATTTCACATTTATTGTCCATAAAATTATGAACCCATCAATTGAATCCAGAGTCGAGGAAGTAATATCAATAACTATGGAAAGCTCTAGTGAATGACATACACCAATATTTAATTATTTAAAAGAAGGTACCTTTCCTAAGCCAACAACTAAGAATACTAGAGATCATCTCTGAAAACTTGCATCTAAGTATATAATTCTTGTCAACATGTTATATTGAAGATCCTTTAATGATCTTTTACTTAGATGCCTTAAAGAATTTGAAATCCCCACAGCACTTGAAGAAGCTCATGTAGGTGCTTCTGGAGGTTATTTTGGAGGAAGATCATTAGTTCAAAAACTCATCCACATAGGATATTATTGGAGACATATGGAAAAATATTGCTTCAAATATGTTGATAAATGTCACAAATTTCAAGAACATGACAGTTTGATTCATGCTCCCACTTCTGAGCTTTAGGCCAAAATTCCTATTTGGCTATTCTCAGTATGGGGACTAGATCTGGTTGGAAAAATCTCACCTCCTTCTTCAGCTAGGCACATTTTTATAATAATTGCAATAGATTATTTCACAAAATGGATAAAAGTTATTCCCCTTTGTTCCACAACTGCTGATGTGATATGTCATTTTATATTGGAACACATTATTGCTTGCTTAGGACTTCCTTCTACATTGGTTTTAGACAATGGGACACCGTTTAAGAATAGTGGCATGAAAAATTTATTAGAAATTTTTAACATTCAACATCATTTCTCAACACCTTACTACCCACAATCTAATGGTCAAGATGAATCAACTAATAGAACTCTCAAAAAAATCTTAAGGAAAATAGTAAACAAGCACAATAAGAATTAGAATACACAATTGACATATGCTTTATGGGCTTATCATACTAGTATTAGAAAATCCATCGGGACTACTCCTTATAACCTTGTCTATGGTATCAAGGCAATAATTCCCTTGGAATTAGAGATCTCTACATTAAGGATTTGTCTCCAATGACTTATTGATGACAATACTTATAAAGAACAATGATTGCATCAACTTGAGATGCTTGATGAAAAATGAATTAACGCTCTTGAACATCTTTAAGCTTATTCTAGAAAATTGCAGTGTAGCTACAATGACCATTTCATCCCCCACGTATTCAATAAAGGTGATTTGGTGTTATTCAAAAATCAGTGTAATGTCAATGTTGAATTGAATGAAAAAGGAAAATTTAGTCCTAATTGGTTATGACCTTATATAATTAATGAAAGTTATTTGTCTGGAGCATACACATTAACAAACTTGGATGGTACACCTCTTAAAGAATCTATAAATTTTGCACATCTACATTGGTATCATGTCTAATCTTCTTGAATAGTGTGGATGTTAAATTAGTGATGTTAGAGTTAGTAGATGACATTCTACATGCTCTCGTATTGCTTCATTCTTGACAAACAATTATTTATGTGTCTTGAATACTAATGATTCAAATTATCTTTTAAGCAGTTACTTTAGGTTTCATGCTATTCAAGTGCATCTTGTGTTTTATGTTAGATTAGATCCTTACATGCATTTAATACTCTTTAATTAGATAATAGGTGAATTTAATTTAGTATAACATAATCATAATGTTGAATCTCAGAGAAACTAGAATAATTTTAATTAGATCACATAAAGTATGCTAGATCATGGAAACATTTATCAAACAGTCTTACAAAGATTATTTGATAATTCACATTTCCATTTAACATTAAACACATACGTCTAAATAATCAAACATCAAATGATTATATATTATATGTATATATATATCATAAAGTTTCAAGTACATGTCATCAATATATACAATTCTACTATGGTTTGTGACTATTGGATCCCTCAGGATTTGGTGATCACATCTACCTATAAGTAGTCCATCGAGAGACGATGTTATGTGATTGTGATCACAAGCTAACAGGTGCATCCAATGCATACTGGAAAAAATGCTCTCATCTAATAGCCCCTCGATGATCCTTTGCTAGATGGTCTCTCTTTGCCTATAGCCTGGCTACCTTTGCATGGAGTCTCGACCTCTGCTAGGGATTGAGATGACTAAACCTTCTCATAGGTAGCCTTGAATTAGTGGTCATGCCTCCTAAAACCCTCATATGCTACCCTCGGTCTGACATACACATCAAACAACTCTGGATCCCACTCCATGATGGGTGGGTGTATGTAGTTTGTATTAGTAGCATCCTCATAGATTGATAGAGGCACTATCTCTACAACAATCTAATGATAGAGATCATGTAGGTATCTCATAGCCCTTGCAAGATAGAAATCATAAATATAATTAGTACACATCATGATATATATAGAGATAAAATTAAAACATAACGCATGAACATAAGCATAAATCATAATAGTAAATAAAATATCATCACCTAGCTCTCTGGTTGACTATGTAAAGACAACCCCATCTTGTGTAGGAGGCATGGAGGTTGTACTAGGCTCTCCATGACTGTAGGTTTTGGGGCATGCTATAACTGTTGATTGTAATCTAGTCACACGAATTGGAGCTAGCTCTCTCCACTTGCCACGAATTGAATCGTCATCCATTGTATCATCACCCTCACTCATCAACCACTCCTCTTCCTCATCCTCATCCTCACCCTCCTCCCAATCATCATAATCAGGTTCCATAAACTTTTTGTAGTCCTCATCTATCACATATGCAAATAGATCTACAACCCTAACCCTTATCTCCTTATCTCTATCCTTCTCCTCATCTCTCTGATGTGGGTGTGGTCCTACATAGCCTAATGACTCATCCATCAAGAACACATGCATTGGTCATGTTACTGCCCACCACTCATCATATGCATGTATGGCACCAATGTCATTAGCATCAGAGACTGGGGACATATCATGATCTTCATAATCTAATTCATTGTAGATGACATCATTAGTGGTGATTTGTCTCATATTGTCAGGTCTCCAAGCACTCTATATTGATCACCTAAAGAAAGGTTGAACCAATGGTGGTACCTGTACCTACACAAAATATCCCATGACATTATCATAGTAGAAAGAGCATACTACTAATCATGTCTTCCTATTAGAAAGTTTTCCATCTGTAGTCTCCTTAACTAATGGGCCTCATCTAGCCACTGGGGTATAAGCTGGTATGGTCTCCATAAGATCTCCTCCTCATCTCGTCATTCAAATATGATGCTCCAAAATTGTAAATATTTGTACTACCATAACTGCCTCAAATGATAGTTGAATGGATGAAGGTATCCTAGGGTTGATGTACATGGAAATCCTGTCATCTTAGTGTATGTGATATTCTCTAAGAACCACACATATAGTAGTGTACAGTACATCATACTGTCAACCTCATGGTATGAAAATTTCCTTAGATCAAAATACAAGTGTCCAAGGATGCAATGCCCCTAGGTGTATACAGTCCTTCGCTCTGCCATCTGCCATATCATGTGAACTAGTCCTCCCTCTAGATGTTCTCCCTGGCCATAATGGACAAGTACTAGTTCCATGGTGAACATCATAATTTTTACCACAAGTGGTGCTCATGAATATAATAGCCATGATAGCTCAATGCATGACCCCATGATGTCATCCACAATCAGACCTCTAAGACAAAATTCTATATCATATTTCATCTCGAAAATGACCAATCCTCTAGAAATTGGACTCTCTCACCTTGAATCAAAATTCAAAGGATGTGATAGACATCCTCTAAGGTGATCATCATCTCGCCTATTAGAAGATAAAATGTAAAAGTATCTGCATCACACCTCTTAGCCAATGCCATCAACATAGCATCATGGTACCTCATGGGAGGCATGAGGTATCCCATGAGGTATGCCCAATAAAATCTAGTGGTCTATAATATCTGTGTATCCTCCTCTAATAGTGTTGGGGCTAAGTCTCGTAGGCGATAAAACTATTTATCGCTGAGATGGTGTAATATCGAGGCAAAATCTAATAAAAAAGGTAAAAGTATTTCCTAAAAGCATTCTAAAATCTTAAATATATACATAAACAATCAAAAACGTGTACTAAAGTTGTTCTAGTGTAATTTTCTAAGGGTCCTAGACACTTTAGTTCCCTTTTGGGACACTTCATGAAGAAACAAGACACTTTGCAAAAAAGTGGGACACTTCATGAAAAAAGGGGACACTATGCAACAAAAAGGAACACTTTGCAAAAAAAGGGGACACTTTGAAAAAAAGGGGATGCTTTGCAAACTTTTCTTCTAGGGTCCCAAATCAGCCTGGAAATGCATACAAAACATAAAATAAATGTGTAAGGACAAAGCTAAGGAAAAAAAATCAACTCACCTGATGTCATAGCTCACATCGAGCTACCTCCTCCCGTAAGACATCCAGTCTCAGAGGCTCGTACTCTTTTTGGCTCGACATCTTCAATCACTCTCCAAAAAGTTCAAGCTACATGAAGGTAAAAGAGAAAATTAGTTCAAGTTACTTCACTTTTTGCTCTTATATAGGTTAAAATTAGGGTTTTAATATATTATGGTTACAAGTTATTTTCATTCAAACTAGCATAACAGGGGCTAGCGAACTCTGTTATCAAAACCATTTGTTGCATTGGAATTGTGATTTCATTCCTATCATAATCATACATCTATCATTATATGGTATGGTACTTGGAAATACCCTATGATACGACTTACCTTATTCAATTTGATTAGATTGCTACCTTGATTCCACCTTTGTAAAGCAAGTGAAATCAAGGGGGGGCATAAATCTACCCTCAAATTGAATTTCTAGAAGTTAAATAAGAGTATTTTTGGACAACTAATGAATTCATGTTGCAGGATGTGGTTCCTAACATTGTGGTTTTACAAATAGCTACAATGGGGGCTTCATTCTCCCATGTTGTGAATGAACCTATATGAGTATCCTTTTATGAAACAAAGTTTGTTGTTTGGATTCCTTTAGCTTACATATGCACATGTTAGAGTCATATGGGTGCTAAAGTGGGGGCTAAATGTAGTATAGGAAATTGTACACTCTTGAAAATAGTATAATTTCACAGTTAATTTGGACCTATTTTAGCACCCTTGCATTAAATACCCCTTTAAGTCATCATTAATAGGCCCCTAAAACCCTTTACTTTGGATCTTGAGGCTTATTTCAACTAAAAACCTGACAAAATCATCAAAAGCAATTAAATTTATTACAACCCACTCCAAAAATCTAGGGTGGGACTCATACGCCACCTTGGGTGTATGAGTCCTAGGTGGGACCTGTATGCCAAAGGTGGCATATGAGTCCCATTTGGGGATTTTTTAGGGTTTGAGTGGGAAATTCAACTTTTCAATTCAAATTTTTGGTTGGTGTCAACTTTTGAGATCTAAATACTCGTAAATTAGGTGTAAATGCCTATTTAAGAAAGCTTCTAAGTAATTATTTCATCTAATAAAGCATTTTTAAGAGAAATTTCAAGATCCAAGTATTCAAAATTATTCAAGAATTCTTTCACAAGAGCATTCAAGTTTCAAGAGCGAGCAAAGTTGAAGTTTTGGAGTAGCATCCAAGTGCTTTTGTAGGACTTCAAGCTCACTTTCATTCAAGATATAGCATTGTCAAGGGTTGATCATGGTTTCCTATTATGAATCATGATGGATTATAGGTTGGGGAGATGCAACTAGCCATCAAGCCAAGCCTAATGACTTGTTTCCTAAGTGATTCCATCCTCCATTATCATTCTACATTTAGCCTAAAAAAGTTACAAGCATTATTACAATTGGGGTGATTAGACTTGTCTCAAAGTGAGTCATTCATCTTTATGTTTCATTCATTCATCTCATTCTAGCACGTTAGAATAGGGTTGATTGCATTTTATATTTCCTAATCTTAAACACACTTAAGGTTAGGGTTTATGTTCATATTTACATTTTGTTGCAAGAATGACAAAACTGAAAGTATTGTGGAAAGATTGAAGGTGTTGTCATTGATGTTGAGGATATTGAGAAAATTATAATGAAGATATGTTGTAGGTGTTGAGTGGTTGCTTCGGGTTTTGGTTTGGATTTTCTCCTATGGTTGTGTGGTTCAAATATGTTGTTAATGGTTGTTAATAGATGTATCTAGATATTTGGTTGTTGATTCATTGTATAGTGCAAGTTGTGTTAACTAGTTGTGAACTATGGTTTTCTATGTTTCTAGTTGAGGTCCAGGAAAAATGTTGTTGGTTCAAATTTCTCTTTGCTGAGGTCTTATGACTTGCGGTTCTAGAATTGTGTTGCCTTGATTCCATTGAAGATAGTTTTAGAATTTAGAAGATTTTTTCTTAATGGTTTTATTTGTTTTACACTGGTTTGGTCAACCTTGTGTGAAATAATACTTTCAAGGATGATGAAGTGTGTGTTTGGGTTTCCCTCATTCTAATTCCATCCTAGGATGTTTTGGCACTGACCTAATTTGAATTTGAATTTGGATGGCCTACTTTGGATATGTTTTAATGTTGGAGATGTTATACATACAAGATGAGTTGATGGTGAAACATAATACAAGAACGAAGAAGAAGAGATAAGAGAAAAGAGGAAGTGTAGTTTGATGTTGATTCTATTTAGTGAGTGTGTGTGTTGAGAGTGTGGTAGATCAATGCAAAGGTTAATGTTGAGTTTCTAGATGTAGTGAGCAGAAGGTGAACTTTATCATTCATGCAAGTGTGCAAGTAATTGTGGTGGAATCCTTTGTTGCATTGGGATTGTAGTCTCTTTGTAACAAGTCTTCTTTGTCTTTTTTGTATCTTTGTAGTAGTGATCCCTCCAGGTTGTTAGCCCCGTTAGATAGTGAGTCCTTATTTCAGATAGTGAGTCCTTATTTCAGGCAGTGAGACTTTTGTAATTGGTTTTGATATTCTTTATAGTGTGAGTTAGTCCTCACCGTGGTTTTTACCTTATTGGGTTTTCCATGTAAACCTAGTGTTATTGTGTTGTGTTGGATTTAAGTTTATACATTGGAATTTGATGATTAATCATTTGAGAAGTATTAAGAATTAGTTTTGGTGATTAAATTAAAGGTTTAATTCTATGATAACTGATTCACCCCCCCTCTCATTTTTCCTATTCAACAATTGGTATCAGAGCTTGGTTTCTTGGTGAAGATATTAACTACTTAAGGAAGGTATGGGATGGCCTAGAATAATGGTTTATGATTATTTGAGGTTTGATAGAACCAATTATGGTATCTGGAAAGTATTGATGGAAGAATATCTAGAGTATTATGGATATGATGTGGAGAAATCTTACAAGAATCCTTACACTCCTCATGCTAATGGTCTGAATACACCTGAAGAGGTCAAATCACATGAAATGAAAAATAAGGTGAAATACATCTTGAAGAATAGTCTAGTACATTTCGAGTTGTTTGAGGTTCAAAATTTAAAGATGGCTAAGGAAGTCTAGGATGCTTTGGAAAGAGTTCATGATGGTGATGAAAGAGTTAAAGAGGCGAGATTACAAAATTTGGAGACACAGTTGGATCGTCTACATGTGTTTGAAGATGAAAATGTCAAAGCTTATGTACAGAGATTGGATGAGATAGTGGCTACAATGCAAGGACTTGGTGCTACTATAGATGAAACCATGATTGTAAAGAAGATTCTTAGAACTCTTCCTGATGCTTATAGTGAGAAGATGAGTGCTATTGAGTAGACTATAAACTATAAGACCTATAATAAGGATCTCTTGTTAAGATTTTTGACATCTTATGAGATTAGGAAGTTGAGTCTAAGGAATGGAAACAAATCGTAGACTGCTTTTAAAGCTACAAAATTTGAAGATCGAGATGAATAAAACTTTGATGAAATAGAAGCTAAATTTTTAAGAAGGCAAGTTTCCCTTTAAATGCTTTAGTTATTGAGAGATAGGTCATTATGTTGCAAAATATCCAAAAAGAGATAAAAGGAATAGACAAAGATATGAGAAAGAATAGAAAGGAAAAAAGATTAACAAATCTTACTATGTGAATGAGAATGCTAGTATATCTAATGAGGATTCAAAATATGAAGATCTTGATGACAATGAATTCTTATTCTTGGTGATTAAGGATGAACCTACTTCTACTAATTTTTAAAAATAGGTAAAGGAAATCCCTCCGAAGAAGGAGAAAAATGAAGGTATAGTTATCTCTGCCCTACATGCTAAAGAAGCGAAAAAATATTGAGTAGTTTATAGTGGTTGTTCACCACATGACTAGTGATAAAAATAAGTTTCTTAAGCTTGAGAATTATGATGGAGGCTTGGTTATGTTTGGAGATGATACTGGTGCTAAAATATATGGGATAGGTTTAGTAAGTTTTGATAGAAAGCATCATACTAACGATAATTACTATGTTAAGGGTTTAAGATATAATTTGTTGAGTGTTGGTCAAATGTGTAGAAAAGGATATGATATTGTGTTTAAGGATGAGAAATGTGAGATCTGGAAAAGATCTTGAACATTGATTGCTACAGGAAAGAAATTTGAAGGGAATATCTATCAACTTAAGGGTGTTGATGGCCAATTCTTTATGACTCAGATTAATGATAGTTGGTTATGGCATAGGAGAATGTGTCAAATAAATTTTGATAACTTGGAAAGGATCAATGTTGTTCAGGTCATGAGATATTTATTGAGAATTACAAAGCCTATTAATGCTATTTGTAGGAACTGTCAATTTGGAAAGCAAGCAAGAAATCATTATAGATCAAAGGAATAATCTATTACCGAACTATTGGATTTAGTTCATACAAATCTCTGTGGTTCTACAAGAGTGAGAAGTCTACTTGGTGAAGGGTAATTTATGCTTTGAATTGATGATTATTCTACGTATACATGGGTTACATTTATTAGAGAGAAATCAGATGCATTAGATAGATTCAAGGCATTCAAAGAAATGGTTGAAAATGAAGTGAATTTGAAGATAAAATTCTTAAGATCTGATAGAGGTGGAGAATTCACCTCCCATGAGTTTAATATATTTTATGAAGTGCATGGAATAAAGAGACAATTATCTGCTTGGAGAACTCCTCAGCAGAATGGAGTTACTAAAAGAAAAAATAGAATAGTTCAAGAAGCTACTAAGTCAATGATTATTCAGTTTGGTTTACTGAAAGTTTACTAGAAAGAAGCTATTCATACTACTGTTTATGTGTTCAATTGAGTTCAAGCAAGAGAAAATAGTACAAAGACTCCCTATGAGCTATGGAATGGAATAATTCCTATAGTTAAATATTACAAGGTTTTCGAAAGTAGATGTTATATCAGAAGAGATGAAGAAACTTTGGGAAAGTTTGATGCAAGAAGTGATGAAAGCATTTTACTTTAATATTCTACTAAAAGAAATGCATATAGATGTTTCAATAAATGACCGAGAAATATTGTAGAAAGCTTGAATGTGAAGGTTGATGAGACAATGAAGAATTCTATTGATATTGATGGATATGTATCTGATGAACATGACTGTGCAAGAGTAGAAGAAATTGTGGAAGAACAGGAAAAAGATGAGCAAGAGAAGCAGGATGAACAAAATGAAAGAAAAGTAGATGCTCTGGTGATATCCCCTAGGAAACCTAGATATGTAGAGAAGAAGCATTCAAAAAGTCATATTATTGGATACAAGGGAAAAGGTGTATTAACGAGAATCAAAGTTGTTGTTGAAGTGAATTTATATTTATTTTCTGAAATTGAGCTGAAGACTATAAGAGAAGCATGCAAAGATGAACATTGGAAGGAAGCAATGAAAGAAGAACTTATGCAGATTGAGAAGAATTAGACTCGGGAATTGGTCCCAAGACTGGTAGATAAAAAAATCATTGGATCAAAGTGGGTATTCAGAAAAAAGTTGAATGAGAATGGAGTTGTTAGAAACAAAGTGAGACTTGTGTGTAAAGGTTACTCACATGTAGAAGACATAGATTTTCAAGAAAATTTTGCTTCGGTAGAAAGAATGGAAGTCATAAGGATGTTCTTGGAATTTTGTTTTCATAAGGACTTTAAGGTTTATCAAATGGATGTCAAGTCAGCATTTTTGAATGGTGAGCTAGAAGAAGAAGTCTATATGGAACATCCAGAAGGATTTCAATTGATAGATCAACCAAATATGGTGTGTAGATTGAAGAAAGCTTTATATGGGTTCAAGAAATTTCCTAGAGCTTGGTATGTGAGGTTAGATAAGTATTTGATTCAACAAGGTTTTAAAAAAGGTAAGATAGATAGTAATTTGTACTTTAAGATTGAAAATGACAAAATCTTGATTGTAGTTGTGTATGTTGATGATATTATCTTTGGAGGAAATGAAACTATGTGGAAGAGATGCATAATGAATTTGAAATGTCTATGTTTGGGGAGACTAATTTCTTTCTTGGGCTACAAATTAATCAAACAGAGAAAGAAATTTTCATATCATACTCTAAGTAGGTGAGAGAGATGTTGAAGAAGTTTGGGATGGATGGTTCCAAACCGGTAAGTACTCCTATGGTGACTAGTTGAAAATTGGGTAAAGATGATAATTCACCTAAGGCTGATTAGCGCAAGTCTAGATCTATGATTGGTGGACTATTATATTTGATTTCTACTAGAATGGATATCATGCATTTTTTCTATCTTGCATTGCTAGATTTCAAGAAGATTGTAAGGAAACACATGTTGTTCTTAAAATAATATTCAAATATTTGAATGGCACTTTGGATTATGGATTGTGGTATCCTAAAGATACTGAATTTACACTTAGTGCCTATACAGATGCAAATTGGGTTGGATATGTAAATTATGGAAAGAGTACACTTGGTGGTGCATTCTTTCTTGGATGTAGATTGGTGGTATGGTCAAGTAAAAAGAAAGATTCAGTCTCTTTGTCTACTATTGAAGCTGAGTATATTGCTGCTACATCTTGTTGTACATAAGTTCTATGGATGAAACAAACATTGAAACATATCATAGTGCTATATGATGCTCTCATTTCTATTTATTGTGATAATACAAGTGTAATTAACATTTATAAGGATATTGTGATGCACTCAAGGATAAAGCATATATCTATCAGGTATCATTTCTTGAGAGAGAAAGTCATGGAGAATGAAGTAAAACTTGAGTATGTTCTGACGAAGGATCAAATTGTTGATATTTTCACAAAGGCTCTTCCTAAATATAATTTTGAGTATCTCCAAGAGAAGTTAGGGATTATTTCCCCTCCTTTCTTGAACTAGATGCATATGGAGATGCATCAGTCCAGTGGATCTATGGATCCATCTTTCATCTAGACTAATGTTTTGGTGGCTACGTCTCAAAGGGAGTAGGTAGTGTCAGGTGTTGTCATTATGAGTATTTTATTTTTCATAGCAAAGGAGAAATAAATGGTAAATATTATTTTTCCTTTTCCATTGACTTCAAAGGGGGAGAGAAGAATCATGTGAATAAAATGAGAGATTATCCTCTAAGGGGGAAAAAAAATGTATTTAGAGTTGTATGTTGTCTTTGATGGTTTTTCACATCATGTGTCTCCATCAATGGCAAAGGGGGAGATTATTACAAGAATGAGAATATTGAAAGTATTGTGGAAATATTGAAGGTGTTGTCATTGATGTCAATTTGTCAATTGGTTATCTACTAGTTGTTGTTGGTTGTATATGTTGAGGATATTAAGAAAATTGTAATGAAGATATGTTGTAGGTGTTCAGTGGTTGCTTTGGGTTTTGGTTTGAATTTTCTCTTGTGGTTGTGTGGTTCAGATATGTTGTTCATGGTTGTTAATAAATGTTATATTTAGATTTTTGGTTGCTAATTCATTGTATAATGCAAGTTGTGTTCACCAGTTGTGAATAATAGTTTTCTGTGTTTTTGGTTGAGGTCTGGAAGAAATGTTGTTGCTCCATATTTCTCTTTGATGAAGTATTATGACTTGTGGTTCTAGATTTGTGTTTACTTGATTCCATTGAAGATAGTTTCGGCATTTAGAAGATTCATGCTTAATGGGTCTATGTTTTTTACACAATATTTTCTGACCTTGAGTGAAATAATAATTTCGAGGATGATGAAGCATGTGTTTGGATCAGCCTCATTCTAATTCCACCCTTGGATGTTTTGGTGGTGATCTAATTTGAATTTGGATTTGGATGGCCAACTTTGGATATGTTTCAAAGTTGAAGATGGTATAAATGCAAGATGATTTAATGGTGAAACATGATACAAGAGAAACGAAGAATAGCAATCAGAAAATATAGGAAGTTTAGTTTGATGTGATATTGATTCCATTCACTCAGTATGTGTGTTGAGAGTGTGGTAGATCAGTGAGAAGCTTAATATTGAGTTTTTGAATGTAGTTAGCAGCAGGTGAACTCTATCATTCATGCAAGTGTGCAAGTAATTCTAGTGGAATCCTTTGTTGCATTGGGATTGTAGTCACTCTATAACAAGTCTTCTTTGTCTTCTTTATATCTCTATGGCCTTATTGGATAGTGAGTCCTTGTTCTAGATAGTGACTCCTTATTTCAGGAAGTGAGCCTTGTTTCAGGCAGTGAGCCTTTTTCAATAATTTTTATATTCTTTATAGTGTGAGTTAATCCTCACCATGGTCTTTCCCTTATTGGGATTTCCACGTAAATCTGGTGTTATTATGTTACTATGTTTGATTTAAGTTTTTGCATTGGCATTTAATGATTAGTCATTTATGAAGAATTCAAAATTAGTTTTGGTGATTAAATTAAAGGTTTAATTTTGTGACAACTCATTCATCCAACCTATCAGTTGTCCCATTCGACACATTCATGTTTCATTGTTTCTATCAAGGTTGAACTACCAAACTAGGGGTTTGACCGAGGCAAACCCCCATAGTAAAATAAAGTCTATAATTTGTTTTGTAGGTCTCTTTTTATAGATTTAGATCTAGAAATTGACTTAGAAGGGGAGAGTGTTGGAAAGAGGCACTATGAGGATCACTTGGTGTTGTCATTTATGGCAACCATAATTGATGTCCAGATCTGCACACCACCAATTGTCCATACCGACAGGTTGATTGAAGACTGTCAAGCAATAACATAGTATATGGTAGCATAATGTTCATCAATCTGAAAGATGATTACAAGTTATTATTTTTCTTTGTGCATATCAAGGAATATTTTTTGGCATATCATCTTTGTCTTTACTGAAGCGCAGTGGCTCGTACCAGATTATGTGAAAGATAGAAGATTTGGTTGTAGTGTTCTTAGGTTTTCTTGTATTAAGGGTGACTACTTGAATATACATAGTCGCGGATGTATGGGAAATAACTAATTATGTATATATATGTTTTGTATGTCATTATTTGGGTCCTAACCAAGTTGTGGTTGACCTTTGTGGGTATGCATTATATATGTCCTATAATATGAGCTGAAAGTTGTAATTATCTTATGTTTTGTTGAAGCCGACAGTGTGTAAAAGAAATATCTTTTGTGGATAGATATAATTGATCCTTCATATCATTTTGTGTTGGATATAAGATGTGTCATTGTCCGATTAGTGAGTTAGAGTAGAGTAGAGGTGCAATAATGTACAATTTCACTTGTGCATAGATGATCTATGTTATGTGCATAAGGAGGGCAGAGCAGAATTCTAGATTTAGTCTATAGAAGAACAAATCAATTGATGTGCTTTAATTGGAACTGTAATCAAGCATTTTAGATGTTAATCCTTTAGTTCAAATTGTCAGATGATTTTAATCTAAACTCTTTTTCTTTTGAGCAGTGAGCTCTAGGCAGTGCGCCTGAATGCAAGTGCATTCCCTTGTAATATTCACTTTTGAGTATACTCAAAATCATACTTGTGGATTGGCCATCCACCGTGGTTTTTTCCCTAACATGGTTTCCACATAAAAATATTGGTGTTATGGTGTTGTATTTTCTTTCTTGTTCATGCATTATGAATGTATGTTATTGATGCTTTAAAGTTAAAGATTACTAAAGTTAATTTTTGCATAACAATGATTCACCCCCCCTCTCAGTGTGGCTTGTTTCCAACAATTGGTATCAGAGCTTGTTCCTCTAAAGAAGAAGAAATCTAACAGCTTGGGGAGATCTTGGAAAATATGTCAATGGATTCAAGCAATCTTGAACAATAGCTTATGGTGGCCATAGATGACCTTGATCAGTCAAAAGTTGAAGTCAATAAACTAAAAGCGAATCTCAAAGATGCAGAGAAATTCATCGAGTCCCTGAAAGACAAAATCAAAAAGTCAAGAGAAAAGAGAAAGGAGCACTGTGATCAAATTCAATAGAATGATGAAGATGATCAGTCTAGTAAAACTCTAAAAGATAAGATAGAGGAATGTGAAAAGCTCAATTAAGAGAATACAAATATCAAGCTTGAAATGGAATCCATCATAATGAAGATGACAAAAGAAATTGAAAACAGAAAGAAGAATGAAGAAAGTCTGCCACAATCCCTGAAAGAAAAATCTGAGGTATGTAGTTGATTGAATAATGAATTGGAAGTATCTAAAAATAATGAAGAAGCTCTTGAAAATTAGTTGGATGATGTCAAAAATGAACTTGTTGATGCAAATAAATACAAAGAAAAGTTCAAATCTAGCTCAGCCATGCTTAATGAACTAATTAATAATCAGAGAACTCATGGTGACAAAAGAGGTCTTGGATTTGAAGAAGGAGAAAGCTCAAAATCAAGTCGAAAGGATTTTGAACAAAGATAATTTAGGCAAAGAAAAAAAATGAACAAACCTGGAAGGTATCTAGTAAGACAACCTAATGCTCAAAAATTTAGTGGATATTGTTTTAAATACAATAAATTTGGACATATGGCTTCTCAGTGTAGAAGTAGGATTAATCAAAGTGGTCCACATTTTTTTAGGACAATGTTTTAATTGTCATAAGATAGATCATAAGTCAAATGAATGTAGAAGCATGATGAATCAATTTCACATCAGATGCTACACATGCAATAGATTTGGTCATACTGCTAACCAATGTAGATCAAGAGGAAATCAATGGAACAACTTCTCTAGAAAAAGAAAAGTTATATGCCACTACTGCAACAAATTTGGTCATATATCAATATATTGCTAGAACAAAAAAGGTTTGGTAAACTAAAAGAAAAAAGTGCAGGAAGACATCAAAGGAAAAGGAAAAATCACTATAGATACAATAAGACAACATATGCAAAATAAATGGATAAGGAAAGAACCTTCTACTGAAGAAAGTGTACCAGCACCGAAACCCGCTTTTCGTAATTCCTTTAGGAATTAGTCTCAAGCCTATGGCCTAGGGGGAGTTGTTAAAGAAAATCAGATGAACCCGTAACCAGAAAGTAATAGAGGATGCAGATGTGTTCAATAGATGCAAAATCAACCACCAGATAATATTGAACTCATTAGAGGGATCAGTATGCCCAAATGGAGGTCTGCAAATGTTTTGCTTGCCACTGTGTATAGATATAGTGTAACCAAAAGTATTAGGGTTACAACATTTATTGTGAATAAAAGTATTACGTGCAAAAAGAATAAAAAGTCATTTTCACTCTTCATTTCTCACCTTGCATTTTGAAGAAAAAGAATTTTGGAGAGCTCACAAGCGATCTTTGGTGATCAGAGCTAAAATTCAAGCATTGGAAGAGATTCAAAATTTCAATTGCGATCCGGCAAAAAAGGTATTTTACAAAAACTCTAAAAATTTGTGATTTTGAAGAAATGAGTACTCCTTTGGTAGTAGAAGTCAAGGATCATCCTCGATCAAAATTCAAATGGCATCCCTATAAATCTCTTGAGATTGACCCTTTAGGATCCTTTTCATTGGTCCCGCATGGAGTTTTGCATACGAAAGACATTAGGGTTTATATCCATGTATATCTTGAAGAACTGGGTAGTTCCCAACTTTTGGATCTATATAGACATCACATTGTAGATGAAAATTTCCATGTAAAGCCAGAGCATAAGATTTTGGAAATAAAGAAATTTTTATAGATGGCTAAATTTCCCATTTTAATGGAATTGGAATGGATCTAATATATTATATGCTGAGTACACGATGAATTCATGTGGCTTACCATCACATTTAAAATCACCAAGGAATCCATCAGTTTCGTAACCGGTTTGAATTCTTCCGGTGGGTTGCCCATTCTCAAATCAGTGAAAAACCAAACTATCACAGATGCAACTAGATCAACTTATGACATAAAGGCTATTAATATAGACAAAATTATTGATATAGATGTAAAATTTTCTTCCATGGTAATTGGTTACAAAATCTACCACTCTATCTAAGAAAATTTAGTATCCGACACAGCTATCTATGTAGCCTACCAAATGATCAAAGAAAATACTGACTATGTTATATGTGAATTGCTGAGGATCTAGCTAATGGAAAATATGGCCAACATAAAGGACAAGAAAAACTCATTCAGATATGGTACCTTGCTTCTATTCTTCTTCTGTTATTTCATGAATGAGATTCTGGGAATTCACAAAGTTCAGTGGAGAAAAGACACTCTAGTAATTGAACAAATTAGAGATCAACTGCATAGTGTCGAGGACACAAAATCAAGGAATGCCGCTATGTGGGGATATTTCAAGGAATTCTAGAAAATGATGCAAGCAAGAGAGAGGATTCCTACCTCTATTGTAGAAAAATACAAGGACTCTATTTGCTTCATGGTGAGCATTGATTAGTGCATGATGGAGGCTGCTGACCCTAGAATGGTTTGGATTATGCCTATGGGTTATGAAGTTGATGAAGTAGTCCTAGACATGTATGCTCAACATATCTTGAGTAAACCAGTTGATCCGATAAAGGAAAGATTCAAAACATATGTCGAAAAGGATAAATAGGTTCATAGTGAGTTAAGACATCTTGTTGGCACTAAGCATGTAAGAAAAGAAGTTGAAATTTTCATAGAAATCATAGGAATATCTCTAGAGTTGATCAAAAATGGTAGACAAAAAATAATTGAAGATGAAGCAGCAAGACAAGCTACCAGAGAGGCATCAAAGAAAAAATTAGAAGGTTCAGCAGTGCAATCTAGCAAAGCTAGGACTACAAGAAACTCTATATCCTAGTTAATGCCTGCTGCAAAAAAGGTCACTCTTGTAAAATATTAGCCTAAGAGATCAGGAAAGGAAGGAAAGAAGAAAAGAAAAGGAGTATACATGGCTATCTCAGATGATGAGGAGACATAATCTGATAATGAAATCAAGGAGATCCAGAGTCAAGGCACTAAAGTAGCTGTAGTCACTCAAAGAAATCCTTCCAGTGAAGGTGATCAAGCCAAGAAGAAAGCAAAGGAAAATGAATCAGGTATGACTATGCAAGCTATTGAAAAAGCTATGGTTTAGGATGGAAACTTGAAACTGCTTCAAAAATGGTATGAATCTTTCAATTTTTTTGATAAAATAATTCTAAAAGAGGCAACTATAAAACACATGAATTTTTTCAATAAAGTTCTGATTGAAATAATGAATAGTTTGTCAAAGAGTTTATATGACATTCTAGAAGCAAAGATGTTAAGTGCCAGAAATGAAGAAAATTAAATGAGAGAAAGGATTCTAGCTGAACTATGTCCAACTATGTCTCTAGATGAAATGAAGGAACTCTTGAACATATCAGAAAATAAGTTCAAAAGTAAAACAAGGGCTAACCAACTTATGATTGGTGAAATAGAGGAAGTCACAAAGGAAACTGAGAAATTTCTAAGGGAAATACTACTAAGTGAAAAAATTGATACTGTGACTAAGGAAACCCATGTTGATAATGTTTTCCCTAATTTAGAAAATGAAGTAGGAGAAATAAATTTTGATGATAATGTTGATAATGATGTTGATGCTAACACTTAAATTCCCATTGAAGTGGAGGCACCTAAAAATAATTCAGTTGAAAAGGTAGTTGAAAAATCTGAAGCAAATACCACACCTTCAGCTGAGGAAACACTTGTCAAAGCAAAGGAAGAACTTTCAATTTCTACAAGAGACATTGTTAAAGTTTTCAAGCAATTTTTGGATGCACAAAAGGAAGAACTGGATGTAGAATTGATTGATGGTCCTTTTCACCTATCTACCTTGAGCCCAATTCAAAAGATGAGAATAGCTACACTCGCTCAAGCTTAGGAAAGAGAGGAGTTACTAAAATCTCATGTTGAGGACAACGAACTATTAAAACTGGCATTTGGGGTATTGGAGAAACTAGTGCCATCCTATGTAAAAGATCCAGCTGGCTCATCCTCCTATGAGCTAAGAAGGCCAATCAACTCTGTTGACACTCATTTTGAGTAATTTGAAAAATCAACCATGACAAAAGTTCAGAAAGAATTCAATGCCAAAATATTTAGTAGCATGATAGAATTGATTGATCAAGATAACACACTCTTGACTACATGCACTAAGAATGTAAAGGAAGCTCTATCTAAAGGCGGAAAGATTTATAAAGCATGCCTATCTTTTTCAAAATTTACAGAGGAAAATGAGAAGAAGGTCAAGGAGCTAGAACTCAAACTAAATGTTATCTCATAAGCATTTAATCTGGTAACCAGTGTTGGAAAAAAAGAAGGAGAAGTGATGTCTCTACTCAGTAATATACAAGGATTGAAAAATGGAAATGAAAAAATTATTGCAAGAAGTTGTGAACTCCAGAGCATCATTAGTCCAAAACTTGACATATTTTCAAGTGCTCTCAAAGAAGGAGATGAGTCTTTAAATGTTGCAGATCCATCCAACTTGGAGTCTACAGAGACTCAATCCTTTCTAATATGTGGTCACATCACAATTTTGGAAATTCTTAGAAAGGTTTGGGATACAAATCTGGATTAGGTAAAGAAAGACTTCATTGATATTTTTCAGTTCATGTAAGTTACAGTTTTTTTTTTGCTCAAATAATTTTTTTGTGTATCGATCCATTTTTGGCATTTGACACCCACCTTTTCCATTGATGCCAAATGAGGAGAAGGAATAGAGTGAAAAATTCTTAATCTTCTCAGGGGGAGAATTGGAGAATCACATTTTTGAATTTTTTTTGACCGATATAGTCTATCTTGGTACTGATCCGACACTTTGTCATTTTTCACTAAGTGTTGCCATCAATTCCAAAGGGGGAGATTGTTGGCAAGAGACACTTGGAGGATCACTTGGTGTTTTCATTGATGGCAACCATAATTGATGTTTAGATCCACACACCACCAATTGTCCATATCGATAAGAAGATTGAAGACTGTCAAGCAAGAGCAGAGTATCCAGTAGCACAATGTTCATCGATCTGAAAGACGATTACAGGTTATTATTTTGTTTTGTGCATCTCAAGGAATATTTTATGGCATATCATCTTTGTCTTTACTAAAGCACAATGACTCATACCAGATTATGTGAAAGATAGAAGATTCGGTTGTAGTGTTCTCAAATTTTCTTGTATTACGACTGACTACTTGAATATACATAGTCGCAGATGTATGGGAACTAAGTAATTAAGTATATCTATGTTTTGTATGTCATTATTTGGGTCCTATCCAAGTTGTGGCTGACCTTTGTGGGTACACATTGTATACTTCCTATAATATGAGCCGATAGTTGTAATTATCTTGTGTTTTGTTGAAGCTGATAGTGTGTAAAAGAAATTTCTATTGTGGATATATATAATTGATCCTCCATATAATTTTGTGTGGGATATAAGATGTGTCATTTTTTGACCAATGAGTTAGAGTAGAGAAGAGGTGCAATAATGCACAGTTTCACTTGCACATAGATGGTCTGTGTTATGTGCATAAGCAAGGTAGAGAAGAATTCTAGATTCTATCTGTAAAAGAACAAATCAATTTATGTGCTTTAATTGGAACTATAATCAAGCATTCTAGATGGTAATCCTTCAGGTCAAATTGTCAGATGGTTTTAATTTGAGCTCTTTTTATTTTGAGCAGTGAGCTCTAGGAAGTGAACCTAAATGCAATTGCATTCCCTTGTAATATTCACTTTTGAGTATACTCAGAATCATACTTGTGGATTGGCCATCCACCATGGTTTTCCCCCTAACATTGTTTCCACATAAAAATATTGGTTTTATGGTGCTGTGTTTTCTTTCTTGTTCATACATTATGAATGTATGTTGCTGATGCTTTAAGGTTAAAGATTACTGAAGTTAATTTTTGCATAACACTAATTCACCCCCTCCTCTCAGTGTGGCTTGTTTCCAACAAACAGTAGAGATTCAAGTAGATATCTAAACTTTGGATTCCTAAAAAAGTGAAGTATGAGTCCCATTATAGGAATTTTTCTAGATTTTTATAGATCCTGACTCTACACTACCTGAAACTTTCTCAAGACCAGAAACGCTAGTGTGGGACTGGTATGCCTAGATTGGTGTATAAGTCCTAGTTTTCAAAAATTTCAATATTTTTAGTGTTTCAGAGCTCATTCTAGTCTTCCTTAGGTTTCTAGGTGCACACCTCTGATCTTGCAGTTCTTTATTCAGTTTTACATGCATTTTTAGACCATTTAGTGAAAGTTTGCATTGCACTAAGTTTGACCATTAGGTCTTGTATTTCATTTTTCTTTCCAAGCCTTAGCTTGGTGGTGAGCCCCTCTTTAGCTTACAATCTGACCCTAGAACAACCCTATTGCAGTATCTATTTCTCTCCTTTTCATACTTTAGATTGAGATCTCTAGGGTTTTCCTTGAATGAGAGTGTGTGATGATTTTTATTCTATTTCCCAAGAATAGACGCAAAAATATTATACCTTTCACAAGGTTATATCATCATGTCAAAGGCATAGTGCAATCAAGCATGTGGTTGAGCTAATGTTACTGATGTAGCATTGAAGATCCATTGCAAGAGTTGCTGCACATATAATTTGAGATCAAGATCTACATTCTTCATGGCCACTTCATGTTATTTTGTAGATTTATTCCAAGACAAATTCCAAGGTATTATCATTGCATATTTCATGTTTCATGTCCTTATTTCATTGTTTCATCACAAGGTTTGATTACCTAAATAGGGTTTGACTTAGGCAAGCCCCTATTCACTAACAATTAATAGTTTCTTCTCATCTTGAATGTGTTTTCAGGTTCATAGGTTGAAGATCTAGTAGAGAAAATTTTTGAAGCAAAATTATCAAGTTGCAAAATTTGTCATCTATATTTCAAAAAAATGGAATCAAGGCTAAAAAATTTCTTTCAAGTTTTTTGAGAGCTAATCACTAAGGAGCTGAGAGTACAAATCTTGAAGAACAAAACCTAGATCTTATTTTTCAAAAATCTTAATTGGGACCCATTCTCTAGTAAAGGCGAATGAGTCCTTTGTGCCCTAAAATTAACCTTCTTGTAGCTAGGTATAGTTGCAAAGACGATTGTCGTTGCACCAAAAGATCGACCTATTAATGCTTGATACAACCGCTAGATTTATACAAGATCCAAGATCCACATGAGGAGGTTAAACCATGTTATGAAGCCCAAGTGCCATGCTGGCCCACACTAAGGAGACCAAGGGAAATACCTTGCAACAATCCCCCCAGTGCAAGTGAGGGGTTCAAACCAGTGACATCAGCTCTAATACCAATTGTTGTAAAGACGGTTGTCGTTGCACCAAAAGATTCACCTGTTAATGCTCGATACAACCATTGGATTTATACAAGATCCAAAAGCGGAGGTTAAACCATGTCATGAAGCTCGAGTGCCATGTTGTTCCACACTGAGGAGACCAAGGGAAACACCTTGCAATAGGTACACATCATTCTAGCCTCTCAAAACTTCCCTCATTATTGCTATAATAGATAGGATTATTTTTTTATTATTATTTTTATCATATCATACACATAATTACATGTTTTAGGTTGAGAATCAGTGGTATATCATTTTGATCAAATCATTTTGGTAAGCCCTATTTTCCCCTAAGCAAGAAGGAACCACGAGAGGTAGTTCAACAAATTTCTCTTTATCTTTGTAAACTTGTTTGAATTTAGGAGGCAAAACAGGACTCGTTTGGTTATCTCATGGTCTCTAATATAAAATAGGTGAAGGAGTTGTCATAGGTTGGTCTTGGTTACCTGGAAGGGATTTTGGTTCAATCATGGCCTCGTCAAGGAATATTGGTAAGGGATAACTCTTCTATGTGCCTTGCCTTAAAATTTTGGTAGGATTTAAAAAATAAGTCTTCAAGGGGTCTAATAGGCTCTATTGGTTTCAGCCAAAATAAATCTAATGATAAATTCCCATAGAAACACACAAGAATAAAGCCACTATGATGTACAATAAAGATCTCATTTCCAAATGGAAAGTTTAAAGATTTAGGAACAATCGATGGGACAAAATTTATGGTGTGAAGCCATGGGTAGCCTAACTTCACATGAAATTGATGCGAGATCGAGATGATGGAGAATGAAACACTTAATTATTTCAGTATGACTTTCAAAGGAAGAGGTATTAAACCTATTGTAGGGCAAGAAAAACCATTATGTGTTTTGATCCATGCTTTTTGTTTTTCATAAGTATCTTGATAAAGCTCATGCACAAATAGGAATTCTTTAATTATCACATTCTCTACAGAGACAGGATCAATTAATATCATAGTAGTAGGATTTCAATTTATTCTTCTAGCTAAGTAAAGAGGACCATCGGGTGCATGTTTAATTATGTAATGTTGTGAGAAAGCAATGTCAAGGGGAATCTTAGTTAGTCACTTATGAGGTTTAGCTTCAATAAATGAAACCATAGATTCTATAGAGTGTTCCTCATTATCATTTGTGTTATCATCATCAGTGTCAACATTCATCACATCATTCTTTGTTTCACTAGCTTTGACATAGGAGATATTAAGATTTGGCATAGGATTATTAAATATTTAAAAGTTTTTATTAGGAGGACCTATAGATTTATTACCTTGATCATTAACACCACCAAGTAGAATATGATTAAAATCAATAAGGTCTTACACAAGATGCTTAAGACGCTCACAATTTTTTCTATATTTTGAAGGTAAAGGTTTAGTAGGATCAGGAGCTCTAACAGGAGGTGAGGAAATCAATTTTTTTTCTAAGAGTTGCAACATGATATTATGAAGGGTATCAAGAAGAGGAGTAAAGTTTCTATTCCTATCTCCAAATGGATTTGTCATCTTTATAGTAGCCACCTGGGTATCAACATGTTGATTTAACGAGGGGGATTCGGTTGTAAAAATCCCTTATTTTGTTTCTTGAATGGTTAGTAGTTGGTTTCAGGTGTGTATTCACACTTTTCAGGATGGTTAGAGGGAGTTTTCTCTTCATGACTGCTAACCAAATTTTGGTAATCATAAATGGCTATACACAACTATGTAAAGGAAGGAAACTTCAATAACTCAAGCTTAGCTAGGATTTTTTTTTGTAAATTGGAAATGAACATTCTTTGAAGGTCAACATTAGGAATCTTAATTTTTATTTTTTAATAAAGCATTTGGTATGGTGCTATGAAATCGGTGACCTTTTCATCATCCTTTTTTTTACGTGTCATTAAATCAACTAGGGTCATCTTGGGACCCTTATAAATTTAGAAGTGGTTGTAAAAGGCATCAATAAGTTCATTGAATGAACGTATTGAATTATTCGGTAAAGAGAAAAACCACTCTAAAGTAGTATCCTTCAAGGATCTAGGGAAGAATTTAGCCAAGAGTTTTATCTTCAAAGATGAAGTCACTACATAAGGTTGTGTATGCGAAAACATGACTAAGAAGATCTCCTTTCCCTCCATATTTCTCAAATGTAGGAGTCTCTATACCTTGTGGCATTTGTGTTCTCAATATATCCAAGGATAATGGGTTGGTTTTTACATATTGTGAAAGTTGGCCATTGTGATTTTGATTCAATGTAGCAATTTGTTATTAGAGGGATGAAACATTTTTTAAAACTATGTTAAGGATGTGATCACTTTTTTTGTTATGAGATGGAGGTGTGTATGTGTTCAGAGGACAAGTGAATCGTAAATTTTTGAGGGGATATGGATTAGGATATATGATATTTGAATGCACAAAGCTAGAAGGATTCCCAATGGAAATGGCTAAGGTAGTATGGACTTTCCTAGTAGGTTGTAGTAACATGAGAATTAGTGTATGCAAGAATAGAGGTCACAATTGTGGAAGGAGGAATTGAATTTCCACCTTGACTTTGAGTATATCAAAAATCTTGAGCACACAATTCATTTTAGTTACATGTTTATCATAAATATATGCTAGGATACAAATAATCTCTATTCCATGTTAATTTTCAAGCATACATCTCATGTTATCTATGAAAATAATTGTAGTACCATCCATGCAATCAAAACTCAATTTTGCTATCAATTTCTCTAGTTCTTCATCCATTCTTCTAAGATTCTCTTGAGGGACATTAGCAACCATTGTTTCAACATCATTCACATTGGTTGTGGGTAGGGAAGTCATAGGAAATGAAGTTTTAAGGGTATGATCCATAGTGGGTTGAGTAGTGTCAAAACTATGAGTGAAAGAGTTAGAGAGCCCAAGATCCACAATAAATGATGTATCATGGGATTCCATGAGTCTCGAAGTGAGTCTCATGATAATATTTGCAATAGGACACTAAGTTGTGAAGCTCTTACAAGTTTCACAAACCAAGGTGGACCCAAATGGATGGGAGGTGAAATTCCTTGAAATATCCTAGAATGTAAAGTACAAATACAAGTATGTAAAAGACATTTTCAGATTTCAAACAAGATAATTTTTTGATTATGCTATATACAAACTTTAAAATGATGTTTTATAAATGCAATTTTGAATTCACACAATGCACTAAATTTATCAAATGAAGCTAAATATGATCAATTTTAGATAATAAAAATTATGAAAACTCTAACAACAAACTGAAAAAAACAAAATATAGTACATAAACTAATATTTTGATGCCCAGAAATGCAGGAAAAGGCCCTAATTGGGGACTCATTCGCCCCTTGGGAAAATAGGTCCTAGCTGAGGGTTTTGAAAAATGAATTTACATATTTCTGAGGTAGTTTCTAAGGTTTTCAAAATTTAGACTGAGACAAGTGGTTACTGTTTCAGATTTATGGAAAATGAAGTATAAATGCAAGTGCAAAATGATGTTAAATGAAAAACCAAGAGACCTAATTTGAAATGCAATTTTGATTTAATTTTCAAATTTAAATGAATGATGATGAAATTTTATGTAAACACTATGCAAAATGACAATTTTTTGTGAATTTTCCAAATTTTAAAGAATAGAAAAATGCAAACCTAAAACCCTAAATGAGATGCAAAATAATTCAAATTTAGAGCCCTAAATGAGATACAAATCAATGCAAAACATAGATATAGGGCTGAAAATGGATTCCAAATCATAAAATTACAATGCTCAAAAGTCAATTTCACTGGAATGAAACAAAGAAAAATATGTTTTTTGTGAGGTAGGTTTAAGTATATGTGTTCGATTCACCAAAATTATAATGAATAGACATATCTTTATTTATTTCATTAGGAAATGAGATCCAAACAATGCAATGTATATCAACCCTTTTTTGGACTCAAGGGAACACTGAGAGGGGGGGTGAATTAGTGTTCAATAATATTCAAAACTTCATCCATTCAAAACATGAAAGCATTTCATCATTGCATTAAGGAAAATACATATCCATTGAAAGTAAACATCCATAACAACATGACACATGGATTTTTGTGTGGAAACCCTATTAGGGGAAAAACCACAGTGTAGATTAATCAACAATTTGAGTACTCAAATTATAATGTTTATAAAAGGAATGCACTTGCATTCACACACACTGCCTAGAGCTCAATACTCAAAGTTAAAGGATTACTACCTACAAAATTCTGATTAAAACCATCTGAAGAGGTGAACTAGGATGATAGCATCTAGTAATGCTAGGTAACAATTCCAGTGAAGCTCATGAATCTTATTCTAGATCTGCTCTCTGATTTTCCACTTCGCTTTGCCTTGTTCTGCTCTTTACTACTCTTCGCATCAATTTTGCATTACTGCTTTGTTATGACTCACCATTCACACTTTATATTCGAATACCACTTCTATCTCACACACATCTTATAGATCACACCACTTAAAAGATGAAATAAATCTCTTATACATATCCACAATCAAGGATTAGTTCATCCAACAGCCATCTTCATATGGTATTAAGATATTTTAACTTGTCGGCTAGATCCACCAAAAACTCTTTATGCACATCATCCGAAGTCAGTTAAGCCCAAGAGAGTACCCAAAGAATAATTAATCTGATAATGAAACTTATAATTAATTTCATCTTATACATCTGCAAATTCCATCTTTGTCGAGTTAGTCTTCTAGCATAGATAATTGACAAATTAATGCACCGTACATCCTAGATCGCTTATCAGTGAGTGCACATCAAAACTAAGATACTGCAAGCCTCTACAAACTTTCTTCAGGGATTCATAACCCAAAATACCTGTCCGGTGAGATGATTATACCAAATTTTATACCTTTAACCAGATCTCCTATTCTTTGCTCTGTTCTACCGGTAGGAGCCGAAAATAGTGTTGCTCATTCATATGCAAGACTAGAGTTGTGTGAAATGGGTTGCCATCAATGACAACAGCTACAAGAAAAATTCCTTAGCCATAGGCCAACAATCTCCCCCTTTGACATGGATGGCAACACTTAGTGAAAAATGACTAAGTGTTGGAATCACTACAAGTATAATGCCAAATTGCTTGCTGCACTTTTCTCCCCCTGAGATTCATAAGGCATTTTCTCCCCTTATAAGGCATTTTTCACTGCATTCTCTCCCCCTTTGACATCAATGAAAAATCTGGGATGCCATATGCCAAAAAGTTGACCAAAAAGGTGACAAAAGGGTGACAAAAAAAGTGTTCAAAATAATCAATCCTTTAAGAAATTTGGCATATATATGCTTATAGTTCTTCTATTTTAAACAAAATTGAAAAAAATTGAAAACACTTTACTGCTTAGCTTTAGAAAATTAGCTTGTTGTTTTTCTTCACTTTCGAAAGAAACTTCTCCCACCTATCAATTGCAATTCCAATGCTGATAATCAATTTTTTGTTCTTGGAAGTTTTGTTGATAATCTCAATGAGAGATCTAGGAATTGTGATTGCTTCTTCCAAATTTTCACCATTTTTCATAATTTACACCAACTACTCCAACCTGCATTCAACTAAATCTTTTACCTTCCAAAAGGTGTCCACAAAAACATTCTTGGACAGTTGACTTTTTATTTGAGCTACCTACAATTCTTGCATTCTTCTTTTGATGACTCCATCTGGATCCTAAGACATATCAAAGTTTTTACCAATGTCGTTCAGTTCTATCTCAATCTGATCCACCTTCAACTTGTAATTGCTGATTGCATGAGGCCAGCAAACACAGTAGTTATAAACCTTTGTGGTTGAGTTAATTCTCTTCCTTAACTCATTCATTTTCTTTTAAAGCTTAGCAAGGGATAGTTTGAATTTCTTTTTCAGGTGAGAGATAATTTCACCTTCTTCTCTGCCTTTGTCTTCAGAGCCCATTGATTCTTTTCTACACTCAATCATCTCTTTAGGTAGAATATCTTTTAGACTCTCCAATCTTATCTTGCAATGCTTAATATGAGCATTCAGAACTTCCAAAATTAAGTCTTGATCATAAGATGGTATGACTGACCATAACCATGCAATCCTCTGCATACCTCCTACACTTTGGATAAGTTGATGTAGTTTTTCCTTCGACAGATCTTCTTCTTCTTCACTACCTTTTTCAATACAAGAATAATTTTCTAGTTGATTCTCACGCTCTTCATCAGATTCTTCATCCGAAATGTCCACAACTTCCTTCTCTTTCCATTTTCCTTCAATCTTGGGAACTTTACTTTCTGGAAGGTTGTATTCAATGATCTCCTGACCTCTTTTCTATCCTCTGATAGTGCTACTAGAAGAGGAACCAATTTCCATTGTCCTCACCAAAGGGGAATTAATGACTGATCCACATTTCACAAGCATGTTCTTACAAAAACTTTCAAATTCTAAATCCCAATTAGATAGACTCTTAGCATAAGGGTAGATTTGGGTGCATACTAGTTTATCCGATGTCCATGCTACATTGTCAATTTTTGGGAATGAATTCAAAAATTACATAACTAGACATATAATTAGAGTGTCAAGCCTAAATGGATACCTTGATTCTTTTGTCAACTGGACATTTTCCAACATCTAATATTTCAACAATCCGCATAGGTCAAAGTATCGACCTTCAATTATCATCTTATGAGCAATATATATTGCACCAGCTGATGTGGCCCCTTCCCAATTTCGGTAGAATATTTTATAGGTTATGTCATGTGTGATGTACTTCATAACGAGATCTTTGATTGTTACTATCAGAAGAGCTCTTTGATCTCCAATTATCCCAGTTAGGGTTTCTACCTCCTTGTTCTAGATAGATTCCTTTTTAGGAACATCACCGACTTTGTAAAATCCAATTAATTTCTCAATTATTTCTTTTGAGATTATGTCGGGTTTTTCCAAGGTTAACACATCATCATGTAATCTGTTCAACAAGAATTTTATGAAATTTTCATCCTCAAAGTATAGAAAATAATTCCACATATCCAAATTTCTATGTTTGGCTTTGTTCAATTGTTTTAATTCATCAAGAAGCAATAGATTCCTCATAGATCTAATTTTTGCACTATTTTACTCATCCAATGTGATCGATCCTTTAATTTTCTCCATTCTTTTTCACGTTTTTAGGGTTCACAACTACACATTGAATTATATGAAAGATTCAAAAGTGAATTTGAAGTACCTAATAAATTTGTAGATGAATTCACTTTTGTTGCTTTGAAAACCACTTATCGAGTGCTCTCCTTCTACTCTTCGATAATGCAAAGTGACAAATGATAGCTTTGGAGTTAAATTTTATAGCTTGTATGTGTGTAATAAATGCACTTTCCCTAAACTTTCTGGAGACTCTGTTTTATCAGGTGTTGACAAAAAAATCTTCTACGAAACGACAAATTTGCTTAATTTCCTTTTCTGAAAACATCAAAACTTCTGTACACTGAGAGTGCACCTTTATAACTATTTTTTCCACTCCGGTATCACCTATAGACAGGGGAGGAAGGATTTTCTGATAAAAATTCCACTTGGCTAGTGGACTCAATTCCCAGAAGAATTATCGGAAGCAGGTTCCGGTATGGAACAATTTCCAACATCAGAATCATTTTTCTTCACCCATGTCTTCTTCATTTGATTTATGATATCATTCGTAGTTATATTTTCCTTTCCTTTGTCATTTTTCTCTATTTTCCTCTCTCTATATACCAGACCTCTTTCTATTTGTGTTCTTATTTCTACATAATCTAGCAATATGACCATACTTGTTGCAGTTATAGCACACAATGTTTCTTTGACCATTCCATTGGTTTCTTCTGAATCTGCATTGATTAGCAGTATGCCCTAACTTCCTACATGCATAACATTCAAAATTTCTTCTAACAATAGAGTGACTTAACATATTTCTGCATTCAACTAATTTATGACCATGCTTTTTTCAATTGAAACACTAACTAGAGAATGATGAATCTTTTGTTCTTAAATTGCTTCTACACTGAGCAACCATATGACTGAACTTATTATAGGAAAAATAATATCCATTAAATTTTTGTGCATTGTTGATCTGGAATTTTCTCCCTTTTCATATCCAAGACCTCTCTTATCATTTCCACTCTTTTGTCCTTGAGTTAGCTTATCAAGCTTTACTAAACTGATCTTAAACTTTTCTTTGAATTCGTTTGCAATGCCAAGATCATTCTTAAGAGTAGTAATTATAGGAAAAATAATATCCATTAAATTTTTGTGCATTGTTGATCTGGAATTTTCTCCCTTTTCATATCCAAGACCTCTCTTATCATTTCCACTCTTTTGTCCTTGAGTTAGCTTATCAAGCTTTACTAAACTGATCTTAAACTTTTCTTTGAATTCGTTTGCAATGCCAAGATCATTCTTAAGAGTAGTAATCTACTTACCAAGTTCTTCTTCATTGTTTCTGGTTCTTTGCAATTCACTTTCCAACTAAGTAAGTTCTTCACTTATTCTACTACATTCATCAGATTTCTCTTTCAAGGTCTGAGCAATATTTTCTTCACTTTTCTTCCTTTCCTCTATCTCTTTGGTCATCTTTATCATCATAACTTCCATCTCATGTTTCATATTGGTATTATCTCTGGAAAGCTTTTCACATTCTCCAGTTATCTCCTTCAAAGTTTGATTCGGGTGAGGATCATCCATATCTTTGTTTTCCTTCTGTTGTATCTAATCACAAAGATCTTTCCTCTTCACCCTAGATTTGACTATTTGATCCTTCAATGACTGGATGAATTTCTTAGCATCTCTAAGATTTTCTTTCAATTCTTGAACTTTTGCTTTAGACTGATCAAGGTCATCAAGGGCTACCATAAGTTGTTGTTGAAGACTACCAGAGTCCTTCACATTCCAAGATCCACCTCAAGCTACAAAGCTTCTCTAGAGGAACTCACTCTAATACCAATTGTTGGACTCAAGGGAACATTGAGAGGGGGGGGGTGAATCAATGTTTAATAATATTCAAAACTTCATCCATTCAAATCATGAAAGAATTTCATCATTGCATTAAGGAAAAGAAGTATGCATTGAACGTAAACATCCATAACAACATGACACATATATTTTTGTGTGGAAACCCTGTTAGGGGAAAAACCATGATGGAGATTAATCCACAATTTGAGTACTCAAAATATAATGTTTATAAAAGGAATGCACTTGCATTCAGGCACACTGCCTAGAGCTCACTGCTCAAAGTTAACGGCTTACTGCCTACAAAATTCATATTATAACCATTTGAAGAGGTGAACTAAGATTATAGCATCTAGTAATGCCAAGTAATAATTCTGATGAAACTCATGAATCTTATTCTGGATCTGCTCTATGATTTTCCACTTCGCTCTGCCCTATTATGCTCTTTACTACTCTTCACATGAATTTCACATTACTTCTCTATTATGACTCACCATTCACACTTTATATTCAAATACCACTTCTATCTCACACACATCTTATAGATCACACCACTTAAATGATGAAATCAATCTCTTATATATACGCAATCAATGATTAGTTCATCCAACAGTCGGCTTCATATGGTATTAAGATATTTTGACTTGTCAGTCAGATCCACCATAAAATATTTATGCACATCCTCCAAAGTCAGTTAATACCAAGAGAGGACCCAAACAATACTTAATCCAATAATGAAACTTATAATTAATTTCATCTTATACATCCACAAATTCCATCTTTGTCAAGTCAGCCTTCTAGCATAGATAGTTGACAGATTAATGCACCATACCTCCTAGATCGCTTATCAGTGAGTGCACATCAAAACTAAGATACTGCAAGCCTCTACAAACTTTCTTCAAGGATTCATAACCCAAAATACCTATACGGTGAGATGATTAGAACAATTTTTTTACCTTTAACCAGATCTCATGTTCTTTGCTTTGTTCTACCGGTAGGAGCCAAAAATAGTGCTGCTCATTCATATGCAAGACTAGAGTTGTGTGAAATGGTTTTCCATCAATGACAACACCTACAAGAAAAACTCCTTAGCCATATGCCAACACCCTTAGGTGAATCAAGTCAAAGTGTGAATCTAAAAATTTCCTTATGCTTGAAGGATGGGGGTCAAGGTAAAACAATACTTTGGGGAGAAAAACTAAAAATAATAAATAAACACCAAACTGCAATCTAACACTTGGAACAAAAAGATTAAATTCAATATTGGAAGAACCTACAATCAAATCACAGATCAAATGAGGGAAGATCTGAGTACATACCTTTCACCAAAAGTCAATTTAGGAAGATGATTTGGGACTCATTCACCCATGGGTGAATGGGTCCTTTGTTAATGGATTTTTGCAACTTTAGGGAGCCTTTGGTCCTATCTCTATACTTCCAGATTCTCTAGGTTTTAGTGTTGAAAAGTCTAAAATCAATTTTGTAGATGAGTTTTCGTGAGAAGATGAAAATTTTGAAAACTTTGGCAACTTTAATAATTTCTCCAATTTTTCTCTTCAAAAGATCTTCAATTCTTATTCAACCTAAATTGATAAACAAAACATAAGAGAGAAATATTGTTTGCTTTTGGTGAATAGGGGTTTTCCTTCTAGAAAAACCCCATTTTGGTAATTAAACCTTGAAATGAACAAAATCATGAAAGAGGGAATGAAGAATGAACAAAGCAATGTTACCACTCAACAAACCCTTGAGTAATTATTGGAATATAAATCTACAACTTGCATGAAATGGCTTAAATAGATGCGGATCTTGAACTTTGAATCTTGCTTGAAATAGTACTTTAAATGCTTGATTGGACCATGAAACCTACATCATAATGTTAGCTCCAAAAACATGCATGATGCAAGAAGAATTTGACATGACAATTAGATCTTGAATGCTATAATAAAACTTTGATAAATTTTCCTTTGAATGCCTTTCTTCACAACTTTAGCTCTTGAAAACTTTCAAGAAATCTCTTGGGTGAAACATAGTGAAATAACCTTATATTTATAGGTATGCACTCTTAATTTCCCAAAATTGAAATATCACAAGCCAACATTTGAATGTGCACTTAGAGACACTAAAATCCCACTAAAAAACATAGTTTATATTTAGGTCCTGAGGTCTAAGGAGGACCCATTTTCCTATGGGCGAATGGATCTCAAGTCCCTAAACCTAGGACATGTTGGCTCTCTTAAATTCCAACTAGATCTTCAAGGCAGCCTATGGATTTGCCAATTCCAATAATCAGCAACCTAAAAGGGGTTGGCCAATGAATGAGAGAAAGCAATTTAGCTTTCCTCTTGCACTTCAGGCTCTAGAAAACCCGAGAGGCTGATCCCATAATGTATTCATAACATTCCTTCACAAGATTCCCACATACATTACATATTAAGAAAATATATTCTCATCAGGGACTAAATAGATGAAATATTTCAAGAAATTTGCATTCCCTTGAGAGAATTTAAACATCTACAACTGAGAATATCAAATAATACCAAATTTTAGCAAAGGTAGGTCAATTGAATGTATATTTATGATATTTTTTCTATAATTGAAATACTATAAGTGAGAAAAGTGTATGTAATAGTCAAGACTAGTTCCATATCCAAGCATTAGGAGTCAAAACGTAATAAATTGAACAACAAGGTAGATTTAATCTTGAATATCCATAATCTTTTCAATTGCCTTACAATTTACATATTTACACCCAAAATCCTATGACTACTTACTAAATCCATGTGACACAAGCATGAATCTATGACCTAATCAAAGCATTTAACTCATCCATTAGATAAGAGAAACAATCAAATCATATATCAAAGTGGAAGACAAATGATAATTAATGAACAGATCCTTGATCCAAATCCATTAATAACTCATGCAAAATATCACAATGGAGAGACAACATGCTTGAGAGGTTAGCATTTTTGTTTAGGTATGTTCAGAAACCACATAATTGACTAAACTCACTACTTCTACTCAAAACTCTAAGATATGGACTATACACGCATTCTTTGTGTTCTTGATTAGCATAGTTTTTATCTACACTTCAACAAAAGACCCCTACCAAATAGCCTTGAATTCCTTTTTATATCATAAAAGGAGCAAACAAGCACCACGCTATTGGAAAATTACATTTCATTATCCCTATAATTTAGAATGAATTTCACTTGCATTTCATTCCCAGGCAGTTATATTTGTAATAGGAAATTTTCCCACCAAATTGAAAATCTTCACCTATGTATTTCACCATTGTAGATGAAAATAATCTCTTCTCTCATGAAAGCCTCTTTTACTTTTCTTTGTAGCCTCCATGAAAATCATTACTAGCAAATAAAGTTTTTAACTTCAGCAAAAAAGTTTTTGATTTCACTTTATCAGATAATAAAATATTACCTCTGCCTCACATTTGGCACCTCATTTAAGATTTTACATTTCCTCGGACACTTTTTGATTTTAAATATTTTACCTTGTGTAGTGCTTTCAAAATTTTCCATAGGCCCACCTCATTCTTTCCCTCTAGCCATCGATCATCCATAATGCATCACGTGATGAATAAGAAAATAGCCAAGCCAACTAACAATGAGTGATAAAGCCATCACCAACCTATAGTGCATTTTTGGTTCATCTTGAAAAAGGAGACAAGAACCAGCGACGGGCAATAGGGTAAAAGCCCTACTTTTCTCCTTTGTTTATCTATTCATTGATAAACTCTTTCGATGTTCTACAACCCTTGTTTGGCTATGAAGACTCCATTAGGAACACTATTGTCCTCTAATCTGGCTTGATGGAGCTTCCTGCCAACTTTCATCTCAACTTCAATACCTCAAACACAATCAGCAGGCCTTTTCAACAAATTCATTTTGGACATGGCTGGGTGCGACATTCACTACATAAGCATTTCTTTAAAATTTTTTGAATCCTTTTCAACAAACAAGTCCATCTAGTACATATGCTGCACCTATGGCAATTTATGAAACCATATTTACTTTCAAACCGCTCCCACCAATAATATATAATACAGTTCGAGCCTCATACATTTTCACTAGAAATGCACAATGACATTTGAGCCTTGTTTTAAAATGTGTTGAATATTTCTTGGATTCTTGCTTAAATGAAGCTCATCACTCAAACAACAACATCGTTGGTTACTTCCTCCAATCTCATTCAAAATTAGCAATGAGCAATGGTTGTTTTGTCATGCACAGTTAAAGCCATGAAAGCCATGTCATACCCAATCAAAAGCAAGAATTAAAATTTCTTATAATGAAAAAAAATTGGAATTCATTTCACATTTTTCCTAAATGCCCCTTTACAAATACACAATATTTGGAATACCAAAAATATTTTAAATATTGACATTTGAGAACATTAGAAAATAGGAAAATTTTAATTACGCTTGCGGGCAATTTGAAGAAATTTATTTGTGGACAACCTGAGATGCCTAGAGCCATGAAAATTTGCAGAGGATCATAATCAATTATTTAGGGAAACCCATTTTCTCAAATTTTTCCAAGCCCTTAAAATTTCAGGTACCTCCTTTGTAAACTGGCCCTCGAGATGTGTTTAACACACCCGAAATGCATTAAAATAATGCATTAAATGACCTCCATTTTTGATGAAAATGGAGCTGTATAGGTTTTAGACCAAAAAAATAAATAGGTTGTCATTAGAATTGCAAAATTTGACACTTTACATAACACCATTTTGGCCTTGTCGTGTTCAAGAAAATGATTAAAAACCCCATAAAAACTTATCTTGAGACCCTAAAACTAAGCAAGCATGCACACATTTGATCTAGGAATGGAGTACAAAAGACAACTTGCTAAAATAGATCCTAAGGCTCAAGGTATTAATCAACAAAGTTGCTCAGGCATTTCTGCAACTTTTCCATGCTCAGAACCAATGAGGGCTCTCAAATTCACCACTTTGAAAAAGAATTAAAAAAAACAACTTTTGTGGGCTGCCACTAGAAACATAGGTTCATTTAGGTACATTGAGTATGTGTGCAAGAGAGATTTTATTGAATCATCATTCATCAAAGGATATTGAAGGTTGAAGTTGACCTTGAAAGGTTTCTAAAAATGCCAGTGCAAAATTGATTAAATTGTGTTTGCTTTTGGCCTGGTGAAAATAGAAAATCAGCTCATGAGGTTTTGCAAATGGACATGGGAGTTCATTTTGGTTTAGAGAATGGAGATCAACAATCATTTTGGCTTGAAAACCATTAAGTTCTGAAATATAATCTCAAAACTGAGGCCACCTTGCAGAGCAAAGAACTTTCAAACAACAAAAAAGTGCCAAAACTCTTCAGCCTTGCTTTTCAAAACTCAGCCAAAACTCATCACAGGAAACTAAAAATTGGCATGCACATTCACATATGTCATATAAGTGAGTTTTCAAATGGGTTTTGCTTGAAAATCAATAGGCACCAAATTACGACCCTCCAAAGTAGGTCACTTAAACAAATTTTCAAGTGCACTTCTGAGAGTGCAGAGGGAAAATTTTCAATATGGACATCTCAAATTTGCAAAATTTGAGAGTAACATCAGTGGCTCCAACTGGGTATGTATGCCCCCTGTGGGCATAGAAAGATTCAAGATCTCTAGGGAGTAGCCCAAATGCTTAGTCTATTAGTTGCTCTCAAACTGCTCCTTTATTCAACCTTCTTTTCAACTTCATCTGGTGACCCCAGACCACCAAATGAAAAAAAAGGAGTCAAAATTTACATCTATCAAACACCAATCTGATAAAATAACTGACCACCCTCAACTCATGCTTACCTCTATCAAACCATAACAACATGAACAACTACATCTTTGCAAACACAATTATTAATCTTCCTTTGTGCAAGTGGAAACTTGCTCTCGATTCAATTTTATCAGTACATGGCAGCCAATCAAATAGGTCACATCACTACCACTCTTCATTTTTTGATTTTGTAACAAGTGGAAACACTTGAGGATAATGATCAAGACTACGTGAAAACATAATACTATCACATTCACTAATCCCCTCATAATGATCATGCTGTGAGGAGATATCATGGCTGAAAAATAATATGCAATCCTCTTGTGTGTTGAGCAAAGATTGCTCACTCATATGTAACTCTTTTAATTGGATTGCATCACAAGTAAGTTTTTCATCATTCCAATAGCACAACCCAAACACATCATCATATGTTTCAAGATTCTAAAAATCAGTTTTATCCACACCCAAAGTATTTTCATCTTTATGCAAATCATGACATTCTACAAAAAACATCAACCTCCAATCTATAAGAAATGTTCTCTATCTCATGTTCACACATGATGTCATATTTATTCTTCAGACCACTATGCAATTCCATATGGGATGTTTAAAGAAATATTGAGATAATTCAAAATTTAAACCTGAGCCAAAAGTTTCACATTGATTTCTCATAACATGTTCAATGTCTGAGTCATTTTGAATGCTATCACTTTCAATATTAACGGGGTCAATAGAAAGACTTTCATATGTGCTAGCAACCTCATTCTCTTTCATATCACTATACTCCTCATTCAAAACAAACATGTCCATTTGCATACCATGAAGACGAGAAAGGTCATCAAAGAAAGACCCATATTCACTTTCATATTGACTAATATCACACCCATTGTCATTTACATCATATGGCTGCTCTACACATTGATCAAAATTTTTTGCAATGTCAACTTAATCTTCTTCAATGTGCACCCCATCATCCTTTTCATATACAACCAACATTTCCAAATATGCTACATATAAACAGTCATGGACAACTAGAACATAAGCACATTCATTAGCATCTTCATCATTTCTAGCACTATGTTCAAGATCAACAAATTGAAACACATATGCTTATTTTCAAATTCTTCATCATTTCTAGAATTGGCATGCTCCATTGATGACAAACCCAAATTCCATTCCAAGTGTGCATCAAGTGCAGTTGGATCCTTCAGTTGTGGATAAGTGATTTCATGAGCCTTCATATCTTTACATTCTTTAGGTGAAGAAAGTGCCTCTAGATCATGCTTATAAGAGCATTCATAAGTGTTGATGTGTTTTTTATGCACTTCACAACACAGGTGATGCGTAGGTGCATCACCTCTCTTGAAAGACAATCTTCCATAATCAGATTGCAGAACACTATCCCAAGGTCTCTCAGATGTCAGGTCATGATGATGCTTGGAATATCTCAGTTGATTTATGTGATTTGATGGAATCACAAGGTGGACTTACAGATGAGTTACAAAGTGGGGAAGTTGGATCTGCAAATGGAGTTCTTAATATGGGAGAGTTGTTGAACATTTGCTGCAGGTTCAAACAACATTCTAGAACTCCATTTCAACATTGGATTTAGCTTTATAATTTGCAAAGAACCTTGCCTAAGGTTACTTATTAATAAAAGGAAAAAGGGCAGGGAAGAGAGAAGGTTCCTAGATCTGAAACTATGAATGAACAGTAATCATGGAGGCTGCTACAATAGACAAACTCCCCAAACTAGGTTTTGCTTGGCCAAGAGGATCCTACAATTACACAAAACCAGTGCAATCTTCTAAGGACTGCATATTTTTAGTTTGCACACACACATCATGATCATACAAGTGAACTATGTTGCAGAAATCAAATAAAGAAGCCTATGTTAACTTTGCACAATAGCTTTTTATCAACAAGTGCCAAAAGTATGGGCTGAAAGCTCATCAAATACTGTAACAGCAAACACCATCATTGCTTCCATTCAAGAAATTAACAACTAAAACTAACTTGGAAGGTAGAATCATGCACATAGAATGAGAAAAATCAAAAAGTAACACCCATAGATCATGCAATGTTGCTTTCTATGGCTGCAAAATGTTTTTACATTAGCTCTCCAACCCTTTACAAATGAGGGGGAGACCCCTATTTATAGTTTTCCAAAGCCCAAATGAATGGCTAGGATTGATTTACATTGTGTGGCTTAGATTCAATCACATTAGAGCTTCACCTACCCCACAATATTTAGTAATTTAAAATACATCTTTTTCTTTTTCCTATTTTGTCTTGTAGTGGCCAGTCACTGTAGCAGTTTTGTCTTCTAGCTGATTTCCCTTTTACTATAGCTAAAATTGTTTGAATGTTGCCTTCTTCCCGATGGACTTGCAACATTATTCATTGGATCAAATGGGTCTATTGACAACTGGTATCAATGGATTGGTTGCCTCTAATTTGGGTAGACAACCCGTAAAGATCATCATCATCTGGTGAAAAGTAGGATAGCCCCCCTTGCATTTTGTCATTGACTTCCTTGGCATAGGCCCTCTTCTGATGCTAGCCCTATTGATGGGTGCCATGAGGAGAGGTGGGTATAAAATGAATGGTAATAGGAGCCATGTGCTTCTCCTTGTTCAACTTTCTTAATGGGTCTCCCGATGGACCCGTCGTAGGCTTCTCGAAACCTACATGCATGAACTGTCGTAAGTGATTTCATACACAAATCAAGGAGAATGTTAATTAAATATTGAAAAATACTTGTTATATCCATCCATGCATCATCAAAAGATCATAATATTTAGTGTGAATTTCCATTAACAGTTTACTGGAGGGAGTTCGGAAGATCTGGGCCCAAGAGGCTGAAATGCTATTTTAGGAATGTTGTTTTGAAAGGGCAAACAAGGCAGGGCAACCCAGATGGTTTCTCTCAACTGTAAATTTGGAATTTGAAAGGTCCATGCAAGGGAGGATCCAATTTTAGCAAGTGGGTCAAAGTCTATTTTTGGATTAGGAGGAATCTGGGTCATCATTGTGGTACCCAGAGTTCTGAAGCAAGAAAGCTATTAGGAATTTGTTGTTTGGAACAGCCAAGGTGAAAAAAAATTTCAAGGGCGGAGTTCTAGGGTTTGGGACCTAGGAGGCTAGAAGGATGACAGCTAGTGGATGGTGGATAGAAAGATAGAAATCTAGAAGCAAAGTTCCTGGATGGCGGCAGAGGGACAACATTCCGAAAGGAAATTCCCAGAAATGGCCATGGAGGGGCCGGGCTCCAGAAGCCGGAATGCCTATGGTAGACAGAAGGAAGAAATGAAAAAAGGGAGAGGAAGTCCCGAAAATGGCCACAGAGGTGTCAGGTTCCAAAATAGCCAGGGATGGATGAAGTTCTCGCACGACGGCGGAGGGACGGACTTCCGAAAATAGCCACAGAGGGGTCGGGCTCCAGAAGCCGGAATGCCTAAGGCAGACAGTTGGAAGAAATAGAAAAAGGGAGATGAAGTCCCAGAAAAGGCCATGGAAGTGTTGGGTTTTGGAACAGCCAGGGATGGACAAAGTTCCTGGATTGCGGCAGAGGGATGAACTTCTGGAAATGGCCATAGAGGGGCTGGAATGCCTAAGGTGGACAGAAGGAACAAATGGAAAAAGGGAGACAAAGTCCCAAAAACGGCCACAAAGGTGTCAAGATCTGGAATAGCCAGGGATGAATGAAGTTCCTAGATGATGACGGAGGGATGGACTTCCAAAAAACAGCCATGGAGGGGCTGAGCTTCAGAAGCTAGAATGCCTAAGGCGGATGGATGTCCAAAATGGAAAAAGGTAGACAAAGTTTCAAAAATGGCCACGGAGGTGCCGGGTTCCGGAATAGCCAGGGACGGACAAAGTTCCTAGATGGCGGTGGAGGGATGAACTTCGAGAAATGGCCAAGGAGGAGCCAGGCTCCAAAAGCCAGAATGCTTAAGGCAGACAGATGGAAGAAATAGAAAAAGGGAGACGAAGTTCCGAAATGAAAATTTTGCAATTTCCTGAAAATTAACAAAACTTTGGAAGTTCACTTAGGCACCACAAAAACATCCCAAATCCATGGGAAACTTGTCCCCAAAGTCAAAAATGAAGGAAAAGGCGAATTGAGCAAGCAGGGAGGCGAAGCCCGAAAAACCCAAGACAACAATTTTTTATTTTAGGGGCAAAATATGGTCAGCCAAAAATGAGAATTTGAAGGGAACATTGACCAACTAGGACACCAAAATGAGGGGCATGCAAAATGAGGGGCACACAAAATGAGGCAACAACAAAATGACCCAACAAGGCAAAAAGAAAGAGAGGGTCCTTGTTTCGAATGGGGTTGTGTTTACAAAACATGCACAACAAATGGTAACTCACTAGGGTAATGCTCCAGAGCATTTCGATGACAAACTGGGATCACGAACCTAGAATCTCTAGTTCTGACCTTCACGCTAGGGCAAACAAAGGATCAAAACCACTAGCCAACCCAACCTTTGGTATGCTGAAAATCCAAGTGTGTGCAATTACATTAATTCCCATCCTTCAATTGCTACAAGAACCTAAGCTCCATCAGGTTAAGCTACATAGTTTTTTCTAACTCCAAAAGCATCCGGGACATTGCCTCACTACTAGTTAGGCATCCATAGCCCCGACAAGGTTGTTACTATGATTCTCCTGAACATTGCTCTACTGCCAGTCGGGCGTCCACAGCCCTGGTAGAGTTATTTGTATACCCTTGAAAATCTGAATTTATCTTCTTTTGATTTTTAATATTTTTCTTTCTTTCTTTTGTTTCTTTTGTTTTTTCTGTTCTTTTATTTCAACCCACAAGCAATGAAGCTCACGCTCAGGGCTGAGGATCATAGTGGCGCTAGAGCAGAATTTTAGATTTTTCAATTAAATAGACTTCACAAAGGACCTATAGTGACCGTCAGATCCTTAAAATATGTAAGAGATATAAGATTCCAAGATACTTTAGAATCAAACCAACCAATGACTTATCCACTTTGAATCAAACATCCAAATCACTTGATACTAATAGAAGATCCTCACCATCCACTCTAAAAGCTTGATTGGAGTTTGACAAAGAAATATATAGAACAAGCCCAGGAGATAAGAATGTTTGTTGTGTGCATAGATCTGTCCAGTAAAAAGCAGAGGGACCTCGAGCAAAGTAGTAGCAAAGTGAGAGAAAACAAAAGCAAACGAAAAGAAAACACCAAAACCAAAGCGAAATAGTGAAAGAAAACAACAAAGAAACTACTCGAAAGCAAGCAACTGACAGTAATCCAATTAACCTAAGGAAAGCAAGAAAGTGGAGTATTTACAAGAAACCTACACTACTCAAAATGAGCTATGTACATAGATATTTACAAAGAACTATGTTCAGACAAGGCCAACCGCCACTCACGCCCATTGGATTTTGCAATGTATGTACAAGCTGATGGGAAATCATTATAGTTCTCAACCATGTAGATTTATCCTTATGTTCAGAGAAAATAAATTCAATGTTGCATCAATCAAGTTTAGTCACCCGGTTAGGGAAAATCAGCAATTGAGGAAGATCATTAAACCTGTGATTAATCCATAAACATTTTTACTTCTCCTCATTCCCATAATCAAAATGATAAGTGTAGCTATAACAATTAACAGGAGCAAGGAAAGATAGAACCTCGATTTTTTCACATGGAGGTGGCAGCATTCGACAATCAAGAGCGAGCATTGCATCATCGATCTTTACATTGGCAACTTTGGATGGAGGCACTAGATGGTGCAACACTTCAAGCATTAGGGTTGCAAAAGGCTGAGAGAACGGGACAAGAAACACCCCTTCTAATCTACATGTGGGATCCACAATCTCCATTGGTAGTTCTTCAAAAAGAAGTACTTCTCCACATTGATCATCTGCAAACTTGCGATCCACTTGATTGTTGTCTTGAAAAGGTAGCATGATGTCCCATCTCCTTTCCCAAGTGTTGTCCTTATTTATATGGTGTTCAATATCATGGGACAATGACATGCATGAATCTACCCTATTGCAACCATCTGAATATGAAGGAGGATCAACAACGATCATGGGGGAAGGACTCCAAGTTGCATCTTGTAGTCGACAAGGTGCTTCATCTCTGTTGGCAGCTATCTTAGCACCCCCACCTTTGTCTTCTTCTCTTTGTTGTTCATGCATCTCATCATGGTGTTCACTCATTTCCCCTTGTTCACTATCGCTATAAATGGAGAAGGAACCCCTCTCCCAATCTGGAAACTCTAGTACATCACAACTCAAAGGCTCGAGCAGTATGTCTTCATCACTACCGTCTTCTGGGATGTGCTCTTCCTTAGCATGAGCATACCTCTGCAGTACAACTCCCAATGGAAAGAAGTCATCAATTGATGGTACCTCATCAAGGGGGCCAAAATTTACTATGTGATTTTCCTCTGAAGACTCACCATAAAGCCTATCATCCATGGTGCACAAATGCTCTTCAAAAGGGAGAAATTATTGATGACTAGTGGACAACATTCCTATTTGATCTAATTCATTGTTTGAAAGCTCAAGATTGTATTGCTGTCCTTCTTCTATTGTTATCCCAAAATCCTCTTGAGGACTGCCCCCAGCTGAGTTGTCACTTGGCTCAAGCTCTTGGTCCTCACATTTCGTCCTTGAAGCAACCGCAAGAAGTGGTGTGCTCAGCTGCCTCGATTGTTCCTTGACTTGCTTGATGGCTTCTTGGCACAGTCCGCATGTGAACTTCGAGTGCGATGAATTATGAAGTCTACACCAATTTGGCAGTAGCAATACCTCCAAATTCACCTGACATTTTAGCTCAGACCAATCCTTTGCTAGCCTTGACACTAGCTCATTGTATCTATCCATGATTGGGTTCTCATTGTCATTTGAAACAAACAACTGGTAGTGAACAACTGTGACCTATAGTTGTTCCCACTCCTCCAAATCTGCATTTTCAGATGCTTGGTCACTATCATTGACGAAGGAGAGGTCTTCCAGTCTGACTTCAGTTATGAGTTCATCATCATTTTCTGCTGTCCCAAGGCTGTCAACTTCTTCCTCTTTCTGATTTTCAGCATCATCATTGGCTGCTCTAGCATGCATTGCTGCAAACTTTGTTAATTCATCTTCAACTACCAATCATTCTTCTTCTAGAGTGGAGGATAGATCTTTGCTGATAGAGGAAAGTATTTCTAACTCCCTTTCGGTTGAATTTTTATCGAGACTACCTATAGCCCCAAGGTACTCTACTCATTCTTCTTGGTTTTCATCTTCTATGTCTGTTGTCCCAACACTAGCTTGCATGGAATTCCTTGGTTCATCTGCAATGTGCTATCCTCCAGATGTTGACAGCTCCTTTTCCTCATGGAATGACTCATCCTTATCAAAATTTGGCTACTCCAACTCGTTCAAACAACACCAGGTTTGAGTGATAATGTTCATGCATGATGAGCAAGTCAAATTGGAGTGAGGTGCAGTGTGAAATCTACACCAAGTAAACATCAACACCTCCTCCAATCTTGGTCCATCTTTGCTGCCCAAACACCTTTGGATCAGCTCTTCAAATGCCTTGGCTACCATATTAGCCACTTCATCCTCCAGGTCTACAAGGGCTAAAGACTGATATATTTCCCAAAAGGGAATTTCTCCCTACAAGACTCTTTCAATTATGCTCAAGAAGGTTAGACACTCCAATTCATTGTGCCTGCAAGTGCAATGGATCCTACACTTATCTACCAATGTAAATTGCTGCAATGGTCCATTCAATCTCCTATTTAAATCTGCATGTAGCTGATCGATGTCAACTTGTACATGCTGCTCCATTTTGAATTAGCTTCTTTTGCCTTCAAATTTCTTTTATTTTATGTTTCAACATGAAAAGAGATCTCTCTATCTCAGATTTCTTCTTTGAAAGTGCTCTTATCAATTTCCAACTTTCAGCTTTGTAGCCACAATATGTCATGCCCTCCCTCTAGTGCTAGTTATGTTGATGTGTTTTTTAGGCAGTTAACAACACAGGCGATGCGTAGGTGCATCACCTCTCTTGAAAGATAATCTTCCACAATCAGATTGTAGAACACTATCCCAAGGTCTCTCGGATGTCAGGTCATGATGATGCTTGGAATATCTCAGTTGATTTATGTGATTTTATGGAATCACAAGGCGGACTTACGGATGAGTTATAAAGTGGGGAAGTTGGATCTACAAATGGAGTTCTTAATATGGGAGAGTTGTTGAGCATTTGCTGCAAGTTCAAACAATAGTCTAGAACTCCATTTCAACATTGGATTTAGCTTTATAATGTGCAATGAACCTTGCCTAAGGTTACTTATTAAAAAAAGGAAAAAGGGTAGGGAAGAGAGAAGGTTCCTGGATCTGAAACTATGAATGAACAATGATCATGGAGGTTGCTACAGTAGACAAACTCCCCAAACTAGGTTTTGCTTGGCCAAGAGGATCCTACAGTTACACAAAACCAGTGCAATCTTCTAAGGACTTCAGATTTTCAGTTTCCACACACATATCATGAACATGCAAGTGAACTAAGCTATAGCAATCAAATAAAGAAGCCCAGGCTAACTTTACATAGCAGCTTGTCATCAACAAGTGCCAAAAGTATGGGCTGAAAGCTCATCAAATACTGTAACAACAAACACCATCATCACTTCCATTCAAGAAACTAACAACTAAAACTAACTTGAAAGGTAGAACCATGCACACATAATGAGAAAACTCAAAAAGTAACACCCATAGATCATGCAATGTTGCTTTCTATTGCTGCAGAATGTTTTTACATTAGCTCTCCAACCCTTTACAAATGAGGGGGAGACCCCTATTTATAATTTTCCAAAGCCCAAATGAATGGCTAGGATTGATTTACATTGTGTGGCTTAGAGTCAATCACACTAGAGCTTCACCTACCCCACAATATTTAGCAATTTAAAATACATCTTTGTCTTTTTCCTACTTTGTCTTTTAGTGGCCAGTCACTGTAGCAATTTTGTCTTCTAGCTGATTTTCCTTTTACTGTAGCTGAAACTCCCCGAAAACTGCCTTCTTCTCAATGGACTTGCAACATTCTTCATTGGATCAAATGGGTCTATCAACAACTGGCACCAATGGATTGGTTGCCCCTAATTTGGGCAAACAACCCCCAAAGATCATCATCATCTGGTGAAAAGTAAGATAGTCCCCCTTGCATTTTGTTATTGACTTCCTTGGCATAGGCCCTCATCTAATGCTAGCCCTATTGATGGGTGCCACGAGGAGAGGGGGGCATAAAATTAATGGCGATAGGAGCCACGTGCTTCTCCTTGTTCAACTTTCTCAATGGGTCTCCCGATGGACCCGTGGTAGGCTTCTCAAAATCTGCATGCATGAAGTGTCATAAGTGATTTCATACACAAATCAAGGTGAATGTTAATCAAATCTGACAAAATCCTTATTATATCCATCCATGCATCATCAAAAGATCATAATATTTAGTGTGAATTTCCTTTAACAGTTTACTGGAGGGAGTTCGGATGGTCTGGGCCCAAGAGGCCGGAATACTATTTTAGGAATGTTGTTTTGAAAGGGTGAACAAGGTAGGGTGACCCAGATAGTTTCTCCTAGCTGCAAATTTGGAATTTGAAAGGTCCATGCAAGAGAGGATCCAATTTTCGCAAGTGGGTCAAAGTCTGTTTTTGGATTAGGAGGCATCTGGGTTATCATTGGGGCACTCGGAGTTGTGAAGTGGGAAAGCTGTTAGGAATTTGTTGTTTGGAGCAGCCAAGGTGAAATAGAATTCCATGGGTGGAGTTACGGGGTTTGCGACCCAAGAGGCTAGAAGGATGGGAGCCAGCGGATGGCGGATGGAAAGATAGCAATCCAGAAGCAAAATTCTTAGATGGTAGCAGAGGGACAACATTCTGGAAGGAAAGTCCCAGAAACGACCACAAAGGGGTCGGGCTCTAGAAGCTAGAATGCCTATGGCGGATCGAAGGAAGAAATGAAAAAAGGGAGACGGAGTCCCTGAAATGGTCACGGAGGTGCCAGGTTCTGGAACAGCCAAGGACGGATGAAGTTCCCAGATGATGACAGAGGGACGGACTTTCGAAATGGCCATAGAGGGGTCAGGCTCCGGAAGCCGGAATGCCTAAGGTAGATGAATAGAAGAAACGAAAAAAGGGAGACGGAGTCCCAAAAATGGCCACGGAGTGCCTGGTTCCAGAACAGCTAGGGATAGACAATGTTCCCGGACGGCGACAGAGGGACGAACTTCTAGAAACGACCACTAAGGGGTCGGGCTCTAGAAGCCGGAATGCCTAAGGTGAATGAAAGGAAGAAACATAAAAGGGGAGACGAAGTCCCAAAAATGCCCATTGAGGTGCTTGGCTCCGGAATAGCCAAGGACGGACCAAGTTCTCGGACAGCAGTGGAGGGACAAACTTCTAGAAACGACCACAGAGGGGCCGAGCTCTAGAAGTCGGAATGCCTAAGGCAAATGGATGTCCAAAATAGAAAAAGGGAGACGGAGTCCCAAAAATGGCCACGAAGGTGCCGGGTTCTGGAACAGCCAGGGATGGATGAAGTTCCCAGACGGTGACGGAGGGATGGACGAAGTTCCCAAATGGCCACAGAGGGGCCGAGCTTCAGAAGTTGGAATTCCTAAGGCAGACAGATGGAAGAAATGGAAAAAGGGAGACGTAGTCCCAGAAACAGCCACGGAGGTGTCGGGTTCTGGAACAGCCAGGGACAGACGAAGTTCTCGGACCGTGGTGGAGGGATGGAGTTTTGGAATGAAAATTTTGCAATTTCCCAAAACTTAACAAAACTTTGGCAGTTCACTTAGGCACCACAAAAACATCCCAAATCCATGGGAAACTTGTCCCCAAAGTCAAAAATGAAGGAAAAAGCGAGTCAAGCAAGCAGGGAGGCGAAGCCCAAAAAACCTAAGACTTAGCAATTTTTTAATTTAGGGGCAAAATATGGTCAGCCAAAAATGAGACTTTGAAGGGCATGTTGACCAACTATTACACCAAAATGAGGGGCATGCAAAACGAGGGGCACACAAAATGAGCAACAACAAAATGACCCGGCAAGGCAAAAAGAAAGAGAGGGTCCCCATTTCGAATGGGGCGTGTGTGCAAAACATGCACAACAATAAGCATCAAAAGAATAATCAGTTTGGTTGTCATTAAAATCCCCATCACAAGAAAACTCATCACCATGCAAACCATGCTCAAATTTTGCAGAATGAGTGCTTGAACCTTTATTTTTAATGTCTTGATCACTGATTTATGATGAGATGTCAGCATCAATTGCATTATCTTGACTAACCAAAACATGACATGGAATGACATCTCGCCTCTCCTTTACTTATTCATCACCCAAGACATTGCAAGAAGGAATTTCATGCATATCTATTTTTCATCATACCATGTATCTTCATCTTCATCATTGTTGCATGGATCTGCACACGTGTTGATTGTGAGCTGATTACAATTAATACCCTCATCCATACAATATGGATCTTCATTTTCTAATACACTCTTTTCATTCTTGTGTATCATGCTATGATTTTTCTCAATAAAATGACCGCTACCTTCATTTTGAGACACCACATTTTGTGCATAAGTAAGTCGGGCTCCCTCAATAACATTTATCCAATCAAGTACTTGATCCAAACTTTGAGGCTTTCACCCCTTTGACAAAGTACTCAACCTAGATTTATAGATCTTATAAAATAGATCAATGCACACTGAATCTTTAGGTCTGAAATTTGTGGGAATTTTCCACAAGGAATCCAAAAACCTTGAGAACAGATCATGTGTTGATTCTCCATTGTGTCTCTTCATTTTAGACAATCTTTGAATAATAAATGTTTGATCAACATTGCTCGAATTTTGACAACATTTAACATGGAGTTCATTAGGATTTGCAGATTGTGATGATGGAGAAATCAAAGCAACAACATTACCATCTTAACAAGAATTTGTATTATTTGATTCGTGAGTTCTATTTACATGAGCTGTTTTAGGATGATCAACAATCACAACCCTCTGTCCTTTCATCATTGAATATCTCAAATTATTTTGAATGTCCATAGTAGTTTGATATGCTTGGTGCAGGGTTGTGGGCTCTTTATCTCTTACACGACCAAACATTCTGCATCATTTGGTCTTATGTCTTCAGGAATCTCTCTTATGATCCTTGAAAACCTGAGATTAAAATATGGGACTAACTCATCTTTTCCTTTCTCCATGTTCATGAACTTTTTCCTTATCAAAATAGGGTTAATCCTCTCTCCAAATTGGTCCATGAACACTGCCTTAAAATCTTCCCATGAAGGAATGGAGGAAGGTGGTAAATAAGAGAACCAATCCCTTTCATCTCCTCTTAGAGACTGAAAAAATAGTCTCATGATCACATCTTCGTGGTCAATCTCATAATCATCAATCAAATTACCGAATTCTTGGAGATGCTTATTTGTTGATTCAAACTTATCACCAAAGAATCTTGGTAACTTATTTCTAACTTTAGCTAGAATGTCATTTGGGTAACCACTAATGCCATTGAAATTGATAGCTTTATACCTTCCAGTGCTGAAACTTCTTTGAAAATCTAGTTGGGACTGATTACAAACCATGGTTGCACTAAGAACCATACTAGGATGCATAAATTGAAGCATTTTGACATGACTCTTTCAAATTTCACATATCAACCCTATAGCTGATCATTCATTGCCCTATTTCTATCTTTCATCATGATCTTAGAATATTACAATACATAATTCAAATGAATCTAAGCCTAAGATCTATTTAGTAGGAAAATTTAACAACTTAGCATACTTCTCTAACATAATACATGGGCTGCAAAGTATAATTAAGAAGTACACAAACCTAATTCTACTATCATCTCCCTTTTTTAGTGCTAATCACTCAATAGGGAACCAAATATTTATCCTAAGAATTTCAAATATGGTTTTCATACATGAATTTCTTGACAACCAAGAGTGAAGAATATCTGGAAACGTTGCAACTGGTGCAAATTGTCTTCCTGACTGGAAATATTGTAGATCTAGAACTTGTCTTCAAATATTCAATAGGTTCTTTTGATAGTCACCACCTCTCTTCACAGAGGATTGAACTTCAAGTAGTATCATGTTCTTTCACAGATAAATTTTCTTGTAAGTTCCTTCCACTAGTAGAGCACCATAGATCATGAAACGTTTAAGTTCACTGCAACAACTTTTCTAGGTTTGAATTCCTTCAATATTTGAACCAAATTTCTAGTTTAGCAAATGAATTAACTCTGTGAATTATTAGTCTACACTTGGAGATTCAAATTTCTCCCCAACAGAGTCACCATTCTATTGTCTCTTTTAAATTCCAACTAGTTCTTCAAGGTAGTCTATGGATTTTCCAGTTCCAATAATCAACAACCTAAAAGGGGTTGGCCAATGAATGAGAGAAAGCAATTTAGCTTTCCTCCAGCACTCCAGTCTCTGTAAAACCCAGGAGGATGATCCCATAATGTATTTATAAAATTCTTTCACAAGATTCCCACATACATTGCATATTAAGCATATATATTCTCATAGGGGACTAAATAGATGAAATCCTTCAAGAAATTAGCATTTCCTTGAGAGAATTTAAACATCTACAACTGAGAATATCAAATAATACCAAAGTTTAGCAAAGGTAGGACAATTAAATGTATATTTATGAGATTTGTTCTAGAATTGAAATACTAGATGTGAGAAAAGTGTATGTAACAGTCAAGACTAGTGCCATATCCAAGGGTTAGGAGTCAAAACATAATAAATTGAACTACAAGGTAGATTTAATCCTAAACATCCATAATCTTTGCAATTTCCTTATAATTTACACATTTACACCCAAAATCCTATGACTACTTACTAAATCCATGTGACACAAGCATGAATCTATGACCTAATCAAATAATTTAACTCATCCATTAGATCAGAGCAAAAACTAAATCATATATCAAAGTGGAAGATAAATGATAATTAATGAACATATCATTGATCCAAATCCATTAATAACTCATGTGCAAAATATCACAATGGAGAGACAACAGGCTTGAGAGGTTAGCATTTTTGTTCAAGTATGTTTAGAAACCACATAATTGACTAAAATCACTACTTCTACTCAAAAATCTAAGATATTGACTATACATGCATTCTTTGTGTTCTTGATTAGCACAATTCTGATCTAGACTTTAACAAAAGACCCCTGCCAAATAGCCCTGAATTCATTTTTATATCATCAATGGAGAAAACAAGCATCACGCTATTGGAAAATTACATTTCATTTTCCTTACAATTTAGAATGAATTTCACTTTCATTTCATTCCCAAGCAGTTATATTTGTAACAAGAAATTTTCACACCAAATTGAAAATCTTCACCTATGTATTTCACCCATGTAGATGAAAATAATCTCTTCCCTCATGAAAGCCTCTTTTACTTTTCTTTGCAGCCTCCATGAAAAGAATTACTAGCAAATAAAGTTTTTAACCTTTGCAAGAAAGATTTTTATTTCAGTTTATTGGATAATAAAAATATTACCCATGCCTCACATTTGGCACCTCATTTAAGATTTTACATTACCTCGGGCACTATTTGATTTTAAATATTTTACCTTGTGTATTGCTTTCAAAAGTTTTCGCGGGCCCACCTCATTCTTTCCCTCTAGTCATCAGTCATCCATAATGCATCGCGTGATGAATGAGAAAATAGCCAAGCCAACAGACAATGAGGGATAAATCCATCGCTAACCTATAGTGCATTGCTGGTTCAACTTTAAAAGGAGGCAAGAACCGGCGATGGGCGACAAGGCAAACGCCCTAATTTTCTCCTTTGTTTCTCTATTCATTGATGAACTCTTTTGATGTTCTGCAACCCTTGCTTCGCTATGACGACTCAATTAGGAACACTATTTTCCTCTAATCTGGCTAGATGGTGCTTCAAGCTAGCTTTCTGATGGAGCCTAAAATTTTGATCCTTGGTTTTCCCTTATAACTGGTTCGCCTTGTTATTCAGAGGGTACTTGGGTTTAGAGTTTTGCCTTGCTTCCATGAAACTTTGGTCTTTTATTGATGGGTTGGGTCTTTTTCATTGTTTCATTTTTGGAGAAGGTTTTAAGAACAACTTATGTCCTATTAAATCGACTAGGCAAGGCCCCTTTTAAAATATAAAATGAAAAGAAATTCGCCCTACCCCTTTTATTTACCTAAGTCTGGGTCGATCCGTGCTTTGCCTTTTAAAAACAACCTTGAGTCATCGACTATCATTGCCCTAGGCAGTGTCCCTTTCCCCTTATTTTCTTCTAAGTATTTTAATGTTTTGCAGGGATTATTTTACTGATCGTCGATTTTCTTGAGGTTGATCTTGACCGTTGCCCGCCATCCCGCGATGACATCATCGTTGGCTGTTTGGCGATCGCGATATCGCGGGTGGGCGCCACGTGTCTTAAGTTGCCGGTGCTAAAGGGAATAAATAAAGTGCTTAATTTATGCATTGAACTTTAGAGCATTATTAAGCAGATTACTTAACTACATGAGAAATGCACGTGCTTATAATCAACGACGATGTCTTAATCTTGATGGAAAAGCTGCTCGACGGATAGATGTTGGTGTTAGCTCCTATTTTGTATATTGTGATTGCAGATGGTGGGGATCAACGGTTGCCCACTATCGCGTGATCCTAAACCAAGAGGGGTTTAGTGATCGCGATATCACAGGCGAGTGCCAAGTGTATTCTTTTGGCGTTGCATTTTATGGTGGGCACTTGATAGTGACATGGAAATGTTGTCAGACTTTTGAAGATAGCCATTTGATTTTCTGACAGAAACAAGAAATCGACGACAAGGATTTAAACTCGCATCGAATGTGATTGAAGCCATTGGCGTGGCAAACAAGTAAGCTTTAATGGTGGACAAGACATCTACTTAGCCATTTTCATCATTTCTAAGTACTTAATTTCATACTCTCATTGCCATAAAGACATTCAAGTGTTTGTGAAGTGATCCAGAGCCAGAGATGGAATTTTTTCAAAGCAATTTCAACAAGGGTTTGAATTTTTCAGCGAGGCGCGAATTCCGTGAGTTGCTTTGCTTGCCACTGTTTCTATTTGAGTGTGATTCTTGTAAAGGGTTGCATTTGTGTTATCAGTGATTCTCTTGATTATAGTTCTGGGGTTACCTTTTCTTTTGAATTGGGGAAAATTGCAAGATTCTGCTGTAATTTCGTTCTAGGTAGCCCTAGTTCATTTACAAATTTGATTTTAAGGAAGCCCTAGTTGTTAAAATGGCACCACCGAAGTAGCATTCTGGACATATTGATTATATACATAGGAATCTATATGATGATTTCCTTGACCAATTCCCTTTGTCAACAAACGACAGGAAGAAAGGTTTGGTCTTAATGAATGGGACAGCCCTAGGTGAGGGATTGAGATATAAGAATTATAATATTGCAGATTCCAGAGTGCCAATGATAGGTTTGGAAATGTTTAGGAGATGGTATGGGCAATGAAATGTGTCTCATCCTTTTTCAAATAGTTGGAGATATGACATGGGAAAGCTTGTGGTGCCAAATGTGTTTCTGGATATTGACCTACTTAGGGCAATAGCTACATGATATGACCCTGTCACATAGATTATCAGGGATAATGATGGCGGTGTTCTACTGAATGTGAATGTTGATACAATTCATCAGGTTTTTGATTTAAGTGAGTATAGCTCATTTCTGGTTTGAATTGACTTTGAGGAGATGAAGCAAGAATATGCCAAGTCTCAGCCTCTTTTTAGGTCAAGGTTGCTTCCCCCTCATCTGGCCAGGGTGGGTAGTTCAACGATTCACATCAGTCCAACTGACCGGGAGCCTTTCAGGTTAAATTGCTTTGCTGATCATTTCTTGGCAACGTTCTATTCACTTTTCCAAATCATTGGTTTCAACCCAGACACTGTGATGCCCATCGCTTATATGTTTATGGGGGCTCAGATTCAGCATCTTAATTTTTTCGTAGTCTATGACTATGCTTCTTTCCTTGCTGAAAGGATACATGAAGGTTTACTGAAGTTGCATAATGGAGATTCTGGTACTCCTTTCTTTTGGTACTTCTTACTAATGTACATGTTTTTGTATGAGAATGCTAATTTATTCTCAGAGAAAATGGAGTTGAAGTGAGAGGTGAATGGAGAGAAATTACCAGTGCAGGCTTGGAGTGCAGACCTGTCTTGTAACAGGGGAGATGCTAGTTTTGTGCAATTTGATAACTGCTTTGCTTTCAGGCTTAGGGCTAGGCTGATGGTGAATGTGCCAAGGATTCCTAAGGATTTGCATGATTTCCTCAGACCCAAAATAAGGAAACCTGATTTGAAGGTATGCCACAATTGGGGTGATATCATTCTTTACCCTGTAAGCACTGTTTTAAGGGTTTATGGTTTCCAGGGAGTTCCTCATATTCTCCCATATAATGTGACACCAAGGATGGGATTTATAGAGGTCATGTGGCAATTAGGCTGCATTCACGAAGAGAATTTGACTGGAAGAGGAAAAGGGACTTTGTTCCCTGATTATACTGTTGTCTCTGATTTTGTATTTTCTAAGGGAGGATGGGTTCATTTTGACTGATATTTTGATGAGTACCATTTCAAGAATGGATCTAGGAGACAACATGACCCTGAGGGATTTTTTGCCTTATTTAGGCAAAAGATTAAAGGTGGCAAATTTACTCATGTTTTCAACTTCCCTGAAGATTTAATTAGAAATGAATTTGATTTGAACTAGCAAGAATTGAATAAGGAAAAATGGATTGCTTATGAGAAAATGCTGGACATGGTACATAAACTGGATCCAAGGTATGATCCATTGATGGAGTTTACTCCATGTCATAAAAGAATTGATTTTTTGATGAGAAATTTCAAAGAAATCATGAATATCCTAAGGACCAAGAAAGCCAATTTAGAATTAGACTTGGGAATTCAGGAGTCAGATGTGAGGCCTGAAGAAACAAGGCCGACCTATTAGCCATTAGTGGACAGGCCTCTATACAGGAGGAGGAGAGATGATAGCAGTGATATAGATGTAGGAGATAAAAAGGGAAAGCAAATAATGAAAACATCATCATTGCCGGGTCATGGGGTCAAGAAGCCTGAAGGGATAAAAATTGTGGATTTGGATTCACCATCGAGAGATGATCCTGTGGAGCTGTCATCAGAGCCAAGCCCTAAGAGGCAAAGGATTGAAGAACCACAAGAGGTTCTGATAGATGAAATAGTCATAACTGACCAGGAAATGCAGGTTGGCATCCCCTCTCCTCCTAGATCAGCACAATTGGTGCTCACTGACATGGATATAAAAGGGAAATATGTATAGGATGCTAGGATGGAGGCTTGTAAGGCATTCTTGGATGATGATGCCTTTGTGAAAATCCCTGTGTTCTTCCAGTTGATTTGGAGAATGAAACTAGAGGAATATCAAGACAAGTGCAAGAACAGGAGGGAGTCAAGACCTGATAGGTCAGACCAGGAGAATGATGATGAAGTAAAATTTGAATTGATGGAGCAATTCAAAAACATCACTCCTGAGGAAGGTAGGAAACTTGTAACTCAAGTAGGTGTCTTACTCCTCCCTGAATGGGACATTGTTGATGTTGTGGCATTCAATGCTATTATGCAGTCCAAGCATCCTATGCTGAGTAGTGAATAAGAAGTCAAGGCAGCCCTACAAGACTCTAGTTTTAGTGAAGAGTATGAGACATTGGCCATATGGGCACTAGCACCTCAAGGCAGAAAACCAAATGTAACAGACATTAGCCCAAATTTAAGGGGCGGGCTCATTATCAAAAGAGCTTCTGAAACCTCAGCAACAGAAGCCACAAGCTTGACACTAAATGTGGCCAAATTGGCCCAAAGGACAATAGAAAGAGAAGAGGTTGAAAGGAGGAGCCTGATGGAAAAGTATAATGTAATAATTGGGGAATATAGAAAAATGCAACAAAGAAATGTTGAGTTACATTTTGAAGTAGATAGGTTAAAATATGGGCAGGTGGGAGAATCTTCCAATGCTCATGTTGTCAGAGTAATACCTACTACTTTAGGGTCATTACCCCCTACTGTCCCGATTATTTCTACTCCTGGATCCCCCATTAGGCACCCGCTCCTAGCATTGTACCAAAGCCAGTTGAAGAGGAAATGGAGTATTCTATAGATCCTACCAAAAAGCAGATGATGAATAAGATCATTGAATTGCAGGCTTCCCTAAGGGCAAGTGAGAATGATGCCATGGCTAAACACAATGAGGTGGTTGACATTGTTTTGAGGCATTTAAATGAGAAGGTTGATTTAAGGCTGCCATCTATTCATTCTTTATATTCTTTATTCTTGGCTGGATTGCAAAATATTAACAGGGATCGGGATGTGGTTTTACCCCTGGTTGAGAAGTGGATCCCTTGTGCCACTAATTTAGATATTATGTTTAAGGCTTCCAGGTTTGATGCAAATAATAGGCCCCAGTTATTAAATCCTACTCAAAGTTTTGTGAAATCATTGAAGGGATTCTAGGCCTTGCCTGATGACTTGAGTAAGAAAATTGGAGAACTGGTAAAAGGTTTTGATGATTGGAATGATACCTTTTTGCCTGATATATTAGATGCACAAGGAAACATTAAGACATTGCAACAATGGCAAGAAAGGGAAGAAGAGGTCATTAGTGCACAAATCAAATTGATTTGTGATGACTCAGATCATGGCTTGTTAGTAAGCAGTATAGATAAAATAATTAATACTAGCATGTTCTTGGAGTCATTTGAAAGAGAAGCCAACTAAGTTGCGGTGAAGTTCGCACCTTATAATACTAGAGTGATAGAGGCAGTGAATTTTAATTGGCCCACGGATGAAGAATATCAAATTTGGGTGGAAAAATACTTGACTGAAGAGGAGTGAAATGGTATCTACTATCGGGAATTAACAACTCAGCAGTTACGATGTAACTAATTATGGTTTGGATTCCATGATGGCTTTGGGCGCAGATTTTGAGATGTAACAAATGCAGAAGCTATTGTGTAATGGATAGAATCAACAAGAAGATGCTTCGGGGCTTGGTATTTTCATCATGGTTTTGAGTGGGGCACACAATGGTCCTATTAATTGATGACATGTGTAACTTCTGGCCCGACGCTTGTTTGCTCCTTCATTTTCTATCAGAAGGATTTCAAGGCCAGAAGTAGAGGTTGCCAAGTCGGATAATCTTGAAGGTCGAGTCTAGGTATAGTTGCAGAACAGATTGCAAGAATTTTGTTTTGAATGTTAAGGCAATTTAGGTTTGGGGTTCTCTTATAATGGGTTTTATGTTTATGAAATTTTGGTGTTCATAGCAGTACTAGCATTTGAGCTATGATGTTATATCTCAAGCTCTTGTCTCTTTGGTGTATAGACATATCATAATTTTGAATAGAATAATCAAGAATTATGATGTTCATCTCATTGTTCTGATGTGTATGCTTTCTGTTTTGGCTTTAATTCAAAGAATTGATTAAAATTCTTGGATGGAAACATAGATGGATATGTTTGTAGAGGGATTTGGTAAGAAGTATGGGGCTGGGATAGGGATTGACAATGTTGTAATGCAATATTGCCAGGGATCATATATGTTATGTATTTGAATCTATTGTTAGTTTCTTAATGTTTGTAAACTTGACTCCCTAATGGTATATGGCACTGATCTAAAGTATATGAGATTATAATACTCTATTTTTGTATGTCTATGCTTAGGGCTTGCCACCAACTTGTAATTAAAATGACTATCATAAGTTACGAAGTAATCTTGTAACTATCTCATGCTCCAAATACTTGATATTACTAGTGAAGGGCCGATTCACTCTAGTAGTATTCTATTTGTTGAGCTATCTGTGAGATTATCTGTGAATTATTAATAATTTGTTTATGAGTTCAGTGTAGAGATCATAAATACATTATAGGGACCACCCTCTTGGGTCTTGCAGAGCCCAAAGTGTAGGAGGTTATTATTAAAATCCTCGTCAGTTGGTCCAGGTCCTCTGAGCTGCCCTCTATTGGATTTGGCAATTCCATAGGTAGATTAGGAGACAAACCTAGTTTACAAGAAAAAACACCAACACTTTCATCTTGGCTTCAATACCTCAAACACAATCATCGGGCCTTCCTAATGGCTCAACCCTTTTCAACGAATTCATTTTGGACATGGTTGGGCACGACATTCACTACATAAGCATTTGTTTAAAATTTCCTGAAGCCTTTTCAACCAACTAATCCATCTATTGCATACACTGCACCTATGGAAATTTATGAAACCATATTTACTTTCAAACCGCTCACGCCAATACTGTATAATACAATTTGAACCTCATACATTTTCATTGGAAATGCACAGTGCGCCATCACCACACAATGACATTTGAGCCTTGTTTTAAAATGTTTTGAATAGTTCTTGGATTCTTTCTTAAATAGATCTTATCACTCAAACAACAACATCGCTAGTTGCTTCCTCCAATCTCATTCAAAACTGGTGATGAGCAATGGTTTTTTGTCATGCATAGTCAAAGCCATGAAAACCTTGTCATACCCAATAAAAAGCAAGAATTAAACTTGCTTATGATGAAAAAAAATTGGAATTCATTTCACATTTTCCCTAAATGCCCCTTTACAAATACATAATATTTGGAATATCTAAAATATTTTAAATATTGACATTTGAGAACATTAGAAAATAGGAAAATTTTAATAACGCATGCAAGCCATTTGAAAAAATTTATTTGCGGACAGACAAGACACTTGGAGCCATGAAAATTTTCTTAGGATCATAATCAATTATTTAGGGAAAACCCATTTCCTCAAATTTTTCCAAGCCCTTAAAATTCAGGTACCTCCTTTGTAAACTAGCCCCTGGGACATGTTTAACACACCTGAAATGCATTAAAATAATGCATTAAATAACCTCCATTTTTGATGAAAATGGAATTATATAGGTTTTAGACCAAAAAATGAAATGGGTTGTAATTAGAATTGCAAGATTTGACACTTTTTAGAACACCATTTTTGCCTTGTCGTGATTAGAAAATGATTAAAAAACCCATCAAAACTTATGCTGAGACCCTGAAAATGAGCAAGCATGCACACATTTGATCTAGGAATGGAGTACAAAAGATGAATTGGAAAAATATATCCTGAGGAACAAGATATTAATCAGAAAAGTTGCTCACTCAAGCATTTCTGCAACCTTTCTATGCTCAAAACCAACCAGGGCTCTCAAATTCACCACTTTGAAAAAAATTGAAAACAACTTTTGGGGCTTCCGCTAGAAACATAAGTTCATTTAGGTACATTGAGTACATGTGGAAGAGGGATTTGATTGAATCACCATTCATCAAAGCATATTGAAGGTCAAAGTTTACCTCCTTGAAAGGTTTATGAAAAATAACAGTGCAAAATTGATTAAATTGTGTTTGCTTTTGGCCTGGTGAAAATAGCAAATCAATACACATGGGAGTTCATTTTGGTATGGATAATGGAGAACAACAATAATTTTTTCTTGAAAACCATTCAGTTTTGAAATATCATCTCGAATAGGAGGCCACCTTGTAGAGTAGAGAATTTGCAAACAACAAAAAAGTGTCAAAACCCTTCAGCTTGGCTTTTCAAAACTCAATCAAAACTCATCACGGGAAGCTAAAAATTGACATGCACATTCACATATGTCATATGAGTGATTTTGCAAATGTGTTTGGTTTGAAAGTCAACATGCGCCAAATTATGACCCTCACTCAAGAAGATTTCCAGGTGCACTTCTAAGAGTGCAGAGGCAAAATTTTCAATATGGACATCTCAAATTTGAAAAATTTGAGAGTGCCATTAGGACACACATTTCTCAAGGTGAAGTGTTAAGTTAATGCATTAATGAATGTTGGGTTTCTCCTTCGGAAAATGAATTAAAGGGCCAATTAAGGCAAAATTGAGCTCAATTAATTAAAGTATCCCTAAATAAGTGTGAAAGTATAAATAAATACATTTTACAACACTAAATTAAGGCAGTAATAAGTCCAAATCAACTAGGAGGGCCTAAACAAGTGTGAAAATGTAAAGTGATACAATTTTTTACACTATCTAGGAGCATAGAAATATCTTAGTTATAAATTTTAGTCAATTCAATGTGATGCTTCCACCTCTCCACAAACTAAACCTCGAGCTCTAAGACCAAATTTGATACAATTGTAATGAAAGATTCCAAGTGACAATATGCCTAGTTATATAACAAAGAGACTCTCAATGAAAAAAAAAATCGCAACAGGAAAGAAGGTTGTCATATATACTAAATAGTATATTCAAATTTTTAATCTAAAGTAATATAAAACTAAAATAAATATCAATCTACATTTATATACTCTAAACATGAATACAAATGAAAACTAGAAGATAAGGTAGAGTTGCATCTACAAAAAATAATGTCAAATGAACTTAACATCTTTTTATTGTAAAGGTTAATGATATCCTATTTTGAAAAAATAAACATTATATTGTATAGTGAAATATCTCTATGAGTAATGATCTAAATTAAGATTATTATTTTTTCTATTTAAATTTTTCAGACTAGTTTGCATACACATCTAGAAAGGGAGTTGCAAATAGATCTAAAATAATTCCACTATCTATGATGGATGTCCATACCTTGTTCCAAATCTCCCATTTTCACATGGGTTGGGAGAATTTTGGAAAAGGGTGTCGAGTCTAGCTTTAAAATTTCCAATTGAATTTGGATGAAACCTTCTAAATCCTTTTTAATAGACCTATTTTGTGCATATCCTACAATCAAAGTGAACCACAAATTTTGGGGGAAAAAGAGGGTTCTCTTGTACCTCTAGGATTTTTCACCTAAAAGGAGAGAGAGATCTTTCACACCCAAATCTTGGAAGGTTCATTCAATATTAAATGTAGATGGGATTGAAATGCATCTAAATGATATGTCCTAATATAATTAACTTATCAAAGAGATGAATGATTAATGCAGAACTAATGAAATGTAGATTGCTTGAAAACACACAATGATATGCAAAAAGATAGATTAAAGGCAATACAAAACAAGATAGAAGGGAAAACATAAAAAGTGCACTTGGAAAAAAATAGGAGTTGAAGTGAAGATTGCAAATTCCTTTGAAATTCTAGAAAATATGATTTTCTAGCCAACTTGGACACTTACGCCAAGCTGGGTGACTTAGTCCTAGATTTGGGAAACTACTCCAGAGCCCGTTTCAACCAACTGGGTATCCAGATGTCCAAAAATCTCTAACAAACACATGCAGTGAGACTAAGTTTCCATTGTTGGTGACTTAGTCCACTCTAGCTTTTCTAAAAATTTGAGAGTGGAAATGAAAGCCTATAGTCTGCACTCTATTCTCTGATTGAAATCTATATCCAAACCTATGAAACCACCTACAAAACATAATGTAATTTGGTTTATAATGGGGGGTTTGACTTGGTCAAACACCTAGTTGGTATTTAAACCTTGAAAGAGATAAAGAAATCTGCATAAAACCCTAGCCCTAAGTGTATATAAGACTAGGAAATCTAAAGCAAGATGTAACCCTATTCCAACATGCAAGAATAAGATGCATAATGTAAGCTATAATAATGCAAGACTCATTCCAAGAGACCCTAAATCACATTAGAAATGAATCTTAATAACATGCAAACCTTCCTTAGGCTGAAGATAGAGAGAAAATGGAAGATGAAACTACTTTGAAAACAAGTCTTTAGGATTGATTTGATGGCTAGTTCCATCTCCTCAACCTAGATTTCTCCATTATTCTCCATAGGAATCCATGATCAACCCTTTGAAATGTGAAATATTGGACAAAAATTAATCTTGAAGACCTACAAAAATGCTAGCTTCTGGCCTTAAGCTTCAACTTTGTTGTAGAAAGACTAATGAATCTTCTTGTGGAAGATATTCAACACTTGACTCTTGATTTTACTTGCAAAAATGACTACAGGATGTGAAAAATGACCGAAAAACATGTATTTATAAGCATCAATACCTAATTGAACATTATTTTGACCTAGCAAGCTAACATCCATCAGAAAATTTGATTAAGTTGGTGATTTTCCCACTCAAAATTGAAAGTTACCCCAAAAGGGACTAAGTCGCCACTTTGGGTGACTTAGTCCCACCAAGGGCTTTTAAGGTGGGTTTTATGAAATTTGAATGATTTGAATGTTGTTTGCTGGAATTTGTATGATTTATATGTGGAATCAGCCTCAAGGTCCAAAATAATGAGTCTTATGGGCCTATAAATGTTGATTTAAGGGGTGATTAATGCAAGTGTGTCTAAAATAGGACCAAACTAGGCACAAAATTGTCTCTTTCTTCAAGAGTCTATAATTTTTGGTGACACATTTAGCCCCCGATTTAGCACCCATATGACTTTACGTGCATATTCAAGCTAAAAGACTCTAAAAGTACACTTTACTTTATAAAAGGATACTCATTCAAAAGATGGGATAGTGAAGCCCCCAGTGTAGCTATCTATAAAACTATAACATTAGGAACCACATCCTACAACATGAATTTTTTAGTTGTCCAAAAATACTCTTACGCAACTTCTAAAAATCAAATTCAAGGGTAGATGTATGCCCCCTTGATTCTACTTGCTTTACGAAGGTGGAATCAAGGTAACAATCTAGCCACATCAAATAAGGAAACTCATATCGGAGGGAATTTCTAAGTACCATGCCACATAAAAATAGATAATTGATGGCGTAGGGTGTGGAATCATGATTCTGATGCAACAAACAATGTCAAAAACAGAGTTCACTAGCACATGTTATGTTGTTTCAAATAAAAAAGAAGTTTATTATGTCTAAAATAGGAAAAATTTTAATGTCATACATGAGAGTGAAAAAGAATTAAAATAGTTAAAAATGAAGTGAATAGTCACTTACTTTTTCATTCTACCTTCTTGTAGTGTGGGAGTGATGAGAGAATAGTGAAATATGTCGAGCAGACGAGACTACACACCTGTGAGACTGGACATGTTGTGGGACCAAGCGATGTGCAACGAGCTTCATCATGAGGTGAGTCGATTTGGTGACCTTCGCTTTGTTTTTACGTAGTTATTTGATGATGTTTATGCATTTCTAGGTTGATTTAGTATCTTGGAAAAAAGTTTGCAAAGTTTCCCTTTTTTTGCAAAGTGTCCCATTTGTTTGCAAAGTGTCCCTTTTGTTCGCAAAGTGTCCCACTTTTTTGCAAAGTTTCCCATTCTTCGTGAAGTGTCCCAAAAAGGTTCTAAAGTGTCTAGGGCCTTTAGGAAAGCACACTAGAACAAAATTAGTACACTTTCATGATGAATAAAGTAAAAATTAAATATGTGAGATGGTTTATAGAACATAATTTTGTGTTTTTGATAGGTACCCACCCATTCGTGTTAGCATCTACATGGTAGGCAGCTGATTTTTCTTAGAAATTTAGTCCCCACACTTTCAGTAGAGGACACAAAGCACCTATAGGCTATGGGGATATATTGGGCATGCCTCCTTCCCCCCATGAGGTACCATGATGCTATGTTGATGGCACTATGTGAGCGTTGGGATGTAGAGATGTGTATATTCCACCTTCCTCTCGAGGAGATGACGATTACTTTGGAGGATGTGCACCGCATTCTTCAAGTTCCTATTTGGGGAGAGCGGGTGTGCTTCCACAAAGATTGCACCTTCTACAAGAAGAAGTTTGATATGCAGTATTATTTGGATGGGCCAGTGCACGATGAGTGAGAGAGGAAAAATTGACCCAGCAATGCTACTGTTCATGAGTGCCAATTGTCAAATGGAACATGATGCATATAGTTGCACTATTTCTCATCCCAGATGGGTGAGAAGTGCACCTTGAGGGAGGAATAGTTCATTTGATATGCATGATGGAAGAGCACATGACAGTATACGCCTGGGGGTGCTATATCCTAGCACATTTATATTATGATCTCAGTCGATTTATTTTTCAGGAGGTGGAAAACATGGTGCACTACATGCTTCTATAGGTTTGGTGCCGTGAGAATATCACATGCACCAGGTCTACTGGCTTCCCATGTCTAATAATAGTGGGGTATCCTCAGGCCTTTGGCTATCCTCTACAATAGTTGTGGCAGTATGAGGATTTACACTTTTGGAGAGTGATATTTGATTGACTAGAGGAGGATGAGATCTTGTGGAGACCTTACCAACGGAAACTTTAGTGGCTAGATCACATGAGGTAGTTGAGGATATTATAGTTACATAGGTTTTTGGTTGGTCATCATGATCATGTAGTATGTCTTTTCTACTATGATTGAGTCATGTGGTAGTTTGGACAGATTTAGAGGCCACCCAGGACAAGTTCCTTTTTTAGGAGGTTAGTGTAGAGTGCCTGAAGACTAGGTGATACAGTACTACTCACACTAGACAATGTTGTTGAGAGCGAATTCGATTGCTCAGATCATGATCAACCTCTAGTCACTGATGCAGATAATGTTGGTGCCACATGGGAGTATGAGGAGTGGTGGAAAGTATCACGAACAACTCCTATTTATCCTATTGATGATCCTATAGGAGGTGGAAGAACATTTCGAGATGAGGGAGATGATAGAGAGGAAATGGATAAGGAAACATGTTACAGGGCTGCATACATATTTACTGATATTATTGATGAGGATTATGATCAGGATGCAAATCTCAACTATGAAGGCTAGGAGGGAGAGGAGGAGGATGAGTAGGAGGAGCCACCCCTAAGTGAGAGTGATGAGGCAAAAGTTGAGGATCAACACGAGTGGGGATATCCTTCTCCCATTTGTATGATGAGATGAAGAGCAGTACCTATAGCAAGCATCAGTACCCACAATCCTAGAGAGGCTAGTACATCTTCCATGCCCCCTAAACATGAAAAGGTTGATATTGGTCAGCCTACTATAGATAAAGGTGATGATATTTAATTTTATGCATGTACCTTGTGCTTTGGTATATTTATTTTATGTATATATATATATATTAGGATGTGTACTAATTATGTATTGTTTCTATCTTATAGGAGCTACAAAACATTGGCAGGATCTCTACCATCAAGCAGTTGCATAGATAGTGTTGGGATCTATCGACGAGGAGGAGATAGACTCAAATTATGTGCCCCCACCTATTGTGGAGTAGGATCCAGAGTTAGTTAGGCCATTCATGAAATTATGGGCAGCATATGAGAGTCTAAGGAGGCGAGTCCACTGAGCCGAGATCATAATAGAGGCACAATCATCATGTACCCTAGTAGAGGTTGAGAGGCTAGAGGAAGAGGTAGCACGACTATAGGCAGAGAGGGATGGAATAGTAGGGGAGTAGCGAGTGGCCCTTTGATCTGATTTAATGGATCTATGATAGATGCTTAGAATGCTTACATTAATAATTACAATCTAAAAGTGCTTAATTAAAACTTAACATTCAACGAAACTAGATTAACGAAATAACAAAGAGATTAAAGAAAGAATAGAATGAGAGAGAGAAAGAGAGTGCAAATGAAATTGATCACGGAGTTCATCATTCAAAATGACTGTCTCTGGGCCCCTCTCCAATGAGTGGAATAATCCAATTATTCCTCCAGAAATTCAGTTATGTTTGTCAATAGAATCTCCGAAATCTGCAAATTGCACTTCCAAAGTGCGTGGAAACAAGCTTCTCCAAAAGCACGGAAAATCAATAATTTCCCCAAGGAAAATAATCTCTCACTCCTGCAAAATTCTTCAAAAATCACTTAGTTCACACCCCCCATCCTACCCCTTTTTATATTACATTTTATGCCAAAATTGGTGTAAAACCAATTAACTACCCAATCTCCCTGACATAGAGAAAATTTCAATAATATCCTCCTTTAATGATTTCTCGAAGGGATTTATTCCCTATTAATTTGGGGATATTTTTATGTAAGGTTTTATTTAAGCCCCTTTAAATTAGGAATGATATTCTTAATATTCCCATATAAAGAGAATATATTTGGCTCCTTAACACAAGGGATATAGCCTTATTTTAAGGCTTGAAAAAAATAAATTAAAACCATTTTAGAGGAGATGGTGGGTGGTGGTCCCGCAACATTCCTCTCCTCCTTATCTTTTCCCTAATTGTAAGGGAGGCTTTCCACATTAGGTGGGCTGCCCCTATACCATGGCTGGTGCCCCACTCTATGTGGGTCACTCCCCATAGCATGAGTGGCACCCCACTTAATGTGGGTTGCCCCCCATACCATGGGTGGTGCCCACTTAATGTGGGCCACCCCCTTGGATGGGTGGAGCCCATTATATATATATTTTTATATTTTTTTTTCAACTTTTTTTTGTTTTTATTATCATGACAATATTATTTCCATTTGGAGGGTTGAGGTGATGCCACATGTCAAGGGTTGATTGGTTGTTGATCTGATTGGGCATTGATGTCATCGGGCAATTTTGACCAATCTTTGACCTTTCATAGCTTCCCCATACGAACTCTATTTTTTGTGAAACAAACTCTGCTAGAATTATGACGATGAGCACTACACAATGGTGCTAACTTTGACCTATTTTGATGACTTTGATTTTTTCCCTTTTTCTGGCCTGGGTTTGGGGGTTGACCATAAGTTTGACTTTGTTTGAGTTGCATTGGAGTTAGGATCTCAAGAAATTTTTAATGATACTAAAACTAGAGAAAATGGAGAATTTCAAAATTTGACAAAAAATCCTCTAGATCAATCCTCCCCACTGGAGAGCGTTTGGACCTTTGAAAATTGGTTACTTAGAAAGTAAGTGAGGTTAAAGTTCCCTCACTTTACCAATCTCCATCCACTTTGCCTTGCTTAGATGTATCCCTTTAAGCCCCACTCAGAGGTATTCAATTGCTCCTCTTCATGAAGTCCTGGTGTTCTTGTCAAGGATGATGTCTTCAAGAAACTCTGACATGTACTATGGTGAAAAGTTGTCAACTAATGGAACTTACACTTGAGCCTCCTCATCTAGTATCATCGAAGGTTCATACAAATTCAAGTTCTCAACATTGACTACCGAGTAAATCTGCATGTATGGAGGAAGACTAAGGTGGAAGGAATTGGTGCAAATCTTTTCTAGAATCTTGAATGGACCATATCTAATCGGCTTGAGCTTCCTTCCTTCACCTTGCATTCTTTCCTTGCTTATGTGTAACCAAACTTTGTCTCCAACTTGGAAATGATGATCATTGCAATGCTTGTCATGGTGAGCCTTGTACTTTGCTTGACTCTTTTCCAATTGTGCTTCTACTACTTGATGAACTACTTGGACCTTCTAGATGAACTTTATAGCCCTTTCTACATCAAGGCATCCATCTTCAACATCATTTGCTCCGAAAATGAATTCCATTGGTGTCTTTGGCAAGTAATCGAAGAAAGTCTCAAAAGGATACCTCTTTGTAGAAGAATGGGCTGCATGGTTGTAGGCATGCTACACATAATGAAGACTTTCATCCCACAACTTAGGATGTTTGCTGCAATATCCTCTGAGTAGATGCACAACTGTCTTGTTGACTACCTATGTTTGTCCATTGGTCTGCGGATGGAAGGTTGTATTCATCTTCAGTTTAGTATCCATAAGTCCCCATAAGACAAACCAAAAATACCCAAGGAATCGAGAATCCTGATCTAATACAATGGAAGTGGTTAACCCAAAGTGAACCCATACAAATTGAAGATACATATGAGTTTTCAGTTCAGTAGTGACTTTATTTTTACATGGCATAAGAATACACATCTTGCTGAACCGATCAACTACTACATACAAATAGTCAAGCCCTTTCCTAGATGTAGGTAACCCCCCAACAAAATCCATAGAAATGCTTTCCCATGGATGGGATAGTATAGGTAAAGGTGTGTACAACCCCAATTTCCTATTACTTGGTTTTCTAGTTGCACACATCACACACTCCTTAATACATTTTGTTACAATTTCCTACATTCGAGGCCAGTAGCAATATTTATGAAGTTGTGCCAAAGTTTTACTAACCCCAAAATTTCATGCAATTAGCGATGTGTGTGCCTTTTTTATTACATGTGCTTGTTCATTCTTGGGAATGCATAATTTTCCTAAGTGATACAAGAGTTTATCATGCACATAGTAATCATTTTCTTCTACTTGTTTTCCTTGGATTAGAGTTGCATAGATATCCTTAAAATTTTCATCAGTAGCATATTGTTCTTCAAAACTTCCATGAATCATAGAACTATTTTTACGGATTATCAAAGCATTAGAAACTGGAGGTCTAGAAAGCATGTCTACTACTTTGTTATGGGCTCCTTTCTTATACTTAATGACTAAGTGAAACTGTTGTAAAAATCCCATCCACTGAAAATTCCTACTTTGCTACAGCTTAGTTTGTGAATGCAGATAGTGCAATGGCTGATGAACAGTATGGATTACTATTTCCTTGCCCATTATATAATGTTTCCATTTCTTAATACTTTTTACTAATGCGTAAAGTTATTTATCATAAGCTGGATAATTACTTATTGTGCCATAAAAATTTTCAGAGTCGTAATAAATCGACTTACCTCCTTGTGTCAATACTGCTCCCATGGTGAATCCACTCGCATCTATTTCAATCTCAAATAGTTGGTACAAATCTGGTAGATCCAAGATTGGTGTTTTGCTTAACTTTTCCTTCAATGTGTCAAAGGCCTTCTGTTGTGGTCCTCCCCACTGAAAAGTTATCTTTGTACTTGTTAATGCATGCAACGATGATGCAATAAAGTAGAAGTTTGCAATAAACTTCCTCCAATACGGGACAACTCCCAAAAAACTCCTGACTTCATTTACAGTACTTGGTTTAGGCCATTTTACAATTGCCTCAACCTTCACAAGGTCGACTTTGAATTGACCATTCCCTATGATATAACCTAAGTACACAAGGAATGTCTTTGCAAACTCACATTTAGACATCTTTATATAGAGTTTTTCTTTTCTTAGTACATCAAAAACTTTTTTAACATGATTTACATGGTCTTCCCAAGACTTGCTAAAAACTAGGATATCATCAAGATATACAATAACAAAATCATCAATGTAAGGATGGAAGATGTCATTCATGACTCGCATGAATGTGGCGGGTGCATGGGTAAGCCCAAAGGGCATAACCAACCATTCATAAAGTCCATGTTTTGTCTTGAAAGCATTTTTCCAAATATCATTCTCTACAATTCTAATTTGATGATAACCACTTTGTAAATCTAATTTAGAAAGATAAATTGCAGGCTTAAGCTAATCAAGCAAGTCATTAATTCTAGGAAGTAGATACCTACTTTTGATGGTAATTTTGTTCAGTTCCTTGAAGTCGATGGACATCCTCCATGTTCCATCTTTCTTTGGAACCAAAACGATCAGAGAGCCACAAGGTGATGTGCTTGGATGAATCACTCCTATGTTGATGAGCTCCTCAACTTGCTTTTTGATTTCTTCATTTTGCATGAAAGACAAATGGTACATGCCAATATTAGGTAGTGGCACATCCTAGTGCAATTGAATCTCATGTTGAATATCTCTTTTAGGAGGAAATCCTTTTGGTTCCTAAAACAAGTCATCATAAGCGGAAACAAATTTGACCAATTCAGCCTTATGTTTAGGATCACTTCCTTTAAATGCATCAAATGTTTCATCTTCTTTGGCCTTAACAAGCATAACATAGAGTTTTTACTGGATTTCACTAATCTTTTCATCTGTCCAACATTAACTAATGCAAGAATAGTTTTGAATTTTTGTGCATGTACAATATATTCAATCCCATCCTTAAATAGGTGATACTTGTTTTCCTCCTTAAAGAAGATAGCTTTACGGTCATACAAATATGGACTTCCTAACACAAATCCATAAATATCTAAAGGTACAACATTTGCTACAACCTCATCTTTAAAGTTTGTAGTGATTGCAAAGCTAAGGTTACATTGTTTAGTGACTTGTAACTATGCATCATTACAAACCCATCCCAAAGGGTATGGCTTTGGATGAGGAGTCACAGTCAGATTTAGCTTTTTAACTTCTTCAGATATGAGATTAACTTGTGAACCCATGTCAAATAAAGTATCAACCTTAGTGTGTTTAGTTATCAAATGGATATGAAAAATTTCATTCCTTTACTTATCTACTTTAGGTTGTTTACTTGTACTTGCCGAAATACTTGATTTAGATGCAAGAGATATACCTTTGTTTTTACCTTGAATCTTGGTGGTAGTTATCTTCATCTCATCCCCAGAATCAGATCCAAGATTATGTTGTGTTATAGCAACTATATTTTGCTTCCCTTTGTTTCCACCATACCTCTTTGGCCTAAGTTCTCGATGTAGTTTCCAGCACTTAGAGTCTTCGTGTCCTTCTTTCTTATAGTGAGAACAGGTGGATTTTTCACCCTCTTTCTTTACCGTGGTTGTCTTTTTTCCTTTTCCTTTATCTTTACCCTAAGTTTTCCCCTCAGACTTAGATGGTTTTCATCAAATTTATCAACGAATGATCCCTTACCTCTAGACTCTAAGTGGGTAGCTTGGACACAAACTTCGTCTAGGTTATTGGGATTCAAAACAAAAATTGAATGTCTAAGATAGGAATAAGTCCTCCTATGTACTTCAACAAAGTATCCCAGGTGTATAAAGGAACATCTAATGCAATATCCCTTTTACAAAATTCATGAGTGTACTCCTGAATGGACTGACCTTTCCCTTGTCTAAACATTTTCTAGTTCATCATTAACTGATGCATGTAGCCTAAGGGATAGAATTATTTTTTAAGAGCACTTACAAATTTTGTCCAAGATAGGTTGACTTTACCATGTTGGGAGACTTCTACCCTAGTCCTACTCTCCCACCAGGTTAGAGATTTACCCCCTAACTGAAGAGTAGTGAGTTAGATCCTATCAACATCATCTAATATGTTTTGAACTCTACAATAGACTTCAACCTGACGAATCCAGTTATCTAGTTTTTCAGCATTTAATTCACCATAATACTTTAGTAAGTCAAATTTTACATCCAATTTAATTTTGGGCTTATGTGCACCCTTAAAAGGTTTAAAAGGCATAGAATGAGTAGAAGAAGGAGAAGATGGAGAAAAGGGAGGAGAAGGAGAAGAGGGAGGTGTCTTCGGAGGCTCAGGATCATCTCCTGATTTTTTTCTTTGCCTACATGAGCTTCATGTCTCTGTATCTTTTCTTGCCTCTCTTGGAATAAGACTTTGACCATTCTTCATCTCGAGAAAAGCCTTCTGAAAATCCTTCTCATCAAGCTCCAAACTTTGTCCATCATTTGGATCTGCCATCTATGTTCGTGGATGAGCTCTTCGTCTTCCAATCTCGGGGTTAAATTCTTCAAGCTTGCTTTCGCCTTTCTAAAGCCAAACATGACTCTTATACCAAATTTGATCTGATTTAACGGATCTATGACAGATGCTTAGAATGCTTATGTTAACAATTACAATCCAAAAGTGCTTAATTAAAACTTAACACTCAACAAAATTAAATTAATGAAATTACAAAGAGATTTAAGAAAGAACAGAGTGAGAGAGAAAGAGAGTGCAAATGAAATTGATAATGAAGTTCATCATTCAAAATGACTACATCTCCATTCCCCTCTCCAATGAGTGGACCAATCCAGTTATTCCTCTAGAAATTCAATTACATTCGTCGGAAGAACCTCCCCTTGGTTTACAAAGAAATCTGCAAATTGCACTTCCAAAGTGCGTGGAAACAAGCTTCTCCAAAAGCACGGAAATACAATAATTTCCTCAAGGAAAATAATCTCTCCCTCCTGAAAAATTCTTCAAAAATCACTTAATTCACACCCCCCATTCTACCCCTATTTATATTACATTTTATGCCAAAATTGGTGTAAAACCAATTAACTACCCAATCTCCCTTACATAGAGAAAATTTCAATAATATCCTCCTTTAATGATTTCCAGAAGGATAATATCCCCTCAAAATAATTTCCTTTCCATTTGAATGGTTACGAAGGGATTTATTCCCTATTAATTTGGAGATATTTTTATGTAAGGTTTTATTTAAGCCCCTTTAAATTAGGAATGATATTGCTAATATTCCTCTATAAAGGGAATATATTTGGCTCCTAAACACACGGGATATAGCCTTATTTTTAAGGCTTGAAAAAAAAAAATAAAACCATTTTAGAGGAGATGGTGGGTGGTGGTCCCACCACACTCCTCTCCTCCTTATCTTTTCCCTAATGGTAAGGGAGGCTTTCCACATTAGGTGGGCCACCCCCCTATACCATGGGTTGTGCCCCACTTTATGTGGGTCACTCCCCATAGAATGGGTTGCGCCCCACTTAATGTGGGCTGCCCCCCTTGGATAGGTGGAGCCCATTAAATATATTTTTTATATATTTTTTTTCTCCTTTTTTATTTTTTTTATTATCATGACAATATTATTGCCATTTGGAGGGTTGAGGTGATGCCATGTGTCAAGGGCTGATTGGTCATTGAGCTGACTGGGCATTGATGTCATCAGGAAATTTTGAACAATCTTTGACCTTCCATAACTTTTCCATATGAACTCCGCCAAAATTGTGACGATGAGCACTATGGAATGGTGCTAACTTTGACCGGTTTTGATGACTTTGATTTTTGCCCTTTTCTTGGCCTAGGTTTGGGGGTTGACTAGAAGTTTGACTATATATATCTTGGGCTCCGAGACTCTGATTGACTCTGTTTGAGTTGCATTGGAGTCAAGATCTTGAGAAAATTTTAATGATAGGGAAACTAGAGAAAATGGAGAATTTCAAAATTTGACAAAAAATCCTCCGGATCAACCTTGGACGAATATAGGGCTTAGAGTTTATACTCAAATTTGGCGGATCGCGATCATGATCACATATGACTGTGTCACAATTTCCTGCTACCAAAGTAGCATGAGTAAAGACCCCGAGGGGTCAGGTACCCACATTTCTCAGTGATATTTTATATTTGGATGACATGTATAATTTTTTTTTGATATATACATATGAGCATTTGATGTTTTATTACTTGTATTTATGTGTTCGAGTGTTAAATGACAATGTGATTAATTAAATAGCCTTTGTAAGATTACTTTATTAATGTCTTCATGATTTAAGAAACTTATGTGATCTAATTAAAACTAGCTATAGTTTCACTTAGACACAACATGATGATGAAGTATGTTATGCACTTATGATCTATAGTAAAATAACACACCAGATGAATTTGAATAGTATGAAACCTAAATTAATTATAAAAATAAATAAATTAAATAATCACTTTAGTATTCAAGAGACACACATAACTAGTTGTCAAGAATGAAGCAATGAGAGAGTATATAGGATACAATCTAATAGATCTAACAACACTGCTCTATCATTCATACCATTCAAAGGGAATAGACATAATACTGATGCAAATGTGTGGTATTGATAGGGTCTTTGAGGGGTGTACTATCTAGGTCTATTAATGTGTAAGTGCTAGATCCATAACTTGCATTGATTATATAGGGTTGAAACCAATTAGGACTAAATTTTCCTTTTTCAGCATAGTCGATAGTAGTGTTTTGTTGATTTTCATACAAGACTATATTACTCTTAGTAAATTTCTGAGGTATGACAAAAATATTATGTTTACGTTGTAATTGCTTTGTGTAGGCTTCAAGATGCTCGAGCACGTTAATGTGTTGTTCATCAAGCATTTCAAGTTGGTGTAACCTTTGTTCCTTATAAGTGTCATTATCAACAAGACCTTGAAGAGAAATCCTTAATGTCAGGGTTTCTAACTCCAAGGGTATGATGGCCTCGGTACCATAAACAATGTTGTAAGGTGTATTTCCTATAGATGATCGAACACTTGTGCGATAGGCCCATAATGCATATTATAATTGCGTGTACCAATCTTTGTCATGTTGATTAATAGTTTTCTTGAGGATTTGTTCAAGAATCTTAGTACGGTGTTCAGAAGCGATGTTGAATATGGAATGTATCCAAGAACTTCTTAAAATTATTATTTTTAAATGGTGTCCCATTGTCTAAAATTAATGTGGAAGGGAGTCTAAAGTGAGCAATAATGTGTTCCAATATGAAATGAAATATCACCTCAGTAGTTGTGGATCAAAGACGAATATCTTCTACCAATTTTTTAAAATAATATATTATGGTAATGATAAACGTATGTCTAGCAGAATATGGTGCTAAGATTTTTCCAATTAGATCTTGTCCCCATATAAAGAACAACCAAATAGGGATTTGGGTATAGAGCTCATAAGTAGGAACATGAATCAAATTGCTCATACGGTTAACAATATTTTCCATATTTTTCCAATACTAACCCATACGAATGAGTTTTTGCACTAATGTTTTTCCTCCAAAATGACCTCCATAGGTGCCCACATGGGCCTACTCTAGTGCCATAATAATTTCAGAATCTCGAAGACATCCAAGTAAATTGCCATCAAAGGATTGTTTGTTGGCAAAACAAGGATAGACAACTAAGAGTGGGCGGTAAATTAGTTGTTACCAAAATCAAACTTATAAAATATTAAATAACCTTCGATCACATATCTGATAATTAACAGTGCACGCATTAAATCAACATCACATCAGAGACACATGAACACCAAGATTTTATATGTGGAAACCCTGTTAGGGGAAAAACTACGGTGGATGTTAGTCCACAAGATTATACCCTATTAGAAGTATAATGAAGAATAAAAAGGAATGCACTTACATTCAAGCACATTGCCTAGAGCACATTGCTCAAATGGAAGGTGCACTACCTTACATATAGTAATCAGATTAAATTGATTTGATGAAGCTGAGTTAAGAAATTAGCTTCTACAAAAGCCTAATTACAGTTTCAGTTAGGCACACAAAAAATTCCACAAAATCTTCCACACTCTGCTCAATCTCTTCCACACTTTGCTCTAAATGATCTCACCTTTATTAGCACATGTACATCACTTGTACACTTGAGCATTTTCCTAAATGAGGCAAACAATCTCATATATATATCCGCTATATAAATTTACATCACTATTTAGTCGGCCACAAAATAAAGAATAAATTACAATTGTTGGCCTTGATACATGAATAAATTTCAATGTGCACCAACACAAGTTAGTAACAACATAGTGAGGACCCAAACAAACACCTTTAAACATGCCAAACAATAAAATACTAAACCTCATGGATCTGCAACACGCTAACACCATCATGTTGGCCAAGAACATGAAAGCTCGAGCACACATCGAAAAAATCTTTGATCACAAACACTCCAGTCAATTCAGACATACAACAAGGATAGAGCATGATCTAGACTCATCCATGAATGTCACATGTACATTCACAACACATGAAATTACCATAATTTCATCTGCTTCAACCAAGAACACCATCTATAGAAACTAAATAACTATAGACATACAGATCTTCATAACTTCCACAAATATTTATGCAAACCACTGAAACTTTCAGAAAACATACTAGAAAGCTTCAAAACAAACCCTTTGAAGTGCACCTTTAGATATTTAACATACAAAGCTTTCCAACATTCTGACCTTCTTAGCTTCACTGGCTGCCTGTAATATATTTTTTACAATTTTCTCAATCTCCTCGATATATATAGCCTTAAGCATCATTAATGCTAATAGTGTTGACATCAATGACAACCACATATCATAAACACAACCAAAATATCCAACAATACCCCCCTTTGGGATTGATGGAAACACATGATATGAAAAATAATACCATCAACCCAACTAACTCTTCTTCAACAATCTCCCCGTCAGATTGTGCACTCTTTCCTGTTTTCTTCATTTCTCTTCTTTCCCACATTTTTCACATTTTTTCTCACCCCCTTTGACATCAATGAAAAAGGTACACATGATCTGATCACAAATTTCAATCATCTGACTACTCCCCTTGAGTAGTAGCCACCACAACATCAATCTGGAATAAGATATGTCTATGAATTCGCAAACTAATGCAAATACCTACATCTTAGTTTTGATCAGGAGGGGAAATCACCCCTACCTTGCCTCTGAGGTACTCAAAAGTATCCTTAGGAAATGCCTTGGTAAAGATATCTACAATTTTCTCTCTGGTAGGTATGTACTCCAATCTAACTTCTTTGTCACTTTGTCTCTTAAGAAGTGATACTTGATGGATATATGCTTTGTCTTTGAATGCAACACTAGATTCTTAGAAATTTTAATGGCACTTGAATTGTAACAGAATATGGCAATGGGTTCTTCATAATCAATTTTGACATCTCTCAACATTTTCTTCATCCTCAATACTTGGGTACAACTATTTGTAGCAACAATGTATTCTGCCTCAGCAGTAGATATTGAAACTGAGTTCTACTTTTTGTAGCCAAGATACCAACTTCTTACTTTAGAAGAATACACCACCACTGGTACTCTTCCTATCATCTACATCTCCTACCCAATAAACATCAGTAAAAGCACTTAGGATAAGATCATCATTCTTAGGATACCAAAGACCAAGATCAACTTTCCCTTTTAGATATCTGAAAATTCTTTTCATAGTAGTCACATGAGACTCTTTAGGACCAACTTAAAATCTAGCAACCATGCACACAAAATTCATCATATCTAGCCTGGTCTGAGTCAACTAGAGTAATCCACCAAACATTGACCTGTATCTTGTCTGATTTTCTTTAGGAGAATCATCATTCTATGTAAGTTTACATTTGTTCACCATAGGTGTACCAACTGGTTTTGAATCCTCCATGCCAAAAAAATTCAGTAACTCTTTCACATACTTAGATTGAGATACAAAAATCTCATCATCTAACTAAGTGATTTGCAATCCTAAAAAGAATTTCAGCTCTCCTATCATAGACATTTCAAATTCACTTTTCATTTCATTGGCAAACTTCATACACAAGTCATCATCACCTTCAAAAATAATATCATCAACAAAGACTTCAATGATCAGTTCTTTGTTCTAATCCAACTTGAAATACAGATTGATGTCAGTAGTACCTTTATTGAATCCAAGTTTCAACAAGTATTTATCCAATCTATCATACCAAGCTCTAGTAGCTTGCTTAAATCCATATAGAACTTTCTTCAATTAGCATACCATGTCCTTTTCATCATTCAACTAAACTCCATCTGGTTGTTCAACATAAACTTCTTCTTCTAGTTCACCATTCAGAAATGTTGACTTTAAATCCATCTGATAAACTTTGTAATTCTTGACAATAGCATAAGCAAGAACTAATCTTACAGCTTCAATTCTAGGAACAAGAGCAAAAGTTTCTTCAAAATCAATACCTTCCATCTGTGAGTATCCTTTGCAAACCAATCTTGCTTTGTTTCTAACCACATCACCTTGTTCATTCAGCTTATTCTAGAACACCGACTTGGTTCCAATCACATTTTTTTCCTAAGGTCTAGGAACAAGATCCCATATATCATTTTTCTATATCTACATTAGTTCTTCTTTCATGGCTTTCATCCAATGTTCATCCTTGCATGCTTCACTGATATTTCTAGGCTTAGGTTTAGAGATTTAAAAATACTCTTCCAAAATTATTCTTCTAGTTTGCACACCTTTGCTCTTGTCTCCTATGATCTGGCTATCAGAATGATTTTGCCTTACATACTTAGGAGTTTTGAGATTTTCTCTTACCTCTTGTTCTTGTGTTCTTTCTTCTGCACTTCTTTTAGTTTTTGCTTCTTGATTTCCTTAGTCATCGGAACAATTTGAAGTTGATTATGTGCCTAAATATTATTTTCATTGTTAGCACTATCATGTTGATCATCTGAATCATAACTACTAGATTTGGATTGTTTACCAATATCTTCATCAACTTTGACATTTTCACTTTCAACCATTTTCTTCAACCTTTTATTAAAGAACCGGTAGGCTTTGCTTTTAGTAGAGTATCCTAGAAAGATTCCTTCATCACTTATAGAATCAAACTTACCTATATCATCATATCTCTTGATGTAGCATTTGCTTCCAATTTTTTTAAAATACTTGGCAGTAGGCTTATAACCAAACCATAGCTCAAAAGGTATCTTACCAGAATTATTGTCGACATTCACCCTGTTAATGGTGTACACAATAGTACTTACAACTTCTCTCCAGTAGAAATGAGGAACATTTGCTTCGAACATCATGGTTCTAATAGTGTCTAGAATGGTTATGTTCTTTCTTTCAACAACTCCATTTTGTGGAGGGGTCCGGGGAGCAAATAGATGCCTTTGGATTCCATGCTCTTCACAAAAAGAATTGAACTCCCGTGAAGTGAATTCAGCACCTCTATCTAACCTTAGACATTTGATCCTTTGACCTATCTGATTCTCTTCCATAGCTTTAAAACTTTTGAACTTTTCTAATGCTTCATGTTTTCTCTTAAGAAAGCAACCTATATCGTTCTAGAATAATCATCAATGAGCAACATAAAATACCTTTCACTTTGTAGGCTTGTGATTCTAGATGGACCATATAGATTAGTATGTATCAAATCCAGTACTCCATTAGAGCTATACTATTTGCTCCAAAAAGAATTTCTTGTTTTCTTTTTCGTCTGATATTCCTTGCCCATAGTGTTAGTAGGCTTCACTAACTTAGGCAAATCTCTAACTACTTGAGTAGAACTTATCTTGATAATGTTATTAAAGTTCACATGACACAACCTCCTATGTCATAACCAACTTACATAAATTTGAGAAATCAAACAACTTTCACTAGCAGTAGTCAAATGAAAGATTTTACCTATTGTCTTTGTACCTGAAGCAATCATATTTCCAAAACTTCCCCTTATTCTGCACTTACCATCCTTGAACTACAGATTGTAACCCTTGTCTACCATCCATCCAACACTCAACAAGTTATATTTTAAGCCTTCTACATAAATAACATCAGCAATATTGTGCTTACCACCAAAAGAAATAGTGCTTATGCCATGAATCACACCAAAAGTGTTGTCTCTGAATCTCACAACACCACCATCATAGTTTTCTAAGCTTACAAACTTGATTTTGTCACCAGTAATATGATGTGAGCATCCACTGTCAATTACCCACTCATCTTTTTCTTCAATTTTTGCTGCAAGAGCTTTCTCAACATTCACATTACTATTAGAGTAATAAATTATTACACTTAATTAATTATATTATACTAGTTAATTAATTAAGTCACTTATTCCTTTAGTTACTTAAGCTAAACTTAGGCACATTAATAATTGATTAATTATTAACTGTGCACGCTGGGGTTTCCTTTTAGGTCAACATTAGGGTTGCATAAATTACTTTTATAAAGAAAATAATCTCTTGTAATATCTAAATTCTGAATATATCAATTTGCACATCTTCATGCAAAGCTCTTACTTTTTATTGTTTTTCTCTTCTGTGGAAGGCCTTTTGGTTTGCATGTCTGATCTTGGTTTCTAACATGGTATCAGATCCTTGATATGTAGCCCCTTCTCAAGTTTTTCAAGAAATTCAAATGCAGAGCTCATCCGGAGTTCCTCGAGGGATCTGACCTTGAGCATTTTTTTGGTGCATCCTGGAGCAAAACGGACACTTCCATTGCGTTCATGGCACCCTAAAACCCTAAGATAGCCTTTCATTTTGTCGATTTCAGAGAAGTTGATCTCTAAGGGCAAAAAAATTTTGCTCGTACGACCCATACGACTATCTGCACGCGGATCAAAAAATTTATACAGGCCTGGTAAAATAAAAAAATTATTTTCTGATTTTTAATTTTTCAGAAAATTAAAATATTAAAAATATTTTTATTTAAAAAAGGGCTGAGCAATTTATGGGGGGCGGGTGGATTTTATTGTTTTAAATGGGGACATTAAGTATAGGTACCTGCATGGTAGGCCTGTGGGCCCCTTGTACCGGCTGCCCAATGGTTTTCTCGCCGTCGGCGGTGACCTCCACATCCTGCGATGGCTATACTCGACCGCTTCCCTCCATCGGCGACATTCAAGCAAACTGGCGGACTTAACAGTCATTCTGGAATATTCTAAGGATCTCCGCCCACCCCATGAAATCCAGCATGCAGCAGCAAAAACCAAGCTAGAGAATATTCTCCAGGAATATACCGGCAATTTCTAGGTAGGGAATTTTCCCCTCTTAGCATATTCCAGCCATGCAATTTTTACCGGCAGGGGGGTGATTTTTTGCGGCAGCAGCCTGATGGCCGTCAGGTTTATGCTAAGGAACTGATGACGTCAGCAGCCGTATGGCCCTCTTTGCCCCTCCTAGTCCTGATTTGCCTTCAAGGAGTAGATTTTTTGTTTTGGTATAATTTGGGCATATGGTATCAAAATTGGGCAAATGAGATATCGCTGGAAAACTGGTTCTGAGCACTATCCTATGGTGCAATTTATTTTTTAGTATTTTTTTGTTTATCTAAATTTATTGCTGTTTGAAGTCAGATGTTCATTTATCACTTCTGAGCTCATAACTTTTTTCCACAATCTTCAATTTTCGCTATTTTTGCAGCATTGGAAAGGTATTGAGGAGCTCTATGTTGCTGTCCATGCAATTGTTTATGTATCTATCCTAGGTTTATTGTTATTCTAGATTTGGCCCGATAGGTGCTTTGGAGATTACTTGGATATTTTGGCAGTTGGGAGGGTGCAACTTGCATCTTTGCACTTCATTTCAGTATCACATCATTCATTTTATCAATTGTTGCTTCATAGATTATAAGGTTGTTCCTGTTTGGAGTTTTTGAGTGTTCCATGGCATTGGTTCTGTTGTTGCATTATTATGATTCTGATATGGTTTCTTGTAAACAAAAGTATCTTTCCTTGCTTGTCAAATTGCGGTTCCAGTGTTACTCTACAGTGTTCTTCCAGTGCTTCTTTGCAACAGTCATCTCATTGTAGGGGGGTTTTTTCCCACTGGGTTTTCCTTCTCTACCTCATTATTGCATTTGTAAATGGGTACCTAATCAGGCCTAGTTGTCGGGACCCATCTTTGCTTTCATGCATCTTTTTGCTAGTGTTTTAGCTACTTCGTAAGTTCATCTTAAGGGGGGTTGTTAGAGTAATAAGTTATCACACTTAATTAATTATATCATACTGGTTAATTAATTAAGTCACTTATTCCTCTAGTTACTTAAGCTAAACTTAGGCACATTAATAATTGATTAATTATTAACTGTGCACACTAGGGTTTCCTTTTAGGTCAACATTAGGGTTGCATACATTGCTTTTATAAAGAAAATCATCTCTTGTAATATCTAAATTCTGAATATATCAATTTGCACATCTTCATGCAAAGCTCTTGTTTTTTATTGTTTTTCTCTTCTATGGAAGGTCTTTTGGTTTGAATGTCTAATCTCGGTTTCTAACAATTACTAGTAGATTCAGTGGACACCTAACCATTTTCTTTGATAGCAATAAATAACCATCCATCTTCATTTCCAATTTCTTTATTATATTCTTCATCAGTTGCACCTTCTTCAACATAATAGCACTTCCTTTGAAATCTAGTGTTCTCAAGTTTGTACTTTGAAACTCTTTCAGGACATCTAGATGAAAAATGACCTATCTTACTGCAAGAAAAACATTTAATATGTAGCTTTCATTTGTACTTACCATGACCTCTTTATTCTATTTTTACAATCAATGCTTCCAATTCTTCCAATTCCTTTTCTTCATCTTCAATCTACTTCATCTCATCTTCATAACTGAATGTTCTCTTAGAACTCTCTCCTGAATTATATCTCTGCTTGCTTTTCTCGGATACAGTACCCTTGAAAGTAGATTTGGCCTTAGGAGCAGACTCACCGAATTCACTCAATTCAAATGCAACAAGTTTTCCAATCAGCATGTCTTTTGTAATATTTGTCACTGTCCTGAGTTCATCAATAGCATGAGCTTTTGTCTTGTAGGAAGGGGGCATAGATCTTTGTATCTTAGCCACAATTTCATCATCATCCAAAGTTCCACCAACACATCTCATATCCATCAGTAATTCATTTATCTTTTGCGAGAAGGAAAAGATGTTCTCATCTTCACTCATCTTTAGGCTCTCCCATTTTCTTTTTAGACTTTGTAGCTTAGCACTTTTCACTGGTGCATCTCCTTCATACAATGTTGCCAAATTTTTCCAAATATGGTATGTAGTCTTCAATCCTATCACATTTTTCATCTTCAAATCTATCAAAGCACTCACCAATGTTTCTACTACCATGGTATTAATTTTTTCTTGCTTGATGTCATCTTCAGAGGAAGGACCATTCTAAGGAATAGTATATACATTTTGTGTAATCTACCAAAAAGGTTCACCAATGCACTTCAGATGACACTCCATCCTAACTTTCCATAGAGAGTAGTTTGTACCATCGAATCTAGGACTATCCTTCTTGAATGATGTGATCTTAGATCACCTCAAGTTGTTAAGCTTCTTCAAATGAACTAGCTCTGATACCAATTGTTGGAAAAGAAAGGATAGATAGCTAAGAGGGGGGGGTGAATCAATCGTTACCAAAATCAAACTTATACAATATTAAACAACCTTAGATCATAGATCTGATAATTAATAGTGCAAGTATTAAATCAACATCACATCAGAGACACATGAACACCAAGATTTTATACGTGGAATACTTGTTAGGGGAAAAACCATGGTGGATGTTAGTCCACAAGATTATACCCTGTTAGAAGTATAATGAAGAATAAAAAGGAATGCACTTGCATTCAGGCACACTGCCTAGAGCACACTACTCAAAGGGAAGGCTCACTTCCTTACATACAGTAATCAGATTAAATCCATCTGATGAAGTTGAACTAAGAAACTAGCTTCTACAAAAGCTTGATTATAGTTCTGGTTAAGCGCACAAAAACATCCACAAACTCTTCCACACTCTGCTCTGAATGATCTAACCTTTATTCGCACATGTACATCACTTGTACACTTTATCACTTTCCTCAATGAGGAAAAAAATCTCATATATATATCCGCTATACGAATTTACATCATTATTCAGTCGACCACAAAATAAAGAATAAATTACAACTGTTGACCTTGATACATGAATAAATTTCAATGCACACCAAAACAAACTGGTCACAACATAGTGAGGACCCAAAAAAACACCTCCAAACATGCCAAACAATAAAATATTAATCCTCATGGATCCGCAACACTCTAACACCATGATGCCAGCCAAGAACATGAAAACCCGGGCACACATCGGAAAAATATCCAATCACAAACACTCCAATCAATGTGAATGTACAACAAGGATAGAGAATGATCTAGACTCATCCATGAATGTCACAGGTACATGAACAACACATGAAATTACTATAATTTTATTCGCTTCAACCAAGAACACCATCTATAGAAACTAAATAACTATAGACACACAGATCTTTATAACTTCAAAAAATCTTTATGCAAACCACTGAAACTTTCAGACAACATACTAGAAATCTTCAGAAATAAACCCTTTGAAGTGCACCTTCAAATATTTAACATACAAAACTTTCTAACATTCTAACCTTCTTAGCTCCACTAGCTGCCTGTACTATATTTTTTACAATTTTCTCAATCTCCTTGACATATACAACCTTAAGCATTATTAATGCTAATAGTGTTGACATCAATGACAACCACATATCAGCAACACAACCAAAACATCCAATATTGTCTATATAGCACATCAGCAAGGATTATGTATTTTGTGGCTAACTATTTTAAATGAGTTCAGGTGTTTTTTGTTGTAGGCTCAAGAATGGTACCATATTTTAAATAATTATATATCACATCATAGCATTCACTCGAGTTATCCTCAATAGTTATGAACACGTCATCAAATTTATCACCGATGGAGGCTTTCATGATTGGATGAATAGTAAAAGTGACATCCTTTGAAGGATCTTGGGGTGATATAAGAGAAGTAGAACTCGCCATTGCATCTGCATGCCAATTATATTTTCAAGGGTTATCAATGGTGAATGATTAAAATTGATCTAAAAAGGTCATTATAGGATCCTTATATTGCAATAATTTGTCATGTTTGGCTTGATAAATTATGTTTATTTGTTTTATCACTAATTGTGAATCACCAAAAATCTTAATATCTTTAACTCCTATGACTAAAGTAGCACACAATCAGCAATTAATGCCTCATATTCAATTGTGTTGTTCATACATAGGAAATTTAAGGGATACGACAAGGGAATAGGCTTTCCTTCAGGAGGAATGAATATAATTCCAACACCATAACCTATTCTACACATGGATCCATCAAAGTATAATTCCCATGTAGGAACTTATATTCTCAACACACTATCATTAGTAAAAGAGTCATTGCTAGGTAGGGCTAATGAGGAAGGAGCATATGCTAAGTGATCGGTTAGGGATTAGCCTTTAATTGCTTTTTGTGAAACAAACTTAAGGTCAAATTTAGTCAACAACATTACCCATTTAATGAGACGTCCTGATAAGTCTAGTTTATTGAACAAATATTTGAGAGGATTAAATGTGGTCATGACCTATATTTTTGCATTTAGTAAGTAATGTAAGAAATTACTAGTAGCAAATACAAGAGTCAAACATTGTTTTTCAATTGTTGTATATCATGTTTCATAATCTATTAGAGTTTAACTAATGTAATAAATAGGATGTTATTTTCCATTATTGTCTTGCTGAGCAAGCAATGTTGCAAGAGCATGGGTGAATGCGGCTATATAAAGGATGAATAGTTTGTTTGACTTAGCACGTTGTAAAATGGGTGGATTTGCAGGATCTTCTTTCAAAATCTCAAAGGCCTATTTCTAATTCTCATTCCAATCAAAATGCACATCCTTTTTGAGGAGATGTGTGAAAGGTAATTTTTGATCAGCTAAGGAGGCAACCAAACAACATATGGCTTGAATTCTTCCTTGTAATGTACATAATTGGGAAATATTTTGAGGAGGTGGCATATTAATCATAGCATCAATTTTCTTTGTGTCCACCTCAATGACTCTATGAGATATGATAAACCCTAAAATCTTTCCACTATCTACTCCAAAGACACAATTTTTTGGATTTTTGATGTTGTATTTACGTATCCGTTCAAAGATCTGTCAAAGGACATTCACATTATCTTCTCACATTAAGGATTGGGCTAAAATTTCGTCAACATAATCTTGCAAGATTTTATGTATGTAATCATGAAATATCACTATCATTGCTTGTTGATAAGTTGCACCTGCATTCTTTAATCCAAAAGGAATCATAACCCAACAAAATGTTCCCCAAGAAGTTGTAAATGTTGTCTTGTATTGATCTTGTGGGTTAATAAGGATTTGATTATAACCAGAAAATCCATCCATGAATGACAAAAAAGCATGTCCTACAGTGGAATCCACTATCATGTCGATATTAGGAAGGGGAAAATCATCCTTTAAAGAGGCTTTATTCAAGTCACAAAAATCCGTACATATCCTAATATGATTATCAGGTTTAGGAATTGGGACAATGTTTGATATCCGAGGAGAATAATCAATAGAGTGAATGAAACCCACGTGAAGGAGTTCTTCAGGTTCTCATTTAATATGCAAGGCTATCTTAGGATTAATCTTTCATATCTTTTGGTGAACAGGCTTAGCATGTTCAGCAAGAACAATGTTATGTGTCAATATCTTTGGGTCAATTCATGCCATATCTAAATATTTCCAAGAAAAATGTTTAGGAAAGTTATGAAGCAAGGTTGTAGTATCCTCTTGTTCGTCATCATTAAAGCACTTTCCAATCTTAATGACCTTGTCTTTATAATCTATGTCCATTGGTATATCAATTGTATCCCCTAAGGGGAGTGCATTTGACTTAGGAAATGTTAGATCATATGGCTCCATGCTTGTGGTTGTCTCATTGGTATCAAGAATGTTTTACTTGGTACTTATCATAGCACACATAGCTTTTCTCTTGGAAACAAATATCTTATTAGAAGCACCCAACCTTTGTTTCAAAGCTTCATTAATATCAAAGTATTCCCACGACGATGGTAAATTCATGTCAATTAATTCAAGATGTTTGAGTGTGATATTGATTCTTTGTTCACATGTGATGGTGTTGATGTTAAGTGAGAGTCATTGAGTTTCTTTTGTTGTCATAGAAAAAGAATATCCTAAACCAGTTTTTGTCTTTTGTATGTTAGGTTCTATGGGAACACAAATGCCTTGTTCATGTTTTCCACACCCTTTACCATTGTATCCCAATTGTTTCAAAAGTTCATAATTGTTGGATGTTGTGGTTGTGTTTCTGATATGTTGTTGTCATTGATGTCAACACTATTAGCATTGTAATATTCTTAAGGTTATATATGTCGAGGAGATTGAGAAAATTATAAAAATATAGTTCAGGCAACCAGTGTAGCTGAGAAGGTCAAGATGTTGGAAAGCTCTCTGTGTTGAATATTTTAAGGTGCGCTTCAAAGGGTTTTTTGTTGAACCTTTCTAGTATTATTTCTGAAAGTTTCAGAGGTGCACATAAAGTTTTGTGGAAGCTATGAAGATCTATGTGCCTATAGTTATTCAGTTTCTGTAGATGGTGTTCTTAGTTGAAGCGGATGAAATTCTAGTAATCTCATGTGTTGTGCATGTATCTATGATGTTCATGGATGATTCTAGATTGTACTCTATTCTTGATGTACTTCTGTAGTGATTGAAGTGTTCGTGATCAAAGATTTTTTTGATATGTGCCTGAGTGTTCATGTTCTTGGCCAACATTGTAGTGTTAGTGTGTTGCAAATCCTTGGAGATTAATATTTCATTGATTGGCATGTTTGAAGATGTTTATTTGGGTCCTCACTATGTTGTGAGTGACTTGTGTTGGTATGCATTGTAATTTATTTATGTATTGAGGCCGACAGTTGTAATGTATTCTCTATTTGTGGTCAACTTATTAGTGGATGTAAATTCGTATAGCGGATATATATATGAGATTGTTTTTCTCATTTAGAAGAAGTGCTCAAGTGTTCAAGTGTACAATTCTTGTAAAAGTGCGAATAAAGGTGAGATCATTCAGAGCAAAGTGTGGAAGATTTTGAGCAGAAGGGTCGAAGAGTTTGAAGAAGTTTTTCTATGCCTAATCGGAACTGTCATCAAGCTTTTGTAGAAGCTATTTTCTCAGTTCATATTCATCAAATGGTTTTAATCTGATTAATATATGTAAGGTAGTGAGCCTTCCCTTTGAGTAGTGTGCTCTAGGAAGTGTGTCTGAATGCAAGTGCATTCTCTTTTTATTCTCCATTATACTTCTAATAGGGTATAATCTTGTGGACTAACATCCACTGTGGTTTTTCCCCTAATAGGGTTTCCACATATAAAATACTGGTGTTCATGTGTCTCTGATATGTTGTTCCTATGCTTGCATGGTTAATTATGAGATCTATGATATAAAGATTGGTTAATGTTGCATAAGTTAGTTTTTGGTAATAAATGATTCACCCACCCCCTCTTAGTTGTCTATCCTTGGTTTTCCAACAATTGGTATCAGAGCTAGTTCCTTTGAAAGAAGCTTAACAGCTTGAGGTGATCCGAGATAACATCATTTAAGAAGGATAGTCCTAGATTCAATGGTAAAAACTACTCTCTATGGAAAGTCAGGATGGAATGTCATTTGAGGTGCATTGGTGAACCTTTTTGGCAGATGACACAAATTGCATATAATATTCCTCAGAATGCTCCCTCCTTTGAAGATGAGATCAAGCAAGTAGAAATTAATACCAGATTAGTAGAAACACTAGTGAGTGCTTTAACAAGTTCAGAAATGAAAAATGTGATAGGATTGAAGACTGCATACCATATTTGGAAAAAGTTGGAAACATTGTATGAAGGAGATGCACTAGTGAAAAGTGTCAAGGTACAAATTCTAAAAGGAAAATGGGAGAGCTTGAAGATGAGTGAAGATGAGAACATCACTTCCTACTAGCATAAGATAAATGAATTGGTGATGGAAATTAGATGTTTCGGTGGAACTATGAATGATGATGAAATTGTGGCTGAGATACTTAGATCTCTCCCCCCTTCCTACAAGACAAAATCTCATGCTATTAAAGGACTTAGAATAGTGACAAATATTTTAAAAGACATGTTGATTGGAAAACTTTCTGCATTTGAATTAAGTGAATTCAGTGAATCTCCTCCTAAGGCCGAGTCTGCTTTCAAGGCTACTATATCTAGGAAAAAGAGATATGATTCAAGATAAAGTTCCTAGAGAACATCCAAATATGAAGATGAGATGAAGTGGATTGAAGATGAAGAAAGAGAAATGGAAGAACTGGAAGCATTGATTGTGAAAAGAGGTCATGGTAAGTACAAAGGAAAGTTACCTATTAAATGTTTTTCTTGCAGTAAGATAGGTAATTTTGCTTCTAGATGTCCTGAAAGAGTTTCAAAGTATAAACCTAGGAACACTAGATTTAAAAGAAAGTGCTATTATGCTGAAGAAGGTGTAACTAATGAAGAATCTGATAAAGAAATTGAAAATGAAGATGAATGGGTATTTATTGCTATCAAAGAAAATGGTCAAGTGTCCACTAAATCTGCTCATAATGTGAATTCTGAGAAAGCTCTTGTAGCCAAAATTGAAGAGAAAGATGAGTGGGTAATTGACATCAAATGCTCACATCATATGACTAGTGACAAAAGAAAATTTGTAAGTTTGGGAAACTATGATGGTGGTGTTGTGAGGTTTGATGACAAAACTTCTAGTGTGATTCATGGCAAAGGCACTATTTCTTTTGGTGGTAAGCACAATACTGATGATGTACTTTATGTAGAAGGCCTAAAGCATAATTTGTTGAGTGTTGGAAAAATGGTAGAAAAAGGCTACAATCTATAGTTCAAGAATGGTAAATGCAGAATAACAGGAAGTTCAGGAAATATGATTGCTTCAGGAACAAATACAAAAGGTAATATCTTTCATTTAAGTGTTGATAGTCAAAGTTGTTTGATTGCTCAAATTGATGTAAGCTAGTTATGGCATAGAAGGTTATGTCATGAAAACATTGATAACATTGTCAAGATAAGCTCTACTCAAGCAATCAAAGATATACCTAAGTTAGTGAAGCCTACTAACACTATGTGCAAGGAATGTCAAATGGGAAAGAAAACAAGAAATTCCTTTTGGAGCAAATAGAATAGCTCTAATGGAGTACTGGATTTGATACATACTGACCTATGTGGTCCTTCCAAAATCTAAAGCCTACAAGGTGAAAGGTATTTTATGTTACTCATTGATGATTATTCTAGAATGATATGGGTCACTTTCTTGAGAGAAAAACATGAAGCATTAGAACAGTTAAAAAGTTTTAAAGCTATGGTAGAGAATGAGACTGGTCAAAAGATCAAATGTCTAAGGTCAGACAGAGGTGGTGAATTTACCTCATGGGAATTCAAAGGCAACTATCTACTCCTCGGACCCCTTAACAGAATGAAGTTGTTGAAAGAAAGAACAAAACCATTCTAGATACTACTAGAACCATGATGCTGGAAGCAAATGTTCCTCATTTCTACTAGAGAGAAGTTGTAAGTACTATTGTGTACACCATTAACAGGGTGAATGTCAATAGTAATTCTTGTAAGAAACCTTTTGAACTATGGTTTGGTTATAAGCCTACTATCAAATACTTCAAATTTTTTGGAAGCAAATTCTATATCAAGAGAGATGATGATATAGGTAAGTTTGATGCTAGAAGTGTTGAAGGAATCTTCCTAGGATATTCTACTAAAAGAAAAGCTTACCGGTGCTTTAATAAAAGGTTGAAGAAAATGGTTGAAAGTGAAAATGTTAAGGTTGATGAAGATATTGGTAAATCATTCAAAAATATTGATTATGATTTAGATGATCAACAGGATGATACGAATAATGATGTTAAAACACAGAATCAACTGTAAATTGTTTCGGTGAACCAAGGAAATCAAGAAGCAGAAGCAAGCAAAAATGCATAAGAAATAACACAAGGATAAGAGGTAAGAGAGAAATTCAAAACTCCTAAGTATGTAAGAAGAAATCATTCTGATAGTCAGCTCATAGAAGAAAAAATCTAAGGTGTGCAAACTCGAAGAAGAATTCTAGAAGAATATTTTCTAGTCTCTAAAGTTGAACCTAGAAATATAAGTGAAGCATGCAAAGATGAATATTGGAAGGAAGCCATGAAAGAAGAACTATTGTAGATATAGAAGAATAATACATGGGATCTTGTTCCCAGACCTCAAAACAAAAATGTGATTGGCACCAAGTGGGTGTTCTGGAATAATCTGAATGAACAAGGTGATGTGGTCAGAAACAAAGAAAGATTGGTTTGCAAAGGTTACTCACAGATGGAAGGTATTGATTTTGAAGAAACCTTTGCTCCTATTTCTATAATTGAGGCTCTTAGATTATTTCTTTCTTATGCTACTTTCAAGAACTACAAAGTTTATCAAATGGATGTGAAGTCAGTATTTCTGAATGGTGAACTAGAAGAAGAAGTTTATGTTGAACAACCAGATGGATTTCAATTGACTGATGAAAAGGATATGGTATGTCAATTGAAGAAAGCCCTCTATGGACTAAAGCAAGCCTCTAGAGCTTGGTATGCTATATTTGATAAATATTTTCTAAAATTTGGATTCAATAAAGGTACTGCTGACAACAATTTATATTTCAAATTGGATCAGAGCAAAGAGCTGATCATTGAAGTTTTTGTTGATGATATAATTTTTTAAGGTGATGATGATTTGTGTATGAAGTTTTCTGATGAAATGAAAAGTGAATTTGAAATGTCAATGATAGGAAAGCTAAACTTCTTTTTAGGATTGTAAATTACTCAATTGGATGATGTAATCTTTTTATCTCAATCTAAGTATGTCAAAGAGTTACTGAAAAAGTTTGGCATGGAGGATTGAAAGCTAGTAGGTACACCTATGGTGACTGGATGCAAACTTATAGAGAAAGATGATACTCCCAAAGAAAATTAGACAAGATACAGATCAATGATTGGTGGATTACTCTACTTGACTCAGAAAAGGCCAGATATAATGAATGTTGTGTGCATGGTTGCTAGATTTGAAGATGATCCTAAAGAGTCCCATGTGTCTGCTGTGAATAGAATATTCAGATATCTGAAAGGGACAGTTGATCTTGGTCTTTGGTATCCCAAGAATGATGATCTTACTCTAAGTGATTTTACCGATGTCGATTGGGCAAGAGATGTAGATGACAGTAAGAGTACTAGTGGTGGTGCATTCTTCTTAGGTAAGAAGTTGGTATCTTGGTTAAGTAAAAAGAAAAACTCATTTTCATTATCTACTACTGAGGTAGAGTACATTGGTATTGCAAACAATTATACCAAAGTATTATGGATGAAGCAAATGTTGAGAGATGTCAGAATTGAGTATGAAGAACCCATTGCTATATTTTGTGACAATTCAAGTACCATTAACATTTCTAAGAATCCTGTGTTGCATTCAAATACAAAGCATATATCCATCAAGTATCACTTCTTGAGAGACAAAGTTAGTGACAAAGAAGTTAGACTGGAGTACATACCTACCAAAGAGAAAATTGCAAATATCTTTACAAAATCATTGCCTAAGGATAGTTTTGAGTACCTCAGAGGCAAGTTAGGGGTGATTTCCCCTCCTGATCAGAACTAAAGATGCAAGTATTTATATCATTCCATGAATTCATTGCCATATCATATTATGGATTGATGTTGTTGTGACTGCTACTCAAGGGGAGTAGTCAGATGTTTCAAATTTGAGATCAGAGCATGTGTACCTTTTCCATTGATTTCAAAGGGGGAGAGAAGCAATGTGAAAAAGTGGAATGAAAATGTGGGAAAGAAGACCAATGAAGGAATCAAGAAAAATTGCACAATCTCAAGGGGAGATTGTTGAAGAAGAGTTAGCTGGGTTGATGGTATTATTTTTCACATCATGTGTTGCCATCAATGTCAAAGGGGGAGATTGTTGGATGTTGTGGTTGTCATTGATGTCAACACTATTAGCATTCTAATCTACTTAAGGTTGTATATGTCGAGGAGATTGAGAAAATTTCAAAATAATAGTTCAAACAGCCAGTGTAGCTAAGAAGGTCAAAATGTTGGAAAGCGCTGTGTGTTAAAGATTTGAAGGTTCACTTCAAAGGGTTTGTTGTTGAACCTTTCTAGTATTTTGTCCAAAATTTTCAGAGGTGCGCATAAAGTTTTGTGGAAGTTATGAAGATCTATGTTCCTATAGTTATTCAATTTTTGTAGATGGTGTTCTTAGTTGAAGCAAATGAAATTATGGTAATATCATGTGTTGTGCATGTATCTATGACATTCATGGATGAGTCTAGATTGTACTCTATCCTTTATGTACTTCCATAGTGATTGAAGTGTTTGTGATCAGAGATTTTTCCTATATGTGCTCGAGTGTTCATGTTCTTGGCTAACATTGTGGTGTTAACATGTTGAGGATCCTTGGAGATTAATATTTCATTGATTGGCATGTTTGAAGATGTTTATTTGGGTCCTCACTATGTTGTGACTGACTTGTTTTGGTATGCATTGTAATTTATTTATGTATTGAGGCCGACTCATTAGTGGATGTAAATTCATATAGCAGATATATATATATATATATATATATATATATATATGAGATTTTTTTTCTCATTTAGAAGAAGTGCTCAGGTGCTCAAGTGTACAAGTGATGTACATGTGTGAATAAAGGTGAGATCATTCAGAGCAGAGTGTGGAAGAGTTTGAGCAGAAGGGTGGAAGAGTTTGAAGAAGTTTTTCTATGCCTAATCGGAGCTATCATCAAGCTTTTGTAGAAGCTATTTTCTTAGTTCATATTCATCAAATGGTTTTAATCTGATTACTATATGTAAGGTAGTAAGCCTTCCCTTTGAGTAGTGTGCTCTAGGAAGTGTTCCTGAATGCAAGTGTATTCTCTTTTTATTCTCCATTATACTTCTAACAGGGTATAATATTATGGACTAACATCCAACGTGGTTTTTCCCCTAACAAGGTTTCCACGTATAAAATATTGGTGTTCATATGTCTCTAATATGTTGTTCCTATGCTTGCATTGTTAATTATTAGATTTGTGATATAAAGATTGGTTAATGTTTCATAAGTTAGTTTTTGGTAACAACTAATTCACCCCCCACCCCCCCCTCTCAGTTGTCTATCCTTTTTTTTCCAACAATAACCTCATCCATAAAGTCTTTCCATTTACTTTGGGTTGGGTGGTTGTTGATAATATATCTCATCAATAAAAATTGTGTATGTTGTATTTTCTTCCAATGTAGATGAGGTAGAGGCTTGGGAAGATTCTTCTGAATTCTGAGCTGACATAACTATTGGTTGTTCATGGTTTTCATATATTTTTCATGTGATTATGTATTCAACCATAAATGAAGGTGTGAATTCTAATGATCTCCAATCATCACCTAATAATTGAGACATGAGTTCTTGTTTGTGGGTTTCAGAAGGTTCTATGTTGGAGGTTGGAATCAATGTGTTTAAAGGACTTGTTCCTTTCTCAAGTTGTAAGCAACTATCAGGCTCGGGATCTATATCAATTTGATAAACTTGATTTTTATAGACATATTTCATTTTTTTGAATGGTCAAAGGCACTACATGCATCTCATGAATCCATGGTCTACCCAAAAGAAGATTATAGGAAATGTTATAGGGCATGAGATGAGTAGGAGTTTATTGAGTAACCATTCCAACTGTAATAGGTAAAGTAATTACACCAAGTAGTTGATTTGTGACATTGTCAAATCCTCTAATAGATAAGGAATCAGATTTGATTTATGGTTTATCCACATGTAATCTATCAAGAAGCTTCACACTACACACATTAAGGGCAGATCCATTGTCAACAATGGTCTGTTTAATGCCTATTCGATTGAATTGAGAGATTATCATAAAAGGCCTCATTTTGTTTCCTTAATTATAACAGAGGGAGCTCATGTTGGTAGAGGGTAATGTCTACATTAACTATATCCATTCCTTATATTAAAGTTGACACATCATTTGCATTTATACCAGGAGGAACCACTATTTGTTGAAATGTTGTTTGGAGCATAGAATGATAGTTTGGTGAATTTTGAAGAAGGTACCAAAGGGATATCTTTGTGGGATGATTCTTAAGTTGTTCAACGAGATCATACTACCTAAGGTGTGAATTTAAGTGAGGGGAACTAGGTAATATGGGGTTGGGTAAAGGTAAGGGTGTTGGGTTGGCTTGTTGTGGGTGTAGATTATTTCTAGTGTAATGTGTGTGATAAAAAACATCATCTTGAGGTGGGTAAAGGGTAAACTCGGGTTTAGATGGATGTTGAGGTTTATGTGAAGGTGGGTAGAGAAAAAATTGAGGTTGAATTACATTGAAATATTTTGTTGTAGGGTGCTCACAAAAAAACATAATGGATGAACTTGGTGAGATGAAGTACTAAAGGGCTTCATCTAACATGGCCAATTCATCACGGCTAAAAGGTTTGGGAGATAGGTTATCGTTGTTTGGTTTGGGTTTTTCATCAAAAACCTTGGTGGATGAACTTAGTGAGAGGAAGCCCTTGTTAGGAAAACAAGAAGATATAACTTGGGGGGGGGGGTGGGGGGGTGAATTATTTGTAACAAAATCAACAAATTTAATCAAACTATTAACCTTTAATTCTAGATTTGATGAATAATAGTGAAATCAAGAATTACCCAACACATTAGAAACACATAACACCAATATTTTTGTGTGGAAACCCTGTTAAGGGAGAAAACCATGATGGAGGTTAATCCATAATTATACCCTATTAAAATTATAATGAAAAATGAATAAGGAATGTAATTGCATTCAAGCACACTTCCTAGAGCTCACTACTCAAAGAGAATACAATTAGATTAAAACCATCTAAGTGGGATGAATGAAGAGAATAGCTTCTCCAAAAGCATGATGACAATTCCGATTAGGCACATACACTCTGCTCAATCTTGTTTCACATTCTACTCCACTCTTGAATGATTTGACCTTTACTTACACTTGTACATCACTTGTACACTTGAGCATACACCACCCACTTACATTCATACCACAAAACAACCTTGCTTATATATCCGCTATATGAATTTACATCAACAACTTCATCGGCCACAAATAATAGATGAATTACAACTATCGGCCTCAATACATGAATAAATATTTATGTGCACCAACACAAGTCAGTCACAACAAAGGTAGGACCCAAACCAACATCCTCAAACACACCAAACAACAAGAAATAAATCCATAAGAATCCACAACACACTACCACCATCATGTCATCCAAGAACATGAAAACCCAAACATACATCAGAAAAATATTCAACCACAATCACACCAAATAGCACAGACATGAAACAAAGATAGAACATGATCTAAAATCATCCACAAACATCACAGGAACATACGCAACAATTGGAATTACCATAATTCCAACTTCCTCTTCCAAGAACAACTACTACAGTACCAGAATGACTATAGGAACACCAGAACTCTTTACTTGCACAAATCTTTGATGCATACCACTAAGACTTTTGGACATCATACTAGATAGGTTCATCAATAAACCCATTAGCGCACAACACCTGAATATCAATGTACATAACATTTCACCATTTTGACCTTCTTAGCTTCACTGGCTGCCAACACATATGTTTAATACAGTTTTTTCAATATCCTCAACATATACAACTTTAAGCATCATTAATGCTAATAGTTTTGACATCAATGACAACCACATATCAGCAACACAACCATAACATCCAACAATCTCCCCCTTTGGTATTGATGACAACACATGATGTGAAAAAGAATACCATCAACCCAAACTAACTCTTCCATCTTCTCCCTTGCACTTCTCCCCCTTTGTTCCACAAAGGTTCTTCACTTTACACTTCCCTCCTATTGCATTTTTTTCACATTGTACTTCTCTCCCCCTTTTTCATCAATGGCAAAGGTTCACATGCTCTAAACCACATATTTTAAAACATCTGACTACTCCCCCTAAGTAGTACCCACAACATCAATCTTGAATAAGATATAGCAATGAATTCATGGACTAATACAAACACCTACATCATCAATTCTGATCAAGAGAGGAAATCACCCCTAACTTGTCTCTGAGGTACTCAAAAGTATCTTTAGGCAATGGTTTAGTGAAAATATCTGCAACTTTCTCTTTAGTAGGTACATATTCCAGTTTGACTTCTTTTTCACTCATTTTATCTTTCAAGAAGTGATACTTGATGGAGATATACTTTGTCTTCGAATGCATCACTGGATTCTTGGAAATGTTTATGGCATTTGAATTATCACATAATATGGTAATAGGCTCTTCATACTCGATCTTGACATCACTTAGCATCTGCTTCATCCACATTACTTGAGTACAGTTATTAGAAGCAACAATGTATTTTGCTTCAGCAGTAGATAAGGAAATTGAGTTCTTCTTTTTGACTAACCAAGACACCAGCTTCTTCCCTAGGAATACACCATCACTTGTACTTTTCCTATCATTAGTGTCACTTGCCCAATTCACATCGGTATAAGCATTCAAAATAAGATCATCATCCTTTGGATACCACAATCCAAAATCAACTATTCCCTTCAGGTATTTGAAAATCCTTTCTACAACAGTTACATGTGATTCCTTTAGATCTTCCTAAAATCTAGCAACCATGCATACAACATTCATTATATCTAGCCTTGTCTGGGTTAAATACAGTAATCCACCAATCATTGACCTGTATCTTGTTTGATTTTCTTTAGGAGTCTCATCCTTCTCTGTGACTTTGCATCTGGTCACCATAGGTGTGCCAACTGGATTTGATTCTTCCATCCAAAAAAAATTCAGCAACTCCTTTACATATTTGGACTGAGATATAAAGATTCCATCTTCTAACTGAGTGATTTGCAATCCCAAAAAAAAAATTTAGTTCACCTATCATTGACATTTCAAATTCACTTTTCATTTTATTAGAAAATTTCATACACAGATCATCATCACCTTCAAAAATATTATCATCAACAAAGACTTCAATTATCAGCTCTTTATCCTGATCCAATTTGAAATATAGATTACTATAAGCAATACCCTTACTGAATCCAAGCTTCAACAAGTATGTGTCCAATCTAGCATACCAAGCTCTAGGGGCTTGCTTAAGTCCATACAGAGCTTTCTTTAATCGGCATACTATGTCCTTTTCATCAGTCAATTGAAATCCATCTGGTTGTTCAACATAAAATTCTTCTTCTAGTTCACCATTCAGAAATGTTGACTTTACATCCATCTGATAAAATTTGTAATTCTTGAAAGTAGCATAAGAAATAAATAATCTCACAGCTTTTATTCTAGCAATAGGGGCAAACGTTTTTTCAAAATCTATACCTTCCATTTTTAAATACCCTTTGCAAACCAATCTTGCTTTATTTTTTACCACTTCTCCTTGTTCATTAAGTTTATTCTAAAACACCCATTTGGTTCCAATCACATTCTTGTCTTTAGGTCTAGGAACAAGTTCCCATGTCTCATTTTTCTATATCTACATCAGTTATTCTTTCATGGCTTCCTTCCAATATTCATCTTTGCATGCTTCATTGATATTGTAAGGCTCAGCTTTAGAAATCAAACAATATTCTTCTAGAATTCTCCTTCTAGTTTGTACACCTTTTCTTTTTTCTCCTATGATCTGACTATCAGAATGATTTCTTCTTACATACTTAGGAGTTTTTAAGTTGTCTCTTACCTCTTATTCTTGTTTTCTTTCTTCTACATTTTTGCTTGCTTCTACTTCTTGATTTCCTTGGTTCACCAGAAGCATTTGTAGTTGACTCTGTGACTAAACATTCTATCCATTGTTAGAATTATCTTGATCACCATCTAAAACATATGCATTACATCTGGATGGTCTGTCAATATCTTCATCAAATTTGACATTAACACATTCAACTATTCTCTTCAACCTTTTATTAAAACACTGATAAGAGTTTCTCTTAGTAGAGTAACCTAGGAAGATTCCTTCATCACTTCTAGCATCAAACTTTCCTATATCATCATCTCTCTTGATGTAGCATTTGCTTCCAAATAAATTCAAATAATTCACAGTAGGCTTAAAACAAAACCATAGCTCAAAAGGATTCTTACCAGGATTATTGTTGGCATTTACCCAGTTGATAGTGTACACAACAACGCTTACTGCTTCTCTCCAGTAGAAATGAGGAACATTTGCTTCCAACATCATGGTTCTAGTAGTGTCTAGAACTGTTATGTTATTTCTTTCAACAACTCCATTTTTTTGAGGGGTCCGGGGAGTAGATAGCTATCTTTGAATTCCATGCTCTTCACAAAAAGTATTGAATTCTCTGGAAGTGAATTCTCCATCTTTGTCTGCTCTCAAACATTTAACCTTCAGACCTGTCTCATTCTCTGCCATAACTTTGAAATTTTTGAACTTTTCTAATGCTTCATGTTTTTCTCTTAAGAAGGCAACCCATATCATTCTTGAATAATCATCAATAAGCAACATAAAGTACCTTTCACCTTGTAGACTTCTTATTCTAGAGGGACCACATAGATCAATATGTACCAATTCCAATAGTCCCTTAGAGTTGTATTATTTGCTCCAAAAATGGTTTCTAGTTTGCTTTCCCATCTGACATTCCTTACACAGAGTGTTAGTAGGCTTCACTATCTTAGGAAGATCTCTGACCGCTTGAGAATAACTTATCTATACAATATTATCAAAGTTCACATGACACAACCACCAATGCCATAACCAACTTACATCAATCTAAGCAATCAAGAAACTTCCATTAGTAGTACTCAACTAGAAGATATTACCTTTTGTCTTTGTACCTGAGGTAATTAATTTTCCTGTATTTCCCAGTATCCTACACTTACCATCCTTGAATTCAAGATTGTATCCCTTGTCTACCATCTATCCAATGCTCAACAAGTTATGCTTTAAGCCTTCTACATAAAGAAAATCATTAGTATTATGCTTACCACCAAAAGAAATAGTGCCTCTGCCATGAATCACACCAGAAGTGTTGTCTCCAAATCTTACAATGCCACCATTGTCATTCTCCAAGCTAACAAACTTATTTTTGTCACCAGTCATATGATGTGAGCATCCGCTATCAATCACCCATTCATCCTTTTCTTCTACTTTGGGTGCAAGAGCTTTCTCAACATTCACATTACTAGTAGATTCAGTGGACACCTGACCATTTTCTTTGATAACAATAAATAACCATTCATCTTATTTTCCATTGTCTTTATTAGATTCATCATCAGTAACACCTTCTTCCACATAACAACACTTTATTTGAAATCTAGTGTCTTCAAGCTTGTTTTTAGAAATTCTTTCAAGACACCTTGATACAAAATGACCTATTTTACTGCAGGAAAAACATTTAATAGGTAGCTTTCCTTTGTACTTACCATGGCCTATGGATTCTCTTCTTACAATTAGTGCTTCTAGTTCTTATAGCTCTCTTTCTTCATCTTCATACCTAGATGTCTTTTTGGAACTTTCTCTTGTATCATATTTCTTTTTCCCAGATACAATGGCTTTGAATGCAGATTCTACTTTAGGATTAGATTCACCAAATTCGCTGAACTCAAAGGATGCAGGTTTTCCAATTAGCATGTCTCTTGTTATTTTAGTTACTGACCCGAGTTCATCAATAGCATGAGCTTTCACTTTGTAGGAAGGAGGCACAGATCTGAGTATCTTAGAAACAATTTCTTCTTCATCCAAGACACCACCGACACATCTGATGTTTGTCACAAGTTCATTTATCTTCTGAGAGAAAGAGTGGATGTTCTCATCTTCGCTCATCTTCATGTCCTCCCATTTTCCTTTTAGAATTTTTATCTTAGAAACTTTCACAAGTGGATCTCCTTCATATAATAACTCCAGCTTTGTCCAGACCTCATGTGCAGTCTTCAGACCCATCATATTTGACATTCCAGAATCTGTCAAGGAACTCACCAATGCTTCAATAGCTCTGGTATTAATTTCAGCTTCTTTGATCTCATTAGCAGTAGAGGGACCATTTTGAGGAATAGTATATGTATTTTTTGTAATCTTCCAAAAGGGTTCGCCAATGCACTTCAAATGACATTCCATTCTAACTTTCCACATGGTGTATTTTGTGCCATCGAATCTTAGACTATCCTTCTTGTACGATGCTATCTTGGATCACCTCAAGATATTAAGCTTCACCTTCAGAGGAACTAGCTCTGATACTAATTGTTGGAAAAACAAGAAGATACAACTGAGAGGGGGGGGTGAATCAGTTGTAATAGAATCAACAACTTTAATCAAACTATTAACCTTTAATTCTAGATCCGATGAATAATAGTGAAGTAAGAATTACACAACACATCAGAAACACATAACACCAATATTTTTGCATGGAAACCCTGTTAAGGGAGAAAACCATGGTGGAGGTTAATCCACAATTATACCCTGTTAAAAGTATAATGAAAAATGAATAAGGAATGCACTTGCTTTAAGGCACACTACCTAGATCTCACTGCTCAAAGAGAATACAATCAGATTAAAACCATCTGAGTGGGATGAACTGAGAAAATAGCTTCTCCAAAAGCTTGATGACAGTTTCGGTTACGCACATACACTCTGCTCAATCTTCTTTCACATTTTTCTCTGCTCTTGAATTATTTGAGCTTTATTTGCACTTGTACATAACTTGTACACTTGAGCATACACCACCCACTTACATTCATACCAAAAAAAAACCTTTCTTATATATCCGCTATACAAATTTACATCAACAACTTCATCGGCCACAAATAATAGATGAATTATAACTGTTGGCCTCAATAAATGAATAAATATTTATGTGTACCAACACAAGCTGGTCACAACAAATATAGGACCCAAACCAACATCCTCAAATATTCCAAACAACAATAAATTAATACATAAGGATCTACAACATGCTACCACCATCATGTCAACCAAGAACATGAAAACCCGAACATGCATCGAAAAAATCTTCAACCACAATCATACCAAATAGCACAGACATGAAACAAAAATAGAACATGATCTAGAATCATCCATGAACATCACAGGAACATACACAACAACTGGAATTACAAGAATTCCAACTTCTTCTTCCAATAACAACTACTATAGTACCAGAATGATTGTAGGAACACCAGAACACTTTACTTGCACAAATATTTGATGCATACCACTGAGACTTCCAGAAATCATACTAGATAGGTTCAGCAATAAACCCATTAGTGTGCAACACCTGAATATCAATGTACATAACATTTCACCATTTTGACCTCCTTAGCTTGACTAGCTACCAGCACATATGTTCAATACAATTTTCTCAATATCCTCAACATATACAACTTTAAGCATCATCAATGATAATAGTGTTGACATCAATGACAACCACAACATCCAACATCCCTATAGAGCTTCATCTAACTTATCCAAGTCCTCACTACTAAAGGATTTGGATAAAATGGTTTTTCTAAAGTGGAGCATTGTGCAAACTGTTTCATTTGATGTTTCTAATGTTTTGATTTCATTATCTGATGAATGCGACCTAATTGAACTAGGAACTAATGTTGAGAATGAAACTTGCAAAGATCTAATGATATCCATAAATTCCATGAAAGAAGATGATGTTTATTCTAATGATTACAAAAAATAATTGAACTAAAATAGAAAAGGAACTGTAACAAACAAAAAATTCATAAATTGGAAACTAAATGCAAAGAATATTGATGCAAAATGTGTATTGGGATTAAGTCGACCAGGGTGATGAATTAGTCCTAGTAGGGGTATTTTTTAAGTTTTTCTAATTTTTGTCATGGATTCTAATGTGTTCTATACTGTATACTACAAATCTAAAGTGCATATGCAAAATTTCACTATTATTCAAGGAAATGAGGTGCAAAAATGAGCTTTTCACAAATGCAAATTTATGAAACCCTAGGATACAATTATAAACAATGCAACATGCAATGCAATGTTAATAGCAACTATTCCTAGATGTAAAGGCACTCTAAATCAAAAATAGGATGTTCTAAATGCAAGTTCACCAAAATGAACCATAAATTTTGGGGGAAAAGTGGGGGTTCTCTTGTACTTATAGGGTTTTTCACCTAAAAGGAGAGAGGTCTTTCACACCCAAAACTTGGAGGGTTCATTCAAGATTAGATGTAGATGGGATTGAAATGCATCTAAATGAGATGTCCTAATATAATGAATTGATCAAAGAGATGAATGATTAATGCAAAACTAATGAAATGTACATTGTTGAAAAATATACAATGATATGTAGAAAGATAGATTAAAGGCAATACAAAACAAGATAGAAGGGAAAACAAAAAAAGTGCACCTGGAAATGAATAGGAGTTGAAGTGAAGACTGTAAATGCCACTGAAATTCTAGAAAATCTAATTTTTTGGCCAACTAGGACACTTATGCCAAGCTGGGTGACTCGGTCCTAGATCAGGGAAACTGCTCCAGAGCCTATTTCAGCCAACTAGGTATCTAGATCCCCAAAAATCTTTGAAAAAAACACGCAGTGGGACTAATTCATCCAAATACAAACCTATGAAATCACCCACAAAACATAATGTAATATGGTTTCTAATGGGAGGTTTTCCTTGGTCAAACCGCTAGTTGGTATTTAAACCTTGAAAGAGAAATAAAATTTCATAAAACCCTAGCCCTATGTGTATCTAAGACTAGGATATTTGAAGAAAGATGCAACCCTATTCCAACATGCAAGAATAAGATGCATAAGGTAAGCTAGAATAATGCAAGACTCATTCCAAGAGACCGTAAATAACAGTAGAAATGAATCTTAATAACATGCAAACTACCTTAGGTTGATGATAGAGAGAAAATGGAAGATGGAACCACTTTGAAAACAAGTCTTTAGGATTGATTTGATGGATAGTTGCATCTCCTCAACATATATTTCTCCATGATTCTCCATAGGCATCCATGATCAACCCTTTGCAATGTGAAATCTTGGACAAAAAGTGAGCTTGAAGACCTACACAAACCCTAGCTTGCTTCCTTAAGCTTCAACTTTGTTGTAACAAGACTAATGAATCTTCTTATGGAAGATATTCAACACTTGACTCTTGATTTTACTTGAAAAACTGACTAAAGGATGTGAAAAATGACCTAAAACCATGTATTTAGAGGCATCAATACCTAATTGAACATTATTTTGACCTAACAAGCTGACATCCATCTGAAATTTTGATTAAGTCATTGATTTTCCTACTCAAAATTGAAAATTACCCCAAAAGGGACTAAGTCGCCACCTTGGGCGACTTAGTACCACCAGGGGCTTTTGAGGTGGGTTTTATGAAATTTGAATGATTTGAATGTTTTATGTAAGGATTTGTATGATTCATGGGTGGAATCAGCTTCAAGGTCTAAATTAATGAGTCTTAGGTGCCTATAAATGTTGTTTTAAGGGGTGATTAATGCAAGGGTGTCTAAAATAGGACCAAATTAGGCACAAATTATCTCTTTCTTCAAGAGTATACAATTTTTGGTGACACACAAAGCATTACATCGAATTCCATATTTCTTTAAGCCATTCAGTCAAACAGTTGATGTGCCTTATATATACTTCCACATTTTTGTAAAAATGTCTATTGGAGCATTTTCAATTGTAATGTGTGGCAATAATCTCCCTTCTATTATAATTTAGTGGATTCCCATAACCTATTTTAAAGCTTTCACTATCACTATTGTAACAACTATTTGTATAAAATAATTATGGATTCACCATGTTTTATGCAATCAAATGCATCCATAGGACTTTGTGTGGGAATAATTTAAATTTGAAGTTAATGTTGACTAGTGATTGAATGGGAATGAACACTGGTGAGAGGAATTGATCCTGATAATAGGAAGGGGCCCACACCTACCATCTAAGGGGTCAAACAAGATTAGATTATGTTGGTTAAGCCACACCTCAATTTCATAGTGTTCGGGTTTGAACTTATATCACATATAATTAGCCATTAAAGATAAAAATTCAAATACATATTTTGATGACTCATCATTTTCACAAGTCATCATAAGTTAATTTGGTGCATATTTGTGATATTTATTGCTATATGGATTGGTATTTAAAGGAATTCAATGTGTAGTAGTTTATATCAATTATTATGGAGAAATCAACAATGTAAATTCAAATCATCCTAGGAACACTACAACTTAGTGCAATAAAACGAACCATAATCTGCACTAAAGTTATCTAATGCAAATGCATACTTAAGAGTGATGTCTTCAATATTCAGTTATGGTTGTAAAGTAAATCTAACCAAGTAGACCTAATCTAGGAGAACACAACCCTTATGATCTACAAATTGTCCCATGGTATTTTTCAATATCACTAGTCCTTACACATAAATATACATCAGCAATGAAGGAAACATAATTATAAATAAAGTATTATTAGCCAAATTAATCTCATGGGCTATAGGATAATCCTACATGTCAATTCATTTCCATAAAGTGTGATCATTCCTGTGGAACACATATTCAACCCATTAATATAGAATTGTTTAAAATTGAATACATTTATCATATGATAAATTAATTTTGATACCATTAACAAATAAAATTTGTGTAGAAACATCAACTTTTAATCCTTCATCATAGTTCCTAGAGATAAATTCCTAATCTATATCATTTAATCTCCAAGTATTTATATTGTAATTATCAATATCAAACTAGAATATTTAAATCTATGTTGATTGTACATTCTTTCTATGAATTTATTTAATTAACCTAGATTATGTAAAAGGGATTTTATTCCCATATGTAAGATTATATTGTAGAGGAGAAGGTACATGATTTACACTTCATTTATTTTGCATTTACTTTATCCTTTTCATTAAGTGTATTATTTTGGTGTTTTAATTTAATGGAATCTAACACACAAGTTGACTAAAATCAAAACTTTTTTATTATTTTTACTTTATTTAACCCATGTGATATAAAACAAACATATATATTGACTATTTTATACCTTGGTTGAAATTCATGAGTGAAATTCTTTCTCTTGGATAGACTCATAACAACAATCTTGTCCAACTTTTTTAAATTTTATTTTCACATCACTAAGATGAATCCCATCTAAAAGTAGACCACTTCTTGTTGACTTGTATGTAAAATATTTTTAACTAACATCTAGGATTGTATATTTGAAGGCAAGCTCTAAGGTAATTTAAGGATCATTAAAAACATATATCCAAAATCAATTCAAGAGTTTGTTCTAGAGCACTATGTATTAGATATATTAATTTATATTTATTACACATCTTGCTTTTTTTATAATCAAAGTATCCTCATACAAATTATGGAAATAATAAGGGGTTTAATTTAGGCTCAAGAAAGCCTATATTTTTAATCATGGAAAATCAAGATCACAAATATGTTCTTTAACATTTTTTAGCTTGTATTTTAGTTATCATATAAAAGGTGAAAGAATAGGAGAAAAGCTATAATAAAAAATGATATGAATAAAACATAGGATGTAATCTTGGAGAGAAAGATAAATTTATAGGCTTAGTTGCATCTAGTTGAGGTGTAGGATCAAATAGGTAATCTACTTCAAAAATAACTCTTTAAGTATGAGATACATGTTGGAATTATTTTTCATTCCAATATTATCACATCACCTATTGTTTCCATGAAATATCTAAGCAACTCCCCAACCTCTTATTTTTTACTTCTCATTTACATGTTCTATTAGCTTCATAAATCAGTTGTATTTATATAGGATCTAGTTGTAATGTTAATTTATCTTTGTTTTTTTTTAAGGAAAAACTAGCAAGCCATTATAATTTTATATTTATATAATAATAGATTTTACAAAATCTGGTTGAAAGAGCATACCGATAGGCAAGAACTAGAAAGAAAACTTCCAGTTATAGCTCAATTACGTAAATAATTTTTTGAAAATTTATCCCCATATTTAATAACTTGAACAGCTATCAAAACCTATGACTACCCACAATATCCACCCTTATACATTTTAAATGTACCCACTATCAAAATAGACAAATAGTCTATATTTCTAAAAGCCCATGTCATCTATACTAACCCTAACTACATATGTTGCCCATAAAACTTTTGATTATATTTTATACCCATATACCATGACTGGATCTTCTATCCACATAAGATGACTAAATAGAGAGTGACTTATAACTAGCTTTACAAGGCCCATTTACTCAATTTTTATCAGACACCTGCTTATGCTTTGAATCTGCTTCCTTCGAAGGCACTGCGAAATTCATATCAGGAAAACAACAATAACACAACACCCCTCTGGCAGCCTTTAGATTTGCAGGCAATTGTAAAGAAGAGGAATCATTCATTTTCAACAGAAGCATGCCATGAAATTTTTTTGCATGCCATTTCTTATGATAAATGAGATGCCTTAGAAACCAGCCACCCACTAACCATCTCCTTTCATAAAATCATATTGTTAAACACTATGAAGGAGTGCATCATTGTCCAAATAACTCTGAACCACAAACTTGATGGTTATAATTCATAAAACATTAAAGTTTTGCAACAAGTCTAGAGTATTGGATAAAAATATAGACAATAAATTGGCTGGGAATATAAACCTTTGAAGCTTAGTATGAAAAATATCCTCACCAGTGATAATTTTGAGGCAATTCAAAATAGACTTACAATTTACTTTGAAAACCTTCTGCAACTCTTCCTTTTCCATGCAAGAAGAAAAGGGCTCTTCCCATGATTTCACCGCTATCGACATTCGATAATTTCTGACCCGAAATTCTTTTAACTCCATGGAAATCTATAGGAGAAACTTACAGTAATATTTCGTTCTGCATACACTATGAGCTCTTAACCTGGTTAAAAAGTATACATCAAAATCACTATTTCAAGACAAGCAATAAATCCCTTTACAAAGAAAGTTCCTTGAAAAATTAACTCACAATGTCGGCAAGCTTAGAGTGCCTTGAGAATTGCAATCACTATACAAAATTTCCATCTTACGCCAGCTTTGCAATGTGACTTACTACCAAACACTGTACACACACAAGTTAGCATCATAAGATATGATCAATAAAACAAATAGCTGATAAAGACTTCCATCTTAGTGAGCTAAATTTGGCTAATCGTAACAAGAACCTCTGCTAATGTTGCTACAAATTTAGTAATGTCCTTTTCATGAGATCTCCAAACAGATAAATATCAACAATGTCCTGTGAAAACCTGCAAAAGACGACATATTTCGTGTGCTACATCATAAATAACTAAATTACATTCATGGTAAAGTACCTATTTTATGAATAGTGCTTTCATATAGCACATGCGGTGTTGGCCGCTTTAACAAACCTGCAAATCATAGTTACATATAATGCATGTGTCGATGGCCACCAGCTTGAGACTTTATTAAACCTACTCTTATAATGATACCGCTACAACCTCATCACATCATTCGGTAATCAATAAATATCAATGATGAATCAATAAAACCTCTAGCAATTCACAATATATTTTCAATTTAATTAACATCAAATGCTATTCTCAATTCATCTGATATCGAATGATCACTGAATGATAGATGATTGTGCATATTTTCACTTTGATTAAGGGAGAACAATTGATTTCTCACATATTTTTCCTGATCAAATATTTTAAAACTTAATTAAATCCCTTTGCATCTTGACTTATAATTTCAACCAATTGCAGAAAAAAATTTAACTGGCTCAAATCATGAAGAACCTGAATCTTTGTAGAATCACTTCCAAAATTTTCGAGGAAGTCCGCTACCTTATTACCTTCTCTATATGTATGAGAAATAATTAAAGCTTGAAATTTATCCATTAATTCCTATACTTTTTGTAAAATATAACTTAGGGTCTAGTTATGAATTTTTCTTACTCTACACACATTGATAATTATCATTGAGTCCCCTTCTATGTGGAGATTTAAAAACCCCATTTGAGCCACCAATTGAAAACTCAATAATAAGGCTTGTGCTTTGGCACTATTATTGGTGCCTTGCTCTAAATGGAACGAAGAATCTGCCAAAACTTTCCTTGATGGATCTTTAATGCAAATGCCTACTCCTGAAGAACCTAGATTGCCCTTAGATGCACCATCAAAATTCAGCTTTACAAAGTCTTCTTGAGATTGAGACCATTTAACTAATGATCTATCAACCTTTATAGCACTACTATTGAATAAGTTTCCATCAAAAGGTAGCTTAATTCCTTTCTAGTTCTTCAACACATAACTATCCCAATTTGTGAACATGGAATTAGTCATTTTCTATTTTTGAACACACGAGTTAACCCCTTCTGTTATTGCTTTTTCAATTTTGATAATGACCATCTCAATTAGAGATTTATCTTTCCTGAATATTCTCATATTCCTCTCCCACCAAATGTTCCATATAACAAGTACCGAAAGTACATACCAAATACATGTAGAAAAGGAGAATTGGTATAATAGTGGCCAACGCTAAAAAATATCCTAGAGCATATTTGGGAGAGGGTGACAAAGATCCAACTTACCTTTAATGAAATTCCAACAATGTAAAGAAAAATTACATTTTATGAACAAATGATTCAAACTCTTCTTCACATAATGGACACTTAAATGAGTCTACAATCTTCAATTTCACAAGATGACCACTTGTTAGGATTCTCTTTTGAATGGCAAGCCAAGCGAAGCTACCTACCTTTGGTAAAATTTTATTGTTCCAACATAGAGAAAAGGCTCGATGGGGTTATGAATTATATTTTTCTTGACTTAAGATTTCATAACCTTCCTTTACTGAATATGTCCCAACCTTGGAAGCTGCCCAAATAATTTTATTAGGTTTTGCAGATAAGTAAACTATTATTTCTTGTAGCAATTTGCAAAAAATATCAACCAAGTGGGGGTTGAGGAGACCATTTAATGGTTTTTTCCATACAACTTTACCTAATAGAGAATTTGAGGACTGTACATAATAAAGCAATTTTTCCCCTCAAGCTTCAGATAAAATTGTGTTTATCTCATGTACATTCTGATTTTCTTTCCTTAATTTATCTTTACTTTTACATAAGTTGTATTTTATTTCTCTTCATTTCAATGAACTCAACCTATTGAACAACTCTAGGTTATCCCACAAGAAGTGTCCCACTTTTTGGCTAAAATGGGACATTCAAATCAATATTTTTTTTAAAAATCACTTTTTGACACCTATAGCAACTAAACCATTAAAAATTTGAAGATGATGTGAACTAGTGATTTTTGAGATTTCTTTTGTAGATTTTAAATGTTTCTTTTAATTTTAAAAATAATTTATTAATTTGTTTACATAATGTCTAATAAATTATTATTTATAGTTAACAATATTTTTAAAAATTGGCACTTACACCATATAACATATTTTTTATAGAAAGGATAAAATGATAAACTTTTAATCATAGATTCATAACACCAGTATCTAGTGCACATAATTTTTTCATAATTTTTGGTTGCATTTTTTAAAATTAATAGATTTTTTTTAGATTAATTTTTAAGTGAGATTAATTACAATTTAGACATAGGTTTATACCATACAACATGACTTTTTATGTATGTACATCAAAATTAACTTCTTATTTTTCATGTAAACAAAGACACAAATACATAGAATGCAAATATTTTCATAAGAAAATAAATTTATTTTTCCATGTGTATGGAATAGAGATGTTTATGATCACTAAAAATCTCTAAGTTCAACAAAAAATAGAAAATAAATATAATAATCAAATTAAATATATTTATATTATACTTTATAAAATTCTTACTTTGAGGGCTACAATATTACAAATTATCATGTCATATTCATTCCATTTTTGTCTAACCCAAGGTTGGAAATAGAAGTTTTGAGAAAAATATAAGTACTGAAGTGGAAAGGTCATTTCTAGGACCTTAATTTGAGGGACCTAAATTAATGAAGCTACCTTTGTTCAAAGGAATCCAAGGACCTTCAAAAGAATTTGGGTCATTTATATGAGAAAAAATGAAAAAGGTCCTTCAAACGAAGGAAAATTTCATAAAAGGAAAAAAGGGACCTTCATTTGAAGGTCCATGAAGGTCCCTTTCTATTTTTCTTAAGATAATTTCCATAAAAAGAATAGAAAGGTACTATTGAATCAAGGTCCTTTTTTTTCATGGAAATATCCTTCGTTTGAAGGTCCTTTTTTCAAAACATTTAAACAAAGGTTCATATTAATCCAAAGATGATTTTTGACTCACCTTCAAAATTTCAAATGAAGGAACCTTCATATGAAGAAATACCTTAAAAAAAGGTGTTTCCTACACCCCCATCTAAATTAAAAAATTTAGTGTCCCAAGTTTGGGACTCGCTATTGTGGGTTTACCCCTCCACCTTTCACCTAAGGTTTTAAAACCATTTCTATTTTCTATGTTTTAAGACCTAATACCTTTTATTTATAATTTATATATATAATCTAAGGGTCCCTTTTGCTTTCCTCATACTATTTAATATTGTTAATTTTCTATATAAATATTCCAACTGAAACATAGAAAAATGTGGTTCACCAAAATTAAATGAAACGATGAACCGATTTCTCTTATATTTCATTCAATATGTGTGCTATAATGTGTAAATGAGTAACAAAAATTAAAATTAACTGAAACAATAGTCAAAAGGAAAGTTTTAAAAGGTTCAAATGTTGTGTACATTACACCAAAAGTTCCTTTTCAAGCCTCACTAAGGAATCATTTTCCCTATGCCAAGTGGGTCCTCCCTAGGGCTCTGGAAAATTAATTTTTGAGTTTTATTCTTCTCAGTCTACACTTGCATATTCTAGCTGGTCACTATCGAAAAATCATAAATAAATCTTGTAGCTCAATCTTCGTGATTTGACAATTTTCCTTGCAAATTTCTCCAATTTTTCTCTCCAATTGATCTTCAACCTAAAACCTATATTAATCACACATCAAAGTGTAGACACATAAAATTGACCTAGGCCTGCAAACTTCATTTTCTCCATAATTCTTCTAAAACATAATTAAAATACTTGATTATGTCCTTATGTCCAAATTCAACTATTAATTAAATAATTCTCAATTATATAATTAATTCACATCCTTTATTCCTTTTGACTATTTAAATAAATAAATCATATTTATTTTATACGCCACTAATTTCTAATGTCCTCTTTAATTACATAAATTATTAAATTTATTTAATTAGTCCATTTATTTCCTTTTGATTATTTAAATAAGTAAACTCCATTTATTTATTTAAATAAGTCTCTAATACTAATGCCTTCTCATAATTAAATAAATCCCTCATAATTTATTTAATTACTGGTCCACTTCCTCCACAATTAAATAATTAAAATTAGTTATTTAATTGTCCCATTTCTTTTCCACCAAATTTAAATAAAAACATTTATTTAAATTTCCCTCTTTCCAAGTAAATAATTTTAAATTAGTATTCACTGTCACATGGTCCCACCACTTTTGAATTAAATTATTTTCTTATTTAGAAGGCCACATCACCTCTTGTGGGAATTAATTTTAAATTTCTATTTTAATTCCCCACTATCCTCTTTTTTTGTGCCACCTCTTCTTGTCACATGCATTCTCCACCTTTGATTTGATTTTTCTAAAATCAAATCTCAACCCTCCATTTCTGTAACGCCCTGCCACGCAACCCTAGAGGAAGTTACAATTAACTACTTAAATAGACTAATTTTTTTTTTGTTTAAGTACAATAAACATGCAAGTTCACTTCCCATTGCAAACATCCCCTAAGGTTAGGAGACTGAGATTACTTATAACCCACAACAACATAAATGAATCCATAACATTTATCTACTCAAGATAATAAGTATGCATTCATTCCATACAAGATAAATACATCAAAGCATACTAGATAACTTTCAATTTCATTTATCCGTAATTAACTATTACAATTACAACTCTCATTCCCCAAATGAGGCAAGTCCAATAGATAAGGTTAAAGTTACAACTTCCACCTCGATAACCGATGAGGGGTAAAATAATACAAGATCCAATTGAAATGAAATAAAGCAAGAACTGAAATTGAATCCCATGAGCTCTCCAACTGGAAGTCTCATCCACATGGACAAGAAGAAATCCCAATGGATTTAGGTGCATGCCACCCAACCAAGTGGAACCCAAAGGCCCACCCCCCATGCTAGGAGATAGTAACAAGGAATCCTAGCCAAGATCATCTACCTCTAGACATAGGCTAACACCAAACTGAACCAAACTAAAACAACCAACCACATGAATAATGCAAGTACAACTCAAGAGCAGCACGAGTACCACACAAGGACAACTCTACATGGTCACATTGCTTCCAAAAATAAAGCAGATCAAGTATGTTAAGAGAACCATACACATAATAATCGAATACCAACTATGGTCACATCAGGTATGTTAAGGAAATCATACCCACAAACAAGTACCAACTATGGTCATATCAGGTATGTTAAGGAAACCATACCCACCAAATCAAATACCAACTATTGTCCTAGACAAAGTGTCATCACATAGCTCGTCATGGGTTATCCTCTGGGATTCTTCCTAGGCTTTGGCCCCCACTATGGGTTATCCTGGTGGCCTCTACCGAATTCTCGGCCCCCATACTCACTCATGCAGAATCAAATACCTTTGATACAGACAAGATAGATGACCTTGCCATTCCAAGCCTTCCCACTCATCCCAAGTCTAAACGATCCCTTGTGTCTATGAGTGAGGCATAATTATCTTGATTAGTGAGAAGTACCACCTAATCTTCTAAGTTTTATTTTAGTTATCACTTGATTAAACCACCTCCGTAAGTTACCCAGTTTACCTCTTCCCGGCTCTGGCCCCTATGGAAGCCACTCTTCTACTTGAAAACACACATACCATCCAAACACCAAGGGTACCAAAGTGCAAAAAACAAGATAAAACGTCCACTCCTTTCTCAAGAGGCGACATAAGATAAAACCATCTCCAACACTGGAGGTAACAACAATAACAAAACCACTCCTGACAAGGAGGCACACACTACAAAATCCACTCCTTTCACAGGAGGCACAAAACATTCCCGTTCGTAGAAACTGGGTATAACATTGACATACTTCATGCACTACCCAAGGGAATTATCAAACAACCGACAACACAAGACGACAACCCCCAACCTCTAGGGTCCTCTGGAAGACTTATAGATTAAATACAGTTAACCCCTTTCCCCAAAACATGAACTCAGAGGAAACAATCATGAAGGAAAGTTGCGAGGAATTAAACTAATTTTGGATTCACTAAATCCGTTTCCCTTATTAACATCAGTAATCTATTGCTCAATAAAACTGATTTAAACATACGTCTCTTTAAGACAAGATGAAATTTAAACCAACACTTAATTCCTTAATTGCCTTAAATATTAAAATAAGCATATACTTCTATAATTCCATAATATAGCGTTTTAAAATAAATAACCATATGTCCTTGCAAACTAAATCATTTTAAAAAATAAATCAATTAATTTCGCCATTTAAACACATTTCTTTAAATTCAATATTTGACCTAGCAAATAATATTATTTTTAAAATAAAACCACTAACCCGACTATTACATAATGAATTAAAATTCTCCCAATTATATTTAAATCGTGCATCATTTAAAACAATAAATTAGTACCTATACATATATATATTTTAAACAAAAATATATATGTATATTTAAAATTTAATCTCCAATATACAAATATACACCAAAATAATACATTATTAATATATATCAATATTTAATATTAAATAATATAATATAAAATATTATTACTAAATATTTTAATATTATAAAATATAATATTAAAATTATTAATATATATATATTTTTAAAGCTAAATAGACTGGCCTCAGGCCGCACACGTGCTTTTAGGGCCACGGTTTAGGGCTGGCCGCGGGTGGGTTTAGTGCCACCAACTGTGTTTACATAGCCGATGCTGTGGGTTGGGCACCGTCGTTGTTGGTGGGGCTCTGTACACAACCGACCACCACCTCTGGTGGCACTGTGCATAGTACAACGGACCACCGGGGGTGGTGGTGGCGGCTGTGTAAACAACCACCCCACCAGCGGTGAGCGGGCCATGGGGGTCATGTTGGGCATGGTTCCCCCCATGCACCTCCCATGGGGGGTGCGGTGGGGGTGAGCCCCCAGCCCCCCAACAATATTTTATTTTATTTTTTATTTTTTATTTTTTTCAAAAAAAACCTATAGATTTCTTGAAATCCATGCCTCAACCAGGGCATATGTAAAAAATATAATTTAATAGCATATCCCCAATAACCCAAACTAAATATATGCAATATATATATAAACACACACACACACACACACACACATATATATATATGTGAATACATTGATTAACTCATTTTTTGATTTGCAATTGCAGTTGAACAATTAATTTTCAAAACAATTAATTGCAACCAACACAAAGTTTTTTTTTTGAAGAAATATTTTTCCAATGAAGAGATTTTTGCAAACAACTCAGATTTCAACATGGGTTTTCTATTTTTCTAAACTTAATCTATTTGAGTTTCCAAACACTGGGTTTTGTAAACAACCATTCCAAAATAGAAGAATCTTTTCAATTTCAATATAAATTTAATAATAGGAACTTGGTTTCCAAAAGTTTGAGAAGATCCAGAGGGTGCACAGATCCTTGCTTGGATTCCCTCTTCCAATCAACAGTTTCCTCATATTCAAACAAAACCCACAAAAAATGCAAAATTCCTCCTCTCTTCTATTCTTAATTTTCCCAAAACTCCATGATCCAATTTTGAGAAGGAAAAAATCAATAATAAAGAAATTCTTCCAAAAAAATCATACACCAACCCTCATAAATTTTTTAAAATAGAATAGCAAAATATCTTCTAATTTTCAATTTTTGGATTTAAAAATTTCTAAAATAACATTTCAAACCTTTTCCCTTTTATTTTCAATTTCCAACATAATTCCATAATTTCACAATGAAATACTTATCTAATTTGCACATAATCAATTTAATTAATTAGTAAATAATCTAATCCATGACTAAATTATTTATTAATTAAATTAAATTAATTAATTAATTAAATCATATTTCTAACATTAAAACCCGATTAATTTAATCAACATCTTAAATACATAATGCAATGAAATACCATTTCCTAACTTGGAGTTTAAACTGAGGCCAAACAAATTGAACAATAATGACGCAATTGAACTAGACTAAGACCGACAATGCATTATGACTAAGGTGACGACCTGGCACATAAAACCTAGCTACTATCTCCCAATCGAATACCGTTGGGCAATGGACACGCTCGAACCTGTGAAACTAGGTGGAGTCGATGTCCTATACCTGTCAACCTGCGAACACAAAGTATATCCACATGCATATATATTTTAAAATTAAACACACTGTGAAGAGGAAATCTCGGGATCGTAGGGCGTTCGCAAGCAAGTGATGCAATCTCATCCCCTTCACCAATATAGTATTACTAACTGACAAATCTAACATAATTAATATAATCAAAAGCATAAACATCATTAATTCAATTATCCACTATGCTAATCTAAAGCATGACATAATGATAACATCAGGATCAAATACCATCACAACAAAATATCACATTCACATCGCTTTACAGATAGTGATCAAACAACAACTGAGTTCTAAGTCAAAGCACCAACATAAAATAAGGCCTAACCAAACAAAACAATGTTCGATCAAAAGAGAAAAACGAAGGGGTCTTACAATTTCAAATTTTAAACTAACTTTTCTCTAACCCTAATGAGGGATTGTCACATGCATTTATGGCCATTGATCTTAGGGCGTTTTCAATTTTCAATCTTGTCCCTCCATCTAAAATTGACATTTCTATAAAATGGCAATTTTACCCTCATTTTGACATCCATTATTCACATCTCTTACTTGCATACTTCTTGTCATTTCACTAAAATTGCCATTTTGCAATATTTTTTATTGCATATAGGCTTAGTTTTACTTGCATTTTCATGAAATCCTTCAATATTTTCTAGGTAATGTCATAGGCTTATTTACTCATACAAAATTTGAGGGTAAACAACACATTTTCAACAAATAGAGAAGGTGCAATGATGGTGATTCATGGAGGTTGAAGACATTTGGTGAGATCTTTCTTTGTTTTCATGCTTTCTAACTCCTTTGTTCTTCATTGCTTACTAGGGTTTGATTTCTTTTTGTGATTCAACACTAACCTTGAAATTTTACCTCAGTTACATTGGTGAACCCGACAAACATTTTTTGTAGTTTCTATACGGATTTGTTTCTTCTTTTTTCCAGGTATAGGTGTACACATCCAAAAATGGTCACAGTTAATCAAGCTTGTTAATTAATTAAATATGAATTATTTAATGAATATTCTAAGGTCATCTACATATAAATAAATTCAATTATTTATTTATATCGTTCACTGTTCTAATTCTTCTGGTTTAATTAAATAAATAAGTTTATTTAATTATCATCATCTTCTTCTTAATTAAATTAAATAAATTTCATAATTTATTTATATTAATTATCATGTTACTCTAAGTTTGAATTTTTAAAAATTCAAATAATGGAATATTCTTCTAAATTCATTTTCTACATTTAATTAAACACTTTCTAATTCTTCACTCTTCATATAATTAAATATTCTAAAAATATTTAATTAAAAAGCTTTCTTTCCTCCATAATTAAATATTCTAAAATATTTAATTAAAAGCTTTTTTTTTTCCACATAATTAAATATTCCAAATATTTAATTAGAGTCTTTGTTCTTTTCATATTTAATTAAAGCGCTTTTATCATCTCTCACACATAATTAAATATTATTTATTTAATTATGGAAACTTCTAATTCTTTGTCACATGTAATTAAATAAATTTATTTATTTAATTATGGATTTATCCTCAATTATCAACTAACTCTTCATAAATGAAGTGCACAAATGGCAACTTTCCTTCATTTTTTAATGGAAAAGGCTGCATAGGAGGAAACATCTCCCATCTTTCTATCAACCTTCCATCTTTTTCTCAACTTCTCAATCTCTCACCGTTCATCTTGATAGGTTTGAAACTCAACCATTGATCTTTGCCAACTAGATTCTTGCCTCCAAAAATCTATAAATACAACCCTCTTGTGAGTTGAAAAGGATCCTAGATTTTGTGAATTTAGCATAATCACTATAGTTGCATTCGAATCAGCATTTTAGCATAAGCATCTCAAGTTCATAGCATTTCAGTTTTTTAACTTCATAGCTTAAAATCATTTAGCAAATAATCATGCATGTTGCATAAATCTCGTTCTCCTAGGTTGTCATTTCAACAAGCTGTTGCTTACACCAACTGAGAGCCAGTGACTTGTATCAAATCCTTGGAGATAGAGGACAATGGGATGCATTTGAAGGAGCTGCTGTTATTGAGAGTTTGCATTTGTCTTTTCTAAATTAGTTTCTTTCAATCTAATGTTTCATTGGTGTGTTAGTTTACTTATTAATTAGTCCACATATTCTTGCACACATTTTTGGCACCCACCGTGGGGCCTTGCCCCATTTTTAATCTTTTTCTTGCAAGTTTTTTGATAGGTGATGGACTAGAGCTTTAGTTTAGCGCATACGAGCCGCAGATTAGTGCATACGCCAATTCTTTTAGCGCATTTAATGACTGTTTTAGTGCATTCCTATTTGTTCCTTTAGTGCATATATTAACTGTTTTAGCACATTTACCAGTTCTTTTAGTGCATATACGGGTTGTAAAAGAAAATCCTAATTCTGATGCCATCCACGGACAGAGATTTTTTAATTTGGTTTTAAAGTAAAATGAAGGAATCCTAGGATAGACACATAAATCTGGAATCAACCAATCCTTGGATAGTCACCAAACATCATTTTTTGCTTGGTTAAAATGAATCCAATGTTTGTTGTGAAGCAAAATCTTTGCTTAGCATAGAAAATTGTCATTTGGATTTAAAATTGAACCATTTGTTTGATGTGCTTGTTGGGTAATAGGTTTATGCTCTCCCCTTTACTGGGTGACCAAAACACTAGACTTACCTTTTTCATTTTATGCAATTCATGCTTATTATATCCTTTAGAAGGCCGGCCATAGTGGGAAAAGTACTCACCCTATGGGAACGACCTAAGTGGGAACAACCAAAGCCAGGTTTTCCAACCCACTCTAATCAAAAGTTAATTTTGGGGAAACCCATATTCAACGGAAGTGTGCAAGATAACCATCCCCAAAATCTTTGTTCTAAAGATTGGGAGGTCTCCTAAGGGAGTTTATCTATTGCCACGCCGAACAAAAACCTTTACTATGAACCATAGTGTAGAAAGCCAACTGTGTCAGTATCCAAACATCATTTTAATCACAGTGCAAGGGGAGGGAAGAATCTTCCCCCAAGACACTCACCATATAGTTTTCACAGATTGTTTTCTCAAGGGATCAAGAAATCTAACCTTGAGTACACACCTGGAAAAGACAAAAACACAGGCACCCTCTAGGGGGTGACACGGCTGTGTGAGTCAACGCAATTTTATGATGTGGGATGTGGTTCCTATGATGACCTATTTGACAACTAAGAGTGAGTCTGTTTGAATTTCTTATCTTGTTCAATACCTATGAAAATCTCAAGAACATACATTCTTTGTTTAGATTTTAGGATTTGCAAAATAACTGTCTTCTACTGTATGTCGTGTTTTTCACATTTAAATCAGATAAAGATCATCTGAAAACATCAAATTGTCAAAACATGTCTGTCTTAGAAAAGTAATTGGATAGTTTAGTGCATCCCTGGTCTGTTTTGGTGCATCTGCGCTCTATTTCAGCCTATTCATGCTCTGTTTTAGCGCATCGGTGCTCTATTTCAGCACATTCATGCTCTGTTTTATAGTATTTGTGCTCTATTTCGACGCATTCATGCTCTATTTTAGCGCATTTGTGCTCTGTTTTAGCGCATACCTGCAATAGTCTAGCACATAGGTTGGATCTTTTAGTGCATCTATGTTCCAAACCTGGATAATTTTTTGACACCCAGAAATCTGTCATCTCAGTCTAGTCTTTTTCTATGCTTAGGGTTTGGAAGTCTGCAACGTTTGCTAAGAAGTCCCTAGAGAAGAAGATTAGGAAGCCAAAGAAATCTCTCAGTTATAAGAATTTATTGAAAAAGAGGAAATTTTTATACCAAATTCAAAAGGTCTTGCTTGAACACAAAACCTTTATTCATCGATATCATGACTTTGTTAAAGGTTTCTTTGAGGAGTATGCTTTAGAACCATTATACTCACGAGCTTTCTTTCAAAGAAGAGCCCTTTCTCAAAGACATAATCATAGTCAACGTATTCGTTCCTCTTACATGCCCCAACCTACAATTGTGTATGCTACTCATCCCAATCAAATTCTGCAATAGAGAGCTTAGGGGACATTAGGTATTTATCAAAATCCTTATTTTTACAAAGCTACGATTAAACCTCACAATGTGAAAAATCATCTTTATTTTTGATCTTTGGTTTAATTCCCACAAATAGGATCATCATCCTTTCAATCAGGGAATCACAAGCTAAAGATTAGAAATCTCATAAGTCATAGAATCTTCATTCTATTCTGACTTTCATACCCATCAAAATTGCACTATTTCATTCTTTTAATCAAAGTTAGTAGAAATTTGGCAAAAGCTTATGCCTATTGTCACAAGATCTCAAAAGCGCATAGAAGGAGACAAAAGGGAAAGTACATTTAGCAAAATGGGTGATGATAGTGATAGGGAAGAAATTCCCTTTCATAATTCAAATAATGAAGAGATAACGGAAGAAAAGCTCCAAGAAGCAGAACAGGATCCCCAATTCCATACTCTCATGGAAAGAGTTTTAGAACGAAACAAGGAAAGATATTTCCTTTCACTATCTAATCAAGGGGATAAGTTACCTGTTGATTTCAACATGGAAGGGATTAGAGAAAATCCTGAAACCCCTCTTAATGATTTTAGTGCTCTTACTCAATAGATAAAAGTGTTACAAGGGAAAATAAAGGAGATCCAAGGGGGTACAACAACGAAGTATGTTTTGGATGATATATGTCCATATCCATTTGACAGGAGTCTTCAAATGATTCCTTTTCCAAAACATTCTGAAATCCCTAAGTTTGATAGGTATAATGGGAAAACGAACCCCATTGAACATGTGAGGGATTTCCAAAATATGAGCTTAGAATTTGCTCATGAAGATACCTACTTAATGCGATTGGTTCCATGAAGTCTGGGTGGACAATCCATGGAGTGGCTTTCCAAGATCACTCCCCCCATCAGAAAATTTGAGGAGTTAATAAATAAATTCATATCGCAATACTCTTACAATATCCAACACTAGATAACCATGCTTGATCTGTGTAAAGTGAAACAAAAGGTAGGAGAATCCTTCACCACATTTTTACAAAGATGGAGAAGGGTGTTTGGTAGATACTCTCATCCTGTTCCTGAAATAGAAAAGATGGAGATCTTTGTCGATAGTCTGAATCAAGAGATGAGTTATAGGCTAAACCTTCACTATCCTCAATCATTTGAAAAATTGATTGAAAACGCGATTACTATTGAAGGTGCCTTGGTCAAGCGTTGAGTTCTGAAACTCGATAAAGATGGTCCAAATTCGTACAACAACAACAACAACAACAATAGTAACAACAATGAGAAGTCATGATTTTGGACTTGAAAGAAAAATCTTGTGAATGATGGGGTAGTAGACGCTAACAATGTGAATATAAAGCCTGTCATTCTCAATATATCGTGGGTTCAATGTAGCAATAATGCTAGAAATTATAGTACCCAAGGCAATAATTCCAATCAAGGAAATGTGACCAATAATCGTGGAAATAATCTTGGCAATAATCAAAATTCAAATGTGCCCAGATCTCAATTCTTCTCAAATCGATGGAGTTTTACTCCCTTGGGCCAGTCTTTGGATTCCATTCTTAAAGAACTATTGAATCAAAACACTATTACATTACCACCACAAAGAGATTATGAGCCTCGAGTTAAAACACCATCGTGGAATGACTCACACTTTTGTGAATATCATAGGTGTAAAGGTCATAAGAAAAATAATTGCCAAGGGTTAAAGAATCTCGTTCAGGATTTGATTGAAACCGTACCATCACAGTTGAGGGACATAATGCCAATGATGACCATCAGGTGTTCAAGGATCCTCTCCCCAATTATCAAAAAGGGGAATCTTCAGGTGACAAAGGAAAGAATGTTAATCATGTCTAAGACACCACTATCAATCATATTTATACGGACGATCAGAAAATCAATTCTATCATAATTAAAGGTAAGCAAGAATATCGAGAATTCAACACTACAACAAGGGGACAAGCCAAAATCATTATAAAAGGAAGCTCATCTAAGGCAGAAATTCCCCCTCCAAGTCAATACAATTTGGTCAGTTAACTACAAAAAACATCGGCCCAAATTTCTATCTCAGAGCTCTTAAAATTATCACCCACACATAAGGACATTCTAGAAAGAGCGCTTGTCGACACAACTGTGTCTCCTGATCTGGATATCAATAAATTTCAAGCCATGATGGGACACTTGTCCTCATCCACATGTTTATCCTTTACTGAGAAGGATGACTCATCCATGACCCATCTGCATAATTCATCACTTTACCTAGAGGTTATGGTTCATAAAGCCTGAATTAGATGTGTCCTAATAGATGGGGGAGCCGGATTAAACATTTTTACTTTGAAATTGGTCCTTGCTTTGGGATATTCAGAAGAATCTATAGATCTATGAAGAAAAATTATAATCAAGGCATGTGATGATGAGGAAAGAGCTTCCAAAGGCCTCATCATGTTACCAATCAGAGTGGGACCTGTTGTGAAGAATACCTTTTGTCAGGTTCTAGATCAGGATCTATCCTATAACATACTCTTGGGTCATCCATGGATCCATGAGATGCAAGCTATTCCATCTACTTATCAACAATGCTTGAAATTTCCATATGATGGACAAGAAGTAACAATACCAGCTGACAACATTAGCATTCAAACTTGTTCTAACCAAAGAGGAACTCAAGACACATTCATCCCACATAATAGAGAGGCTTTGGCCATTTCTACCTCCAAATACAATGAACAAGCACAAGAAATGATAAGTAATTTTGGCACCAAGCTAAAGTTGAAAGATAATGGGGTGGTAGAATATTCCTTATGTCTCTCTAATCTACCCATATCTCCAAGATCCCATGGTCAACCATCAACATCCATTCAATAGGCTACAATAGCTTTAGCCTTGGCTTCAGTTCCCATCACCAAGTTTGATGGAATATTTATCAAAGAAAATGAAATGGAATATAGAGCTATCCTTGATTGGCTCTATAAAGATCAAGAAGAATCAGTACAACATGTCAAGTTACCCACATAGCAATATGGAAAAGGTTATGCAATAATGCAGAAAATGGCCCTATCGAAAAGAGAAAGGAGGGTATTGTTGAACCTATACAACTGAAAATAGTGCACCCAAAGGATAAAACTGGGTTAGGATATGGTGAAGACGCAAAGGAAGAAGTAGTACAAAGAATATCCAATGACGAGTTAGCTGAAACAATTCTAAGAATTCAAGAAAATGATTCTGACACTGACTCCAATGAATATGAATGGGACACCATCTTCGATGATAAATTTTGGAGAGATAAACAGGTGGATGTCATACAAAAATTCACACCCACATTCATACAAGGGGAAAGCTCAAGGCCTCCACTTGGTTACATTCTACAAAGCGATCATGACTCGAGTGAGGATGATTTGATTCAAAGTGAGATAGATCATCAACAAGAGGATACCATCCTATATCTTTCCCATAACAAAGTTAATGATAGCATCATGACCCTAACGGCTAGTGACATTACTCAACCTAATGATCCATTTCCTTTGGTCTATCCTGAACTCATCAATTGGGAACAAATTGCACCAATTGATATCCCAACTTTTCCAAATGACGAAACCATGATAAACTTCCTTTGTTCATCCCAACCAGAAACAAGTTCCACCAGGGAATCACAAGATCAAAGTTTTTGACAGGAAAGTACCAAGTTTCTCAGCTATTAAATTAATAACATAAAAGAAAGATCTAATAGTGAAAACCTCACAAAGCTAGTATTAGATCAGGAAAAGAGAAAAATAAAAAGCATATCTAATGGTGAAAACTTGTCAAAGGTACTAGAAGATGGGAAACATGACACTCTCCTAGAACATTATCAGGAAAGTTCTTCTATTTTAATAGAACCGACAACGGCTATCAACTTAGGTATCATGGAGCAACCCAAAATCTTGCAATTGGTCGCATCATTAATAGAAGAGGAAATCTCGGGATTCACAGAATTTCTTAAGAACAATCAAATCCGTTTTTCATGGTCCTACGCAGATATGCCTAGATTAGATCTAGATCTAATCATGCATCATCTATCTATCATGCCAGGGGAAAAACCTGTGAAGCAGAAACTCAGAAAAATGCATCCCCATGCTGCATTATTGGTTAAGGAGGAGTTAAATAAACTTTTAGATGTCGGATTCATTCAGTCTATCGACTATGCAGAATGGATCTCCAATATCGTACTTGTCTCAAAGCCAGATGGAAGAATCAGAATTTGTACAGATTTTAGGGATTTGAATAAGGCATGCCCTAAGGATGATTTTCCTCTACCAAACATAGATATGATTGTAGACTTGATTTTTGACCATGCTATGTATTCACTAATGGATGGATTTTTTGGGATACAACCAGATAAATATTGTGCCTGAAGATCGGGATAAAATAGAGTTCACATGTCCTTGGGGTACATATTGTTGAAATGTAATGCCATTTGGACTCAAGAATGCAGGAGCTACCTATCAACAAGCAATGACTACCATTATTCATGACATGATGCACACATTCATGGAGGATTATGTCGATGATCTTTTAGCCAAATCACACACAAGAGAAGAACATTTAGATATCTTATCTAAAAATTTTAATAGGATGGAAAAATTCAAAGTGAGACTTAATCCAAAGAAATGTGTCTTTGGGGTGAAATCTGGGAAGCTTCTAGGATATATTGTGTCAGCAAAGGGAATTGAGGTGGACCCAACAAAGGTACAAGCAATTCTCAACATGCCACCACCATGGAACATCGGTCAATTACACTCATTACAGGGACAGTTGCAATCCATCAAGAGATTCATTGCGCAACTGGTGGATAAAAGTCTACCCTTTACTCATCTCTTACATAAGAATATTCCATTTAAATGGGAAGATAGATGTGAAGCAGCATTTGATCAAATAAAACATTATCTAACAAGTCCAGCAATGCAAGGTGAACCTCTCATATTGTATATTTCTGCCACGACGGTGTCCTTAGGAGCATTATTGGCACATGAAGACAACTCAGGAAGGGAGCAAGCAATATATTACATCAGTCAAACTTTAACAAGTCATGAGTTAAATTATACCTTCATTGAAAAATATTGCTTATCAATAGTGTTCACTTCTCAAAAGTTGTGGCACTACATGCTAGCTCATACAGTAAAGCTTCTGGCTAAAATTGATCCACACAAATATCTTCTAAGTAAGGCAGCCTTAACTAGCAGGTTGGATAAATGGATCATGATCCTCAATGAGTTTGACATTCATTATGTGGATCAAAAATCTATAAAAAGACAGGTAATCGTAGATCAGTTAGCAGAACACCCAATACACATTGATTTTCCTGAATTTTATGTATTTACAACAGCTATTAAGCAGTCATGGGCGCTCTATTTTGATGGTTCCTACACTCAACATGGCTCGAGGGTAGGGATTCTTTTAATTACACCCCAAGGACATACAATTCCAAAATCTTATCGGCTAATGTTCCCTTGCACAAACAACATAGCTGAGTATGAGGCATTGTTAATTGGCATGAGAATTGTAGTAGATTGGAAAATCACAGAACTACAAGTTTTGGGGGATTCACAACTTGTTATGAATCAAATCAATGATGAATATCAAACTAAGGATGACAAGTTAATACCTTACAAAAGGATGGTGGATGATTTCAAGAAATACTTTGTTGATATCAAGTTTGCGCAAATTCCATGTATTGATAATAAAGTTGCAGACACCATGGCTACAATTGAATCACTACTCCAGTTGTCAGAGAATCAAGCACGGTACAATTTCTTGGTGGAACAATTGTTCTCTCCCACCTATGACAATCCAGAAACTCAAATCATTTTCCACTTAACCAGTTCTGATTCTCCCTTGTATGGCCAAATCTATACTTACCTAAAGAATACAATTTTACCTTTAGACTTGTCTAGAAATCAGAAAAGGAATTTCATCCGTCAATCCTCTCGTTACACCTTAATTGTTGACGTCTTATACCACTATGGTAGTGATGGTACCCTCCTTAGATGTCTCGAACGCGATGAATCGAAAAATGCCTTACAAGAGGTACATGGTGGCATTTGTGGGACACACTCAAGTGGACTAACCTTAGCAAAGAAACTTGTTAGATTGGGTTACTACTGGTCGACCATGGAAAAAGAATCATTCATTTTTGTTAAGAAATGTGAAAAATGTCAAATTCATGGGAATCTTATTCATGCTCCTGTGCAGGAATTACAACCCTTCACCATAACATGGCCTTTCTTTCAATGGGGATTGGATCTGGTTGGCAAGATACACCCATCATCTTCAAATGGACACAAGTTCATCATCACAGCTACTGATTATTTTACTAAGTGGATTGAAGCCCCTAACAACTATTACTAGAAAACAAATCTCTTCATTTATTTTGAACTATATCATCTTTCGGTATGGCATTCCCAACTCCATTATTACAGACAATGGAAAACCTTTTAAAAATCAAGATGTTGATGAACTTTGTGAAAGATTTTGCATCCAACACAGGTTTTCTACACCTTATTATCCACAAGGAAATGGTCAAGTCGAAGCTTCGAAAAGAACAATTTTGAATATTTTGAAGAAAACAATGAATGAGGTAGGCCATGATTAGCATGTCCAATTAAATCCAGCATTATGGGCATACAAAACAAGTATTAGCACACCAACAGGTGCTACCCCATATGCTTTGGTTTATGGAGTAGAAGCTATTTTTCCACTAGAAGTCGAGATTCCCTTGCTTCGTGTGTCCCTAAAGGGGTTGATAAATGATGAAGACTACAAAGTATCAAACTGCAGTTAATCATTTAAAGGGATATCAACATGTTATGTCCTATAGCTACAATCACAAAGTCAAACCACGAGCTTTTCAAGTGGGTGACTTGGTTCTCAAAGAAAACCCTCATAATTAGTAGGATCGGGAAAAGAAAGGAAAGTTCGAACCTAATTGGTTGGGCCCGTTCGTTATTATTGCAACATATGGATCGGAGGCATATCAGTTGTCAACGTCAGAAGGGGACCTATTTGAAGACCCGACCAACAACATTCACCTGAAGAATTTTTATGCCTAAAAATATTAAAAACATTATAAAAAGTCCGAAAAAATGTAAAAAAATTAAAAAAGAGCAAAAATATAAAAAAAATCAAAAAGAGCAAAAATACAAAAAAAGAGAAAAAATACAAAAAAATCAAAAAGAGAAAAAATACAAAAAAAATCAAAAAGAGAAAAAAATTGTTGCCTTGATGAAAACCTAGCAAACAGGCATCTTAGTAACAACAAAAAAATCATAAAATCAGGAAAAAGTGCAATAAAAACAAATGGTGAAAACCTAGCAAACAGGCATTGTTTTTTGTTTGGCTCTCTCATCTATTAAGATACATTCTGCATATCCATCTTTCATTGGCATCACATACATGCCTAGCCATCACAACTGCATCATGCGTCCAAACATCTCCTTGAAATGATAAGGATTTCATCATGGCTTGATGATTAGGGTTATCCTTAGCAGTAGTTGTATCTAATAGGAGTCAGAGTGCAAGGTCATTAGGGGTAAATTCGCTTCTTGTAGCTTTTAGCAGACAAACAAAAACACGTGTCAAGCATTGGAATATCAGAAACAACAAACTCATCCATTCAAAACTGGGTCTAAAGGACTGTTTGACAGAAACCTAAAACAAATTGGATCATCTTAATCTGACTAAAATGAATGACAAACTTAAAGCATAAGTTGAATTGTTATTTTGACATTTGATGACATCATATATTTGGAGTGGTTCAATGATGTACTGAACTAGAATCACAAGGAAGGAGTATGATTTTTCTTTGCTTGTTGTCTTTAAGCTAATCACTAGTATTGTGCAAATTTTTCATGGGACATGCTCTACAACGTATCATTGATGACATTTCAAAATTTGCATAGGAAAATGGTTAACTTTTGTCTGTTTATGCAAACAATACTCAGGTCATCTTGGTTCAATTATACCTTGATGCTTGTATTAACTTGCTACATCAAACATCATGAAAGCAGTACTCAGGTCATCATTGGTGCTAATATCCCCTTTGATTCTTGTACTAACTTTCAACATATCAAAAGGCTCAATGATGAAAAATCGCGCACAGCATTGGCTCATGGAATGGTAAACAAGAGAATGGTTCATTATTACATTCTAGGATTGCATAATTCATTTAGATTTGCATTTTGGGGGTTTTCTAAGTAGATTTTTGAAGGTTAGAAAAATTTTCATATATCTTTTAAAACAACAATGGAGTACACTTGGACATTTATTGCTTCTCATTTCACCATGACTATTCATTTAGGTTATCATTATAGTTACATTTTGCATATTTCCATTCTCACATCAATTCATTTCATTATCATCATTCTTAGGTCTCATTTAGTTCATCATGATCATTATCCATCTTTAATATCATATCATTTTCATATCATGTGCATAATCATTCGTTAATGATTCATCTCATTTATATCATTTCACAGCATTTGAATTATCATTCATTTCACATCATTACATTAATAAAAGAAAAATGCATCCATTACATACATCATATAGGAACATCATTCATATGGAATCATATCATCATATTAGAAATCATTTTCATCATAAAGCATATTACCTCATCTCATCATCATAGCAATCCTCAAAAAACAAAGCATATAGAAATAAAATGCATACATAAATCCATAACACATGCATATCGAATCACCACTGCATATCATAAATCTCATCAAAACAAATATCCAGGTGTACAAGGATATCAAATGTTTAAACAAGATATATAAAATATAATGGCAAGATGTATCAATCACTCATCACTGAGGGACATCCAGACATGGAACATGGCTAATACTGCCCCTTGAGGTGGTAGGTCTCACTGGATCTCTACTACCAGAACCCTCGATCTCTCGTCTGATAGGCTATCCCACACTCCTGGTGGCACTCCTAGTATGACTGCATGAGAGTCCATGACCGGGTACCAGAATGTGTATAAGCAATCCTTTGCTCAGGTGGCATTGCCTCAAAGTATCTCATCATGTAGTACTCGACCTTCTGAGCAGTCTCCAATCCCTCTGCCACAACCTCTCCAATGGAGGTGCTCTCAACTGACCTAAGGAGTCTCTTTGGTACTCCCTCTACCTGAATGCACCACTCTTTGAAACTATCGTGCTTTGCTATGAGCTGAGCTACCTGTGGGTCAGGAGGTGGTGGTTGTGCAACCTATGTCTGTAGCTAGCTGATAGTGACCTATGCCTATGCTAGCTAACTCCGAAGAGTCTGAACTTCTGCCTGTAGACTGTCTACCTATCCCTGCAAAGGAGCCCTGATTGTAATGCGTGGAGCCGAAGTACTTGGCTGGTCCACCACTCTAGATGTTTGAGGCCTCGTCCTAAAAGGAACATCGAAGAAGAATCTCTGTCCACCCCCACCACCTTCGTCATCCCCATCATCATCACTATCATCTGAGCTGTTTGACTCCTCATCCTCAACATCCTCATCCACCTCCATCACCACCCCACCTATATCCTCTACCTATGGCTGCTCGACCTGTATCTATGCCTGTGCCTGACCCTGTGGTTGCCCTGCCTTTGCCTGTGCCTATGGCTGCCGTCGTGCCTATCGTATAACTGGTCCACCTAACAATGGGGCAGGCTCATCTGGACTGGTCAACCTAAGAAATGGATGTGCATAGAAGTAGGCAACATAGTCATCTGTCATGTGCGCATCTATAACCTTAGGATGAATAGCCCAAAACTCTGGCTGCAAATCCATATACTCATCCCTCGCTGCCTCAAAAGTAATAAATGGCCCCCACTCTGGCACATCCTCATGGTGCCTAGCATAGTGTGCCACACCCTACAGCATCATCTACACCCGACCATACTGCCTCAAAACTCTCATGACCAAAAATTGCTCGATGATGAAGGGAGTCCTACCAATCATATATCTAGCTATCCCGCAATAAGGAAGCTCTATGATATCCTCATCCCATGCCTCGCAGTCAAGGTACAGTCTCCAGATGATATCCATGTCATCCAATATCCTTCACTAGTAATCTAACTTTCCCAACATCGGCTGGACAAGGGGGCCTGTGTAAGCACATACATATGGATAGCCCAGTGGGTGATCTCTCCAAACAATGGAGCGAGTAATAGAAAATTTATCCCATGCCCAAATCTGTAGAAGAGTATCTCCAGTTGAGATACTCTTCCCATCCATATACACCACCTGATGAAGATCATGGTACAGATGGGCAAGCATGCATGATCCCCATTTATATCTAGTCTGATGAAGGAGCATGTCCTCCAGAATTCAACCCTAGCCTACTAATAGTCCCTTTGACCTGCGATCAGGACAAATGAATCCACCAATGAAACCTGCTAGAACTAATGGTAGAGGGGCATATCCCTATACCATATCCCTCCATGCAATCTCATACCTGCCCGCATGAGGATCCAAAAAAAATCTCCACAAGGCACCTGTCCCTCCAATCTCCTTGTGATCATAGATCACAGGCTCACCAGCTAGTGGGATGCCCAAAATCCTATAGACATCCTTAGGTGTCACTGTAATCTCTCCCGTTGAAAAGTGAAAGGTATTATGCTCACTATGCCATCTCTCAGCTAGTGCGGTCAACAGTGCCCTGTTGACCCTATGCTATGGGATCCTAAGTAGAGAACCCAACCCACATCTCATAATCACCTCTATCTCTGGCTGAGATAGTTTGGGTATCATATCCCATGTACGGGGAAATCACTCTCTGATCTGGAGGATATTAAAATCCTCCTATAATATCAATCACATCAATCAGCAAGGAATCATGAGAAAGCATCAAGGAAATCATGTCAAATCAATTGAATCAAATCAATATCAAACCTATTTTTACTATTTGTTTTTCAAGCAGGAAAGAAAATTTATCACATCTATCTTTACTATTTGTTCTTCAAGTAGGAAGGAAAATTTATCATTTTCTACTATTTGATTTTCATTCAAACATGGAAACAAATTTAACAACCAATTGGCTCAACAACTAATCATTACTATTTTTCTTTCAGTCGAGAAAGCAAGTTTATCAACATCATTACTATTTGTCTTTCAATTGGGAAAGCACATTTATCAACATCACTACTATTTGTCTTTCAAGAAGGAAAGCAAATTTATCAGAATTATTACTATTTGTTCTTCAAGCACAAAGATGAATTTATCAAGTCAAGCTAGTCTATCTTTGATGTTATTCAAAAGCATAAAATGAGTTGGCTAATTAGCAAAAATCATCAAGCAAATATCAAATTCATTTCAAAAATTCAAAATCGGGAAAATTTCATGGATGTGCTAAAACAGTTCATCAATGCGCTACTTTATCTATGGATGCTCCAAAACAAAGGTTAAATGTGGTATTTCATCAAAGCACTAATCTATCACGTCTATGCACTACTCTATTCTATCTATGCCTTATTTGAACAATTTATGCACTATTCTATCAGGTCTGATGCACCATTCTGGCAGATGCGCTAATCTAATCATGTATGTGTTAATCTATTCATTGATGCACTAATTTGGGAACCTATGCACTAAAACATAATTTATTTGCATAGGGATGAATGTGCTAAACTACCTAACCTATGCTCTAAACTAAGGCTCTCATGTGCTAAAGTAATATCCTACATGCACTAAAGCAGAACTTCGAAAATCCTAAAAATTGAAAAAATCTTTAAAAATGCAATTTCAAATTCACGAAAGAGGATCAGATCAACTTACCGGAGGTCCATACATAGCTGGTATCTGATGATGGTGGGCTCGCTCGAATTGGTGGTGCTCATAATGGATCGACATCTCGCAAATTCTTCTCAGAGCTCTGAAAATTGCAAAACGCTACTATTCAAATGACAATGATTTTTCACCTTTTCCACCTTTTAAGGGGGTTAAAAAGAGAGGTTATTTTTATTTTTTTTATGTGAGGCACTGTTTCAAGAGCTAAATCACCAATTTCACTCCAAAACTCGTCTGAATTCTTTCAAATCATCATAATCATTCAAATCACACAATTTATCTCTCGAGGGGGCATATAGCATCATCAGTCAATTTTCAAAGTCGGGGGAAAAATTCTTTGAAGCAATGTGTAAAACACATCACTTCAAAGAGGGGAAAAATGTATGCATCCAAAAATGGTCACAGTTAATCAAGCCTATTAATTAATTAAATATGAATTATTTAATTAATATTCTAAGGTCATCTACATATAAATAAATTCAATTATTTATTTATATCGTTCACCATTCTAATTCTTATGGTTTAATTAAATAAATAAGTTTATTTAATTATCATCATCTTCTTCTTAATTAAATTAAATAAATTTCATAATTTATTTATATTAATTATCATGTTACTCTAAGTTTGAATTTTTAAAAATTCAAATAATCGAATATTCTTCTAAATTCATTTTCTACATTTAATTAAATATTTCAAATATTTAATTAAACACTTTCTAATTCTTCACTCTTCATATAATTAAATATTCTAAAAATATTTAATTAAAAAGCTTTCTTTCCTCCATAATTAAATATTCTAAAATATTTAATTAAAAGCTTTCTTTTTTCCACATAATTAAAAATTCCAATTATTTAATTAGAAAATTTCTTCTTTTCATATTTAATTAAGTATTTTATATATTTAATTAAAGCGCTTTTATCATCTCTCACACATAATTAAATAAATTTATTTAATTAATTATGGATTTATCCTCAATTATCAACTAACTCTTCATAGATGAAGTGCACAAATGGCAACTTTCCTTCATTTTTGAATGGAAAAGGCTACATAGGAGGAAACATCTCACATCTTTCTCTCAACCTTCCATCTTTTTCTCAACTTCTCAATCTCTCATTGTTCATCTTGACAGGTTTGAAACTCAACCGTTGATCTTTGCCAACTAGATTCTTGCCTCCAAAAATCTATAAATGCAGCGCTCTTGTGAGTTGAAAAGGATCCTAGATTTTGTGAATTTAGCATAATCACTATAGTTGCATTCAAATCAGCATTCTAGCATAAGCATCTCAAGTTCATACCATTTCAGTTTTTCAACTTCATAGCTTAAAATCATTTAGCAAATAATTATGCATGCCTAATAAATCTTTTTCTCCTAAGTTGTCATTTCAACAAGCTGCTGCTTACACCAACTGAGATCCAGTGACTTCTATCGAATCCTTGGAGATAGAGGACAATGGGACCCATTTGAAGGAGCTGTTGTTATTTAGAGTTTGCATTTGTCTTTTCTAAATTAGTTTCTTTCAATCTAATGTTTCATTGGTGTGTTAGTTTACTTATTAATTAGTCCACATATTCTCGCACACAACAGGTACAAAATGTCATAATCACAATTTTATGAGATGCAAATGCTTTGTCATGCCACATTCATTTTTAGGAATGACGCATCTGGTCTGCAAAGCCAAACGACACAAATGATCTATTGAGCCGCATTTACATACTAAAACAACACATGTGACTTTTCAAGATGCATTATCTTTGCATAGAGATGCATCTACTCTATTGCGATGCATTCGCCTAGTATAAATTTGCTTTCGGCTTTTGTTGTATTTTCCAGTTTTTTACTTTATTGCTTCAAAGCTTAGAGGTTTTTGGGTTACTAATCTATTTGTTATAGCATGTGGCAAGCTAGAAAAGGAGTCTAACCCTTGTTTGTTGGAATTTTAATCCTTTCACACTCTTAAGCAAACAAACACATCATCACAACTACAACTTTGCATTTGTATTTAATGGGTCAAAATGAATATGCATGCACATTCATGGGATTAAAAAGAGTAAAATCTTGAATCACAACTCATGAGGTTTAAAATGAACTTGCATTCTCATGACATTGGCTTAAAAAGAACATTTTTTGTTTCACACTCAAATTGGTTTTAAAATGAACAAGTGTCTTGTGTGTCTTGTGGTGTAGTGATATTCTCTCAAGTGTGTATGCAATTCTCTTGCGCTTTGTGTGGTATTGAGAAACAAAAACACTAAGAGATTGTTACTTTACCACCCCACATTTCAATTTGGCTATTAAAATGAATAAACTTGTGAGTGTGGGTTGAAAGCTTTGTGTATGTGATTTCCTCGCACCTTAGTGCAATCTTGGATGACCAAAAATAAAACTTTCAATTCACTTTTATTTTATTCTTAGAGGGCTTGCCTGGTGGGAAAAAGTAATCACCCCAGGGAATGACCCAAACGACAACACACTAAAGCTAAGAGACTTCCATCTGGTATATAATTGTGGGTACTTGAGGAAATTTCAAGTATCATGAGGATTGTTCTAACAAGAAGGGAAACAATGGTCTCTTGTTGCATGGATGATCCCCCATGAATGGAATGCCTATACTAGAACCCTTTTATAGTAAGCCAAAAACCTTTATCTATTATTTGGTGCAGCAACGGTCATTACCAAGACATCCACATTCTCGTAGTTCTTAGTAGAGGTGAAAAGCTTGCCATGGGAGATTTATGGGAGCTCGAAGCTTGATTGACCCAAGAAGTGAGTGCAATGTAAGGGGGAGCCTGTGTGGCCTAGCTTCTAAATCACTTGCTAAGAATAAGTGTGGTTGCAGTAAAATTCACGTGGAATATAAAAGAATATAGTCCTTGTAGCCCTAGGATTGTGCTTGTTTTCTATGTGCTTGCTTTCACAAAATTCAAAGATAATGTGTTTGCTAAGTGTTTTTTAGACCCAATGAACAAATAAACAACTTTTACAGATATGGAAAAACACCTTCAAATTGAAACAATGTTCAAAAGTTTACCAAAATTACCAAGAACGTAGACATTGCAACACATTTTCTAAACCTACAATGCATTTGAAATTTTGGATTGCATTTTTCTACTCTCTGCAATGCAATCGCTCTGATAAACTGCATTTTCTATCTTAAACGCCGCATTTTCCTTTTTCATCATGCATTTTCTTTCTTAAAAATTGCAATCACTTTGATAAGCCACATCCATCATCTAAAACACTGCATTTGCTCATTTCATGATGCATTTGACACTCTAAAACACATTCACAGCCTAAAATGATGTAATTTCTTGTGACCTAAAAAAACCTTATCACTGTCAAAAACCTACGACCAAACATTTTTCAAACAATTTCTTAACACCTTTTTCCTACAGTCTTTGTCCAGAACCAAAACAAGAACTGCTCAAATCCCCCATCCTTGCATTTTAGTTTGCATTTTTAGGCTGCCATAGGTCTACCATTACACCTCTTACTTTAATCCTTAGGCTTCACTATCAGTTTAAGCCCTCATTTTATAGATTTTAGAATAGGAATCCTTACCATAATTTGCCAAATATTTTCCTTCAAAAGTAGGCTATCATTAGACTTAATCAAAACTACTTTGCTTAGTCTTTGTCCTTTGGTGAGCTATTTCCAACTCATTAGTCTAGTGTGGAAACCTCACTTTGTCATTTAGTCCTCCAAACAAGTCCATCGACACTCCCAAATTAAGACATTAACCAACTTTGAATGGTTGAGTATACCTTTCCTTAAGTCTACTAATATTGAGTGCATCCTATAATTCCTTGCATTCGCATTTGCACACCTTTAGTCTCCCTCATTTTAGCCCTCATTAGTCTCATTGTATTTGACATCTCTTTTGGACACCATTATCATTATAGCATTCCTTATTTCAAAAGTCCAAAAACCATAGTGTCATATCATTTGTATATATATATTGATCATCCTTCATTCTCTTCCATTTGAGCAAGACTTGTATGGTTGAAACAAGACTACAAAGAAAAAGGAGACTAATGGATCCCTTTAGACAAGGTAATAAAATCTATAATTTCCCTAAGGACATGAATGCAAACACAAACATGGATAACTCTTTCATAAATCCATTTAGTGACATGAACATTCCATCTTACTCACACAGTCCTTTTAAAACATTCATACGCAAAGATGAAAATGGACATGTATTTGAGGAAAACATACAAGTTGTTGCCCAAAATCTTGAAGTGTCCTCCTTTGTTGAAGAATTATTCCTACAAGATTCTGTAAGGTATCTAGCCATTCTCCTTGACCAAGGGTCTAGGTTGCCAAAATGATTTGACATTAACACCCTAAGAGTAGCATATCCCAATCATACCACTCAAACAAGTCAACCACAATCAACCACACCACATGATGCAAACAATGCCTCCGTGGGAACCATAACACAAAATGCCACACATACCATTAATGCTACTTCCAGTGGAGCTACTACTACTCAAACCACAACCAACTCAACCAATGTGGTCAATGCAACATCTATTAGAGGAACCTCAAAAAACACCACATCACAATCAATCCCACAACAAGCATCCACCATTACATCACAAAATGTTGGAACAAAATTTGGGGTTTCAACTAACACCATGGGAACCAATACAAAAAACCTCCTTGGAGCTTCATTTAGTGCCATGGGAATGACATCATCACACTCTTTAATGCTATGGGAAAAAACATCAAACCCCTTTGGGAGGAACAAAAGGCAAGTTATCATTCAAGGGCCTCAATCCAATGTCCCTACTTCATCACAAGCCAATACCAATACCAATGTTCCCCTAAGACAAATTACCAACATTCCACATGGCCAAGTCTATCAATTTGGACAAGGCAACCAAGTCACACAACACATGGTTTCATTTGTTTTTCAGCATGTTCAAGGACAAAAGTTTTTGTAGGTTCAATATAACATGGCTGCCACATCCATTCCCACTTATCAATCTCAAGTCCACACACATCAACATATCCCCAATCAAAATAATCACTACCAACACATCCCAAATCAAAACACACAATTTTCTCATCACCAACACATTCCAAACTAGAACACATCATCACAACAAGTGGGAACTCAATCCATACCTATCACCAACATGTGTGATGCTACCAACAACCCTATAGTGGAATCACTCACACTTAAACTTGCTTCCCTTCAAACACAAGTGGAGACCTTGCAAATTTCCAACAAAAAGACTCACACATCATATGACTTATGTTTGTATCCTTTCGACACCAACTTGTACATTCCACCATTCCCACTAGGATATGTAGTGCCCAACTTTCCTAAATATAAAGGAAAAACTAATCCCATTGAACACATCAGAGAATTCAAAACCAAATGCGTGGACGCTGCCGACAAACATACTTATATAATGAGACTCTTTTCTAGGAGTGTCATAGGTCATGCACTAGAATAGTTTGCATAGTTTCCTAAAGGAATAAAGTCATGGGATGAATTGGGCAACAAGTTTGTCAAAAATTATTCCTATAACATTGATTCAAACATTGACATTGCCTCATTATGTTGAATCACCCAAGAAGATACAAGTGAGAAATTTATTCCCTTCTTCCAAGGATGGAGAACCTTAGCAAGCCAATGTCTAGTGGAAATACTAGAAAAGGAAAAGGTCACCATTTTTGTGCAAAACCTCCTTGGCCCATTGAGATATGGTCCACAAGTTCATTGTTGCACCCCTATTATTGACCTTGTCGAAAAATGGGTCCAACATGAAAAGCCCTTATTTCCAAAGGTGAACTCAAATATGGCAGCAAAAGCACCACCACTAGCACAAACACAAACCCAAATGCTCTCATTGAAAAAAAACAAATACTAGGTCAACAACAAACATATCACTAATGATGGCATTATTGATGCAAAAACTATGAATGTGATGGGTCCTGCAATTATTCTCAAAGGACCCCAACCTCAAAACACACCCGCAACTACACCAACACCTATAGAAAATGCAATCTAGAACAATCAAGACCAAAGACAACTGAGGCAACCAAGACAATTTCCTTAGAAACACACATATACCCCTTTTGGTGAACCAATTGAGGTTGTTCTCAAGAAGCTTATCCAAAATGGTGTCATTACATTGTAGGACCCAAATCCATATTATCCTAGTCAGTTCAAGCCATCATGGTGGGATGATAATGCATTCTATGATTACCACCATATAAAATGACATAAAACCTCCTCTTGTTAGAATTGAGAAATCTTGTCCAAGATCTCATTGAAAATCATACCATTGAACTTGGTGGTCAACCATTCACTTCTAATTCAGACCATACCATTCATAAAAACCCATAGCATAATCATGGTTCAAGTAACCCCTCGACATCTGGTACAAAGAACAATGATAATTGAGCCAATTACACCCATGTTTCCTTTAACTATTCTAATGGCTCTATCATTAATCACCTTCGAGCTGTTGATGAAGACAACTACATCAATACCATCAGAGCATGATTGAACATCTTCTCTCTAAAATTGATTACAATACTAGGTCCTTCTGCTGGATGACCCAAGATTACAATTTCAAGTCCCTCTACCAAACCATTACAGCCCAATGGTGAATTCAACCTTATTGAATAGCTGAACAAAACACCCTCCCAAATTTCCATCCTTGAGTTGCTTCATATTTCGCCTGCACACAAGGCCATATTAGACAAAGTCTTGCAACAATATTCCATACCAACCAACATTGATTTCAACCATTTTGAAACCATGGTCAGATACTTGACTTCCCCCCATCATATCACCTTTTCGGACCTCAATTACGTCTCACCCAAGCCATTTCACAATGATGCTCTACATATCGAGGTCTTCATCCACAAAAATAAGGTTAGATGAATCTTAGTAGATGGTAGAGCATGATTGAACATATTCTCTAAAAAATTGGTTAAAGCTCTTGGCTTCTCTGATGCTTGTTTGGATGCTACCAAAAGAATTGTAATAAAGTTGTACAATGACGAGGAGTGTGCCTCTAAGGGAATTATCACACTTCCAATCCATGTGGCATCGGTCATCATAGATACAACATGTCAAGTCCTAGATCATGAACTACCTTACGATGTCTTACTTGGTCGACCTTGGATCCATGCCTTAAAGGCCGTACCTTCCACTTACCATCAATTTTTGAAGTCCCCTTTTGAAGGCACTGAAATCACCATACTAGGAGATCCTGACCACCAAGTTCCCATCAACCGTGAGGCTTTAACATCCACCTCATCCACATACATTGACCCATCCACACTCACCAAATCATCCACATCCACTTCATCAACCTCAATCACACCATCCACTACCACCATACCCAATATTGACCTTAAGATCCAAGACGTTGGTTGTGGAGAATACAAATTGAATGTAGCCTATTGTATCACCACAATGCCCAAGCCACCAAAAGTTTATGGTCGATATTGTTTCATAGTGGATCCTAGGAATAATTTCAAGGTTCCTCCAAAGATGATCTTCACACTATGGGGAGACATGAATGATGAAGACATTTCAAACCTATCTACTTGGATCTACAAAGATCCTGAGGAACTACCCCCTCTACCAGTACATGTACATGGAAAAGGCTATGACATATACAAATCCCATGGTTTTAAGGGAACTAGTGGATTCGGACCAGACAATATTAGAAGGAGAGATCCTATCATTCCTTCTAAGAGACCAATGTACCTAGGGATAGGGTTTGAGCAACTCAAAACTGAAGATCGACTTACCAATGTACTTTCGAGTGAGGACATAATAGCTCCTGAAAGTGTTGAGACAAGCGAAGACTCCTATACCAAAACCAATTCGCATGAATGGGAATGGGGTTCTCATAAAACTCTCTGTAACTATGACATTGATGAACTATTTCTAGAACCCGACGAACCCTCTTTCAAGGAAAGATTTAGACACAAGTATAACATTGATCCTTTGAATGACCATTCTAAACAAAAAGAATGGGTAATCATTTTTTGGACACCAAAGGATAATAAACCTAAACCATCACCAACAATGCTCAAATTTTCCCACTCCATTCTTGAACTCCTCCATGAGCCTAACATGCCTAAGCCTACTACCCATGCTTCTGAGTTACCATCTGCACATATTGATCATAATTCTGATCCATTTGTCCCATACTATTACCATGAATATAACTCATCTGAATCTGAAGATGGTCCTTAGATAGAATCTAACTGGGAACTTGAGGATGAAAATTATATCTTCACACTTGAGGCTTCCATTTGCATTCTTTCCATGTCATCCCCACCTTTTTCCAACACTGACGATGGTATGTCCCTTGTCTACCCACAACTCATTGACTAGGATCAACAAGGCTCACTCGCTATGGACATTTTTTAGAATGATGAAGCTATTACAAAATTTATGGGACTCCATGAAGGCATACCAAGTGGGGATCACAAAGTAGGATTTTCTATAGATCTAGACTGTGCAATAGACTTCTGGGAGACTGTGCAATCCTCTAGCTGAAAAATATAATAAATGAAACAAAAAAAGAATGTCTTTAGGTTAAAACCACAAGGCACCTTTTGAGAATACAAAAGTAAAAGTAAATGATGTATGGGAGGGTCAAAACCTCCCTGAGGCACCTAAAGATGGAGGATTGGACTTTCTTCCCATAACACAGGAAAATTTAATAATGCTTATTGAAGACACTATAGAAGTTAACATAACTACACAAGAGGATCCCAAAATGGTTCTCTTTTCCACATCATTGATAGAAGAAGAAAAGCTTGAATTCCAACAATTCTTCTCATAACGCAAGGTTAAATTCTCATGGTTATATGCCAGCATGCCTAGATTGGATTCAGAACTAGTGTTGCACCATCTACCCTTATTGCCTAATGCTAAGCCAGTCAAACAGAAGCTAAGGAAAATGCACCCACAGATCGCATTGCTAGTAAAAGTTGAACTTAAGAAGATGTTGGATGTGGGGTTCATAAGATCAATAGACTACGCTGATTGGATCTCCAACCTTTTACTCATCACTAAACAAAATGGACAGATCCAAATTTGCATAGATTTATGACATTTAAACAAGGCATATCCAAAAGATGACTTTCCATTTCCAAACATAGACATAATTGTTGATCTCATAGTGGGGTACAATATGTTGTCCCTTATGGATGGTTTCTCAAGCTACAATAAAATCTAGATCACCTCTAAAGATTAGCACAAAACAACATTCACCTACCCTTGGGGAATATACTACTAGAACATCATGCCTTTTGGCCTAAAGAATATAGGAGCCACATACCAGTGAGCCATGACAACGATATTCCATGATCACATGCATACACTAATGGAATATTATGTTGATTATCTTTTGGAAAACTCTTTGACACACAAGGACCACCTCAAAGTACTAGATAAAATCTTTAAGAGGCTGGAAGAATACAAGGTTCGCTTGAATCCTAAGAAATGTGATTTTGGAGTCACTTCAGGAAATTTTTTGGGCTAGATAGTTTCTCGATGAGGCATTGAAGTTGATCCCACCAAAGTGAGAAATATTAGACATGCCTCCACAAAAAGGGATCAGTGAATTAAGAAAATTGCAAGGTAGATTACAATCTATTCACTGCTTCATTGCACAATTGGCAGATAAATTCCAACCATTTCAACATCTGTTGCACAAAAGTATCCCCTTTGTATGGACTGACAAATTCCAAGCAACCTTTCAATAGATCAAAGACTATCTATTGACACCACCTGTCCTAATGCCTCCAATTGAAGCAAAACCTCTTATTTTGTATGTCTTTGCAACCACTAATGCATTGGGGGCAGTACTAGCACAAAATGATGATGAAGAGAAAGAACGAGCTATATACTACATCAGTCACACATTAGTCAAATATGAACTCAACTACACATCCATTGAACATGTATGTCTTGCAGTTGTCTTCTGGCCTTGAAGCTAAGACATTACATGTTGAACCAACAAACACAACTGGTAGCCAAGATTGATCCTTTGAAGTATCTTCTCAGCTAGGTAGCATTGACAGGTCACTTGGTAAAATGGGTAATGGTCTTGAGTGAATATGACATATGATATGTTGAACGCAAGGAAATTAAAGGGAAAGTAATAGTCGGTCAACTCATAGATGCACTTGTACAAGGCACTCATCCAATGATAGATGATTTCCCTAACGAGTCTATCTTTCACGCATAACCTACATCACCTTGGAAGGTGTATGTTGACGGGTCTCATACTAGGCATGGCTCAGAAGTAGGTATCCTATTCATCACACCACAAGGGGATTCCATTCCTAAGGCATTTAGAATTGCCTTCCATTGTACCAATAAAATTTCAGAATATGAGGCACTTGTCATAGCACTCTGAATGGTAATAAAATGGAAAATCACAACACTCCTAGTTTTTCGAAGATTCTATGTTGGTCATTAACCAGGTGAATGATGATTATGAAACAAAGGATGAAAAATTGTTTCCCTAAAAACATATGGTCGATAGCTTCATGACATATTTTAGCTTGACCGCTTTTGAACAAATCCCTAGGGCACAAATCAAGGCAATAGACACAATGGCTACTTGTAGACATGTAAAATTGACTTGACACCTATCACACAACACTGAACGACATCAAACAGTAGTTAACAACATCAAAACAACATTGAACAACATCAAACAACCTCAAACAACATCAAACAATATGGAACATCATCTCACATCATCTCGGAATGACTCAAAATCATCCCGTAATGCTTTGGAATGACTCAAAATCATCTCGTAACACTTCGAAATGACTCTGAATAATCTTGTAATACTTCAGAATGAATTGGAATCATCTTGTAACACTTTAGAATGACTCAAAATCATCCTATAAAACTTCATAATAACTCAAAAACATCCCATAACACTTCAGAATGACTCATAATCATCTCGTAACACTTCATAATGACTCATAATCATCCCATAACACTTTGAAATGACTCAAAATCATCTCATAACACTTTGGAATGACTCAAATCATCTCATAAAACTTTGGAATGACTTAGAATCATCTTGTAACACTTTGGAATGACTCATAATCATCTCATAACACTTTAGAATGACTTGGAATCATCTTGTAACACTTCAAAATGACTCAAAATCATCCCGTAATACTTTAGAATGACTCAAAATCATCCCATAACACTTCAGAATGACTCAAAATCATCTTGTAACACTTCAGAATGACTCAAAATCATCCTGTAAAACTTCAAAATGACTCAGAATCATCATGTAACACTTTGGAATGACTTGAAATCATCTTGTAACACTTCAGAATGACTCATAATCATCCTGTAACACTTTGGAATGACTCAGAATCATCCCATATCACTTCAAAATAACTCAAAATCATCTCATAACACTTCATAATAACTCAGAATCATCACATAACATCTGAGATCATCTCAGAATCACCCTAAAATAGTTCAAAATCATCCCGTAACGTCTCAGATCATCTTGAAATCACCTCAAAATAGTTTAAAATCATCCCGTAATATCTTGGAATCACCTTGAAACAGTTCAGAATCATCTCGTAATGTCTCAGATCATCTTGAAATCACCTCGAAATAGTTCAAAATCATCCCGTAATATCTTGGAATCATCTCGTAATGTCTTGGATCATCTCAAAATCACCTCGAAATAGTTCAAAATCATCTCGTAATATCTCAAAATCATCCCAGAATTCTCATAATCATACCACAACATTCTCACATCACACCATGTTGCATCACATCAAAAGAAAATAAAAAACCCTAATACCTCTATTAATTGAATAATACATTATTTAATTAATTCACTTTTTCATCATTTCAGACAAATTTAATAAATTTCATTTATTTAATAAAGTCCTAGAAACCCTAATTCCTCTATTAATTAGATAATACAACATTATTTAATTAATTCACATTTCATCATTTTGACCAACTAAATAAATCTCATTTATTTAATAAAGTCCTAATCCCACCTTATTTCATCTTGATTAATTAAATAATGCCAATTATTTAATTATGTCGCTAAATCACCTTATTCCCCTAAGTAGATTAAATTATTAAATAATAATTTAATTACAACACTTTCCCTCCAAAAATTTGAATTAAATCAAACTATTCAAATCAATTATCAAAAATCAAATCAAACTAATGTAACTTTGTTTGTAAAAGTCAAACTTGATTTGCACATTCAAATCCCAAAAAGGAATTAATTAATTAAATCAATTAATTCATATTCCTCACCCACTTTTTGATTGAGCAAATTATGATTTTTGACTATGCAATCTAATTTGTTAACTAATCAATCTATTTTGTTAACTCATCCATCTATTCAATTAACTAAAACATCACATTCCTAACTAAGCCATCACAAAGTTGACTGATCAATCTATTCAGTTAACTGATCAATCAAAGTCTTGATTAGTCAATCTATTTCCCAATCACACAAATTGTTCAATCAGCTTTGCACAATTAGTTCATGTCTAAATCCTCTCAACACACTCCGACCATTGATCTGGATATTCTTCAAAAAATCTCAATCTTCCATTTCAAATATCATTTTCTATATAACAAACCCTTTCCTCATAAATAAGGATTAGAGAATTCATATACATTGAGCAACAAAGCGCTGTCAAGATCATCCTTGAGAGAGAGATTCATCCATCGTCTTCGATCAACCAAACATAACAAGAATTCATCCACACTTTGCACATTATCTTTGGAGGCTTCGTTGTGATAAGAACAATCCAACATCAAGTGAATACACTTTGCTACGGGATGGTGAAACTATCTTTTTCTTTCAGTTCATATGATAATTAGTAGGTTTCTTATTATGTTTGCATTAGTATAGTTCAATTTTGTATGTGTGGGGTTCCAGATTTTAGATTCTAAGCTTTTTGGCTGTAGATTAGATTTCTCTAATGTCCCTCTTGGATCATTAATCTAATGTCCTCATTCCCCCCTCGCACATTCCAGAACACCTGGCGGGACCATTTTCCGCTTCTCTAATCCCTTTTTGAGCCATTTTTGAAGCTGCAGGTCTCGAAAATGCTTATGTCACAGTTTTCACACACTCATTCGGATGACCTAAGCATCTGTCTAGAAAGTTTGAGCATTTTTCTGACAAGAAAAATATGCATTTGTTAGAAGAATGCCATATTTATCAGAAGATCTGTGCACTTGTCATGGGAATGGTGCATTTGTCTAATATTGGTGCTTTTGTAATTTCTTGGGTTAGCATTTGTCTAATAGGGTTTTGAGCATTTGTTCTAAAAACTATGTAGTTGTCTGAAACCAGTGCATTTGTCTTTTATGTTTTGAGCATTCGTTCTGAGAGACAAATTCACCAATCCTGCACTCTTTTAATAGGTTTTCACTAATACATGTTTTCTTTTTTATGTGTAGGAAAGAATTGACAAGTTTCATGCAGGATTCCAACAACTCTAACATGTTTATTGTAGGGAAGACGATCGATCCTAGTTGTTGAAATTAATTTCTTAAAGATTTAGGAATTTTTACTTTGGTGCTTTAAAATGAACAACAACAAGCTCACATTTTGATTTTGGTGTTGATAAAAAGAACAAATTTCAAGCTTTTTTAACTTAGGAATTTTCACTTTTGGTGATCTAAAATGAACAACAGTAAACTCATATTTTGATTTTGGTGTTAATAAAAAGAACAAATCTCAATATTTTTTAACCTAGGAATTTTCACTTTTGGTTCTCTAAAATGAACAACACAAACTCACACTTTGATTTTGGTGTTGATAACATTGCTCGAGGTGTTTAAAATGAATCAAATTGGAATGAAGTGTTTTTTGTGCATATAGTGATTGGAAAAGATAAAAGTGTTTTATCTTCTCCCCTCGCACCTTTTTGGCGATCTTGGGTGAGCAAAATAACAATTTTAAGCATTACACTTTATTTTTCCAATTTTACCTTAAAGAGGGGGCTTGCCTTGAGATACATCCCACGCTGGAGAACTCATTGCAAGGTCTCGAAGAACATTTACTGGCAGACTATATTAAAGGTTGTGAACTCATAAGAAAGTAGCTTCAATCCATGCTGACAATAGACTACACCTAATCCCATACCTTAAGTGGCCTATAGGTGAGTGCCATATTTCCACATTCACAGTTATCATTAAGAACCAAATTGCTTTAGAAGCCACCCTATTATCCAAAAACATTCTCTGAAAGTGGTGTATTGGAATTTACTTTCGAGAAGTTACTTTCCATGTCCGACTACAGGCCTGCACCATAAGTTGCATGTAAAATCAACTCTTCAGAGCATGAGACAGGCCTACCTAAGAGAATGGTGTCTATCCCCTAGGGTTGTAATTGCTAGTTTATGTTAAATTTGATCCAATACATTAAAAACATATTTTACATCAAATTATTTGTTTGATTTAAAGAAAAAGAACACATTCAAAATAAACACTGAACAAGATGGTTAAACCACAAACCCTTTGATTTAGTGCACACTTGTGAGAGAAGCCTTATGTTTGCACCCCTTTGAAAGGATCTTTCCTTAAAGGTTTCCAAACATTCTAGCTTTTATTTCAGGGTACATTAATCAAAGTAAACATTTGGTAACTATGACTTGGGTGTTGTGATTTCACAACCCAAGTTATAGACATGAAGGTCACATAAGTCCATGCTTTTTGAGTCAGGCCAAGTCTTGTCTTATCACTAGCTATACATCAAAAATAAATAAAAATTTGAAAAAGAGTTGTTCACGAGATCATTGTTCGAACCAAATAAATTGGAAAGACAAAAGGTCATATAGTCCTACATCCATTATTTTCCATCCTACCTATTTGAAATTAAAATAAAGAAAACCATTAGGGTCATTCCTCCACTCATAAGTCCATGATATTAACAGTTACTTGGGACTCACAGATAGTACAAGTAGACTTTCCTGCAACATATCCTCTAGATAAGGAAGTGGAATATAGAATTTAGTCCTTCAACATTTTTATTTCCAAAAATTAGTGCCATCCAAAATAACACTCAAACCCTAGGGTCTTGAGCTTCACAATAACCATCCCATAACACCACCAACTTTATGACCATTTGGTGACTGACTACCCCAGTTCAACAACTAAATCTTGTAGCACCAATTATTAAGCCAAGTCTCACACACATTATAGGTGCACAAACTGACATCATAAGAAGTTTGAGAAACTTTATATTTTTAGAAAATGAAACACCTCACCAGTTTCTCATCGCATCCATTGCCCTAAACGAAGAGGAAGACAAAGAAAACATGGTAGCTAGAAGACCCATATTAATACCTCCCACATGGTAATAATTTATCCACTTCATGATCTCACATAAGGTGAATATCCCTAGGGTAAAGACCATAGGTCATCATTTTAGACTCAAGCATCTAGGTCCAAAATCTCTCAAGAAAACACCTCTAAGTGCTACATAAAAACAAAAACAAATTGGCAAAAAAAATTTATAGATGTGCATCCAAGGACAATCTAGAGTTATATATGTTCTTATTTGGACAAAATCCTAGTCTCTTCCATGATACTGAACTTCTCTAGAGGAAAGAACTAGATTTGTACCACTTTTAGGACAACATCAAGTCTTTAGAATTTAAGTTAGCTAGAGAGTACACCACTTTCCCATAGGATACCTAAGTTGTTTATGACAGCCACGAGATCACAACATAGGAAGAAAATGGAAGCAACAAAGATCAACACTAACATCCTAGCAACAAACACCACAAATGACAGAGGTGGCCCATGAGGATATAAACCAAGCAACCTTACAATAGGGTATTGAGCATTAAAACATCCCAAAACATGTTGATCTATTACCCAAATCACTCTTATCAAGGGAAACAACATCAAGAGTTTCAAAACCCCCATCAAGGAATAAGTCCATAACATCAAAATGCCCTAGATAAAATTGAGAGAGATCTTGAGGAAATTAAATGAAATAAAAATCCAACATATCGTTGATGCCATGTGAAAAGTTGAAACATTACATGTCCACAATAGATAGATATTATTCCACAAACACCTCAATTTCCGCATCAACAACACTTCCAATATAAGCAATATCAAGGTGTACCTCAAATGCAATATCAGGATGTACCTCAAGTGTAATATCAAAATGTACCTCAAACACACAATCAAGGAATTCTGCAAAATCAAGAGCAAAACAATCAAGAAAAGCCATAGAGGAAAGATTACCAACTAGTAAGGAAATTCATCCCTTTAGGAGAAACTTTAGAGGTAATCAGGCATGAACTAGTACAACAGGAACTTATCAAAATTAGCGATAGTCCAACTTATCGTGAAACAAGCTTTAAAGTCCCCTTGTATAACCAATATGAACAATGTGAGTGCCAAAAAATTAAGGCTCACTCAACGAATAGATGTGATACACTTAAAAATATCATCCAAGACCTTATTGAGCAAGGAGAAATAGCTATTGAAAATAAAATTCAAGGTCCATCTACTAATGAAAAAAATGATAGTGTTTCAACCTCAAAAGTTGAAAGCAGTGATCAAGATCTATCTATCACCGATCACATTGACAATGTTTCTACATTATCTAGTGAGAAAGAGGACATACATCAAGATTTTAATCCCAAGCATGATCAAAATAAAGTACCAAAGTCTAGCAATGACCCAATCCAAGATATATTGGTACCATCCAACCTCATGGCAGTACATAGTGATGATCAAGAGACTCTTGCTCCAGCACTTATACCCAATATAGAAAACCTAAGCTAGGAGTCATTATCCATATGTCCACATTTTAAGAAAAGCCAAGGAGCCTTTACAATCAATCCCTTCTTTGAAATTTATCCATGTCAAGAATATGATCCAAAGCATGTCAAAGATGATACCACACAATTCCAAGATCAAGAATCCCTATCATCAAAATATTATAATGACTTCGAAAATATCTTCCAAGACATCCCATATTTTCCAAAGAAAGAAGACATCCATATACTAGGTACACATACATCTACCAATGAGATGCTTACTCCTAATGGAAATTTAGATGATCTTCATCCAAGAAAAGAGTCTCATACTCTTGAAATCATTACCAAGGAATAAGATTCTCCTACTCTTAACATTTGTACATAAGATCAAGACATAACAAAAGCTAGATGCATATCAGAAAGGGATCATGAAGAAGACTATACATAAGTTGTGAATCAAAAACATCCTATATAGACATATCAAAAGGGGTTGAACAAGAGGACTTATACATAAGTTGTGAATCGGAAACATCCTAGGAAGGCATATCAAAAATGAATCATAAGGAAGACCTTTTTATGGACAATAAATCAGAAACACCTCTTGAAGAAGCATTAAAATATGATATTTCACAGGATCAAGCCAAAAATATCAATTAGGAAGGTACCTCACATTTGAAGGAGCCTATCAGTGAGGAAGCTACAACATTTAAAGATCCATAGCAAAGCAAAGAAAGATTAGCACATTGTTTCCAAGGTGAGACATATCCCATTGCAAATAAACTCTTTCAATAGATTCGGTATCAAGATAAAGGATTAGGCCTACATGAACATGGTATCTTAGAACTAATGCAGATTATGGGAAATCCTAAGCATCGAGGCCTTGATTATTCAACAACTTAGGGAACTAAACACATCAAGGATACCTCAATAATAATGGGGGAAACTTTATCTAATGCAAGCATCAACATAAAGAGCACGAAGAGTACTTATGCTAAAATTGCTATCAATGCTACAAATAGCCATACCATGAATTGTAATCCACATTTATTTCCATCCTCTGATTCAGACCAACAACAAGAGAGAAAGATATATCAAAGAAAGGAACAAGTCATTGAAGAAAAAGAATTAACAAAGAAAAATGGACAAGAAAAATTCAAATGGATACAAAAGAAAAAGTAAGAAAATCATCCCTATCAAACTCCATTTTTCAAAGAAACTATGGGAAAAAATCAAAAAGGGAAGTTCATCCATCAACGATGTTCAACAATGCAAAAGAAAGCTTCAAGAGTGACTTACACAGTATATCAATATTTTAGTCCCAATCGAGTCTCCATATCCACCCATCATTGCTCAACAACCCAAGTTTGGAGGGTCAAAGGTTCCAAACTATCAACCAATCCATCTAAATCACATATCCCTCAACGTGCTTTACCATCCATGATATCCAAATCTCACATTGACCATGTTTTGGTAGCAAATTTTTATCATAAGGACTCTAAGGGCACTCTATCGTGATGTGCACATCAAGGTAAGGTTAACTCTGGTATCAAAATGGAAGATAAGAATTATCAAGGGTTACATTCAAGTGCTCGTATCCTAACAAAACAACTCCTCCAAATAGGATATCATTAGCAGATCATGATAGCAACAACGGCCATATCAGCATCAACAACGTCTACATCAACACCACCAAGTGGTTCAAAATGAGCAAAAAAATGGCACCATGATGAAAACCTGGTAAACAGGTGTCTTGTGTGACACCAAAAAAAAAGAAAAAAATCAAGAAAAATAGTCAAGAGAAATAGTCAAGAGAAAAATCGTCCTCTAGTGAAAACTACTATGGTGGCACCTTGGACAAGTACTATGATGAAAACCTAGAAAACAAGCATCATGTGTAGAATTAAGCATCTACATGCACCATTTTAGAAGGCATCTCAGTTTATCCATAATGAACCCAACTCATTGTTTTCAAAATCTAACTTATCTTGATCTTGACAAATGTTTGATATACATTTTACACTTGTTTATGAAAAAATCTTGGCATGGGTGACTATCATTGATCCTACCCTATCCATCATTATCTAATCCATGACGCATTGTCTAAAGGGCATACTTTATCCAAACATGTTATCCTATCACAAGATAACCCATCATCTACATTGCTAGACAATGGGGGAAAATGCTTCCATCTTGCTTCAGAACAAATCTTGATCTATGTCTTCTAACTCACAACATGATCTAGACATCATCCCATTAACAAGGTATACCACCAACGCACTATCAGGGTAACCTTTGAAACAATTCATCCCACAAAAAAGGTGTACCACCAACACACTACCAAGGTAACCTTCAAAGATGATGACAACATCAGATTGTTCCTTCACTCAAAAATTCTAAGATATCAATAGTTGCTTGAACCCCATAGCTAGTTCAAGTAAGCTTTCCCACAACATATCCTCTAGAAAAACAAAGTAATGTATCAATCCAAGTTTTTAACATCTTACACCCCTAGGTAAAAGGGTAAAAATCCAAAAACATCTTAAAAACATAAAAAACAAAACAACATATTTGGGTTATTCCTTCACTCAAGCAGTCTAAGATATCAACATTTGCTTGAACCTCACAGCTAGCTCAAGTGAATTTCCCACAACATATCCTCTAGACATAGAAACATGATATCAATCCATGCTATCGATGTTGTTTACCCAAAAATAGTTCATGCTTTGAGTCAAACGATCGAACTATGTGGTCTTTGCGTGTATAATGTAGGCAAGGCTTTTTAGCCCCCGGGGCCCTAGGTCAGTCCCCTTAGGTTTCCAACATGCTTTATTTCAACTTAATCAAAAAACAAAAAATCCAAACAAATTCAAAAACATTCACAAAATGACAAAACCAATAATCAGATCAAATAGATCCTAAAGTCATCTCTCCCCTAGCTATAGTGGTTCGAGGACCACCTACAATAATTTTAACCCATGATGTTTGGGTTTCACTCTAAACATATCAAACAACACAAAACGATACAAGACATGATGAAAAACAACATTTGGGATGACAAACAAGTAAATGCTAATAGGGTTTAAATGAAACAAAGGAAAATGTAAGATTATGAAAAAAGTGGAAAATTTAACTACATAAAAACTAAAAACCACCTACACCATTGCAAAGATCATGGAATTCTACCCCATTTAAAAAAAAGCACTGAAAAATACTTTTGTATGACCAAGATATGGTCGTTTGAAGATAGGGTAAAATTGCAAGTCACAGAGCAAACAAATGAGAGATTTTAAGATGAGTGCATGATAAAAATGTGATATTTTAAGACAAGTGCATGAAACAAATGTGATATTTTAGGAGAATTGGTTAAAACAAAAGTGCTAGTTTAGAACAATTGCAGAGTTTTTAGATAACTGCACAGTTTTTGAACAAATGCTCAATAACAAATGCGCTAGTTTTGAACAAATACATAGTTTTTGGATAGAAACACAAAAAAACTTGACAAAAGCACCAAAAATGATGCAAATTCTCAAAAATCACTATAACTTTGCTATTAACTAACATAAATTGTGTACATGCATAATGAGAATATAATGAAATGAAACAAGAAGCGACAAGGTACATACTATGAAACCCATACGTAAAGGACATCCAAACTCTCAAAATGTATCCAAATGATATGACACTCCTCAAATCCTTGCCATAGCTCCTTGACAATTGAAAAAACAAAAAACATTCATATAACTTGAAAACACAACAAAACAAACAAAGAAACATCGAAATATAGATCTTTCAAGCAAAAACAATTGCATAAGAGTTGACTATGAATAGACAAAAACAATGCCAAAGTATCAACTACCTATCTTTTTAAAAAATTCCCAACAACATCCTGAGATATGCCTTAACGGATCTGTTCCTACGATTGACAAGATCAACAATGGATAATAGCCCCACGCTAAATAGATATGGTAAGTGATACTGCAACTTTTTTTTTTATCTTTTTGTGGTCTTACTTTTATGTGATTTATTTAATTGAATCATTCCCACGATCTATCAAGGATCTCCAAAAGGATTTAGAGAAGAAGGAATGGGGGAAAATAAGCATCATTTCGATTTGTTGTTTGTAAGATATGTTTGTAATATTACCATGACAAATACTTGCTTATTGATTATGGAAGTTGTATCAAAACAATTCATGAAGCAGTTACATGTTAGGTGTTCTATACCTCTCACTGTGACTGGTCTAAAATGTTTTTCATGCAACCCCCCTATACTTTAAACAAATTTTCCATATGTCTGGTATGAACAAAGATACTCTTTGTTTGTAGAGTCAAATTGCATGCAATAGATACAAATTCACCTTGGTAATTCATACCCTGGAGCATCGTATTTGTATGCTACACCAAATAGGATTGTTCAAACAATGAAGTATCTAAAGTGAAGCAAAGTAACATCATCAATTCTAGCCATCATCATATTTTCTACTAACTAACAAACATCATCATATTTCTTCTAATTAAAATCATCAATTCTATCCATCATCATATTTTCTACTAGCTAACAAACATCTTCACTTTTCTTCTAACTAACATCATATCTCTATCCATCATCATATGTCTACCAACTAACCAACATCATCATATTTCTTCTAATTAGCATTCATCTATCAACATCCATCATCATAAAATAAGACAAGGTATGATTCCTTCGTCTATATCACCATCACATAAACATACAAAGAGGCTTAGTCGAAGAAGGTATATCTCATATATATCATCATCAAAAAGGAATATGTCATAAGTAAATCTGTAGTGCCACAAGTGTGATAGGAAAGTACAAAATCATAACATATATATGAGGTCTCAACTAGACAAATAAATGTATATAACACACATGTCTACAAAATTCCTCTACACCATGAAACAACATGAAGATCAAGTCCCAAAAATGGCAAGACCCCAAAATGCAATCCCATTACATCAAGAAAGTCCCACTCCAACGTGCCCAACTAGGCAATCACATCAAACAAGTGATGAGGAAGTCTCTCTATCATCATGAGCGGTTGGAGATTCACCTACAAGCGACATAAACAAAGACATTAGGGTTTCACTCTAAACAAGCAAAGAAACACAAAATGACACATGCTAGATGACAAACGACATGTATGATGCTAAACAGACACAAGCTATGGTTTACAACAAAGGAATGGTAACAAAATGATGCTTAATAGAAAACAAACATAAGCTAGGGCTTCACTCTAAACAAGAAAAGCAACATAAAACAACACTTGCTAGATGAAAAATGACATGTATGATGCTAAATAGGCACAACGTAGGGTTTTGAATGCAAGTAGGATGACAAAATGATGCTTAAACAGAAAACAAACACAAGTCAGGGTTTCACTCTAAAACAATAAAAGCAACATAAAACAACACTTCCTAGATAACAAATGACATGTATGAGGCTAAATGGACACAACCTAGGGTTTTGAATGCAAGAAGGACAACAAAATGATGCTTAAATGAAAAATGAATGCAAGTTAGGGTTTCAATCTAAAAAAAGAAAAGCGACATAAAAAGACACATGCTAGATGAAAAATGAAATTTGTGATGCTAAAATGGGCACAACCTAGGGATCTAAATGCAAGCAGGATGACAAAAAGATGCTTAAATAGAAAACAAATGCAAGTTAGGGTTTCACTCTAAAACAAGCAAAACAACACAAAAGGACAATTGCTAGGTAACAAATGACATTTCAGATGGTAAAAAGACATAAGACAAGGTTTTGTAATGCAAACATGATGAAGAACAACATTCAAGATGGAAAACAGACACATACTAGGGTTTGGACAAAGCTAAGAGAAAAATGATAGAAAAAGACTTAATTACTAGATTCCAGGACAAATAGTCAATAGGAGACAGACAAATGTGCTAGTTCAGGACAAATGTGTAGTTTTAGGAGAAATGCATAAGATTTTGGGAACAATTTTCAAACAAATGCACGATTTTAGAACTGCGTAGTTTTAGGACAAGTGTGTAGTTCTTAAACAAATGCTCAAAACAAAAGTGTCAATCTTGGATAGAAACACCAAAATCACATGAAAAATGCACCAAAACCAAGATAGATGTGCCAAAACCTCAAAAATAGTGCATTTGTTTGACAGAACTTTGCACACTCAAAGTGACAAAAAAACATGACAAAAGTGAAGGGTGAAAAGGTACATATCGGGGTACCGATGTCTAAAGGTCGTCTATACTCTCGATAGAGCTCAGAATGATGTGGTGCAACCTCGAATCTTGACATTCTCCCTCAACAACTAACAAAATGTGGAATCCAGAGACAAGAATTAACAAATGGAACCAAGAACAAATGAACCAATTTCAAGACAAATTGCCTATATAACACCTCAAGGAAACCCTAATTTCATCTAGGAAACCCTAATTATAGTTAGGAAACCTTCCTACTTACAGATTAGAAGTTCTGAATGAGGAACAATGCACATTAACATAGAATATTCCATCTGAAGACATCGAAATGACAATACAATAGTGTCAAGAGCCTGACCTCAAAACTTGAAATTTTCAGTCAACCTCTTGAGCAGACAACACAGAGTCCTACCATCATTCCACTAAACACTGGAGCATAGTGGGGCATAATTTTTTTCAAAAACCTTAATCATAAAAATAGAATCTTTGAAACAAAGCAACCAGTACTTTGTATCAAAGAGGGGAAAAATGTAGACATGTAAAATTGACTTCACACCTATCACACAACACTAAACGACATCAAAACAACACTAAACAACATTGAACAACCTTGAACAATGTTAAGCCATATGGAACATCTTCTCAACTCATATCAGAATGACTCAGAATCATCCTGTAACACTTCAAAATGACTCATAATCATCCTATAACACTTTGGAATGACTCAAAATCATCCTCTAACACTTCGGAATGACTTGGAATCATCCCAAAAAAACTTTGGAATAACTCAGAATGATCCTGTAACACTTCAGAATGACTCAGAATCATCTCATAACACTTCATAATTTCTCAGAATCATCACATAACATCTCAAACCATCTTGGAATCACATTGAAATAGTTTGAAATCATCCCATAACATCTCAGATCATCTTGAAATCACCCGTAAATAGTTCAGAATCATCCCTTAATATCTCGAAATCACCCCGAAATAGTTTGGAATCATCTTGTAATATCTCAAAATCATCCTTGAATGCTCATAATCATACCACAACATTCCCGCATCACACCACATCACATCACATCAAAACAAAATCAAAATCCCTAATATCTCTATTAATTGAATAATATAACATTATTTAATTAATTAACTTTTTCATCATTTCAGACAAATTTAATAAATTTTATTTATTTAATAAAGTCCTAGAAACCGTAATTCCTCTATTAATTGGATAATACAACATTATTTAATTAATTCACATTTCATCATTTCGACCAATTAAATAAATCTCATTTATTTAATAGTCCTAATCCCACCTTATTTCATCCTGATTAATTAAATTATGCCAATTATTTAATTACATCGCTAAATCACCTTATTCCCCTAAGTGGATTAAATTATTAAATAATAATTTAATTACAACACTTTCCCTCCAAAAAATTGAATTAAATCAAACTATTCAAATCAATTATCAAAAATCAAATCAAAGTAATAAAACTTTGTTTTCAAAAGTCAAACTTGATTTGCACATTCAAATCCCAAAAATGAATTAATTGATTAAATCAATTAATTCATATTCCTCACGCACTTTTTGATTGAGAAAATTATGATTGTTGACTAATCAATCTAATTTGTTAACTAATCAATCTATTTTGTTAACTAATCCATCTATTCAATTAACTAAAACATCACATTCCTAACTAAACCATCACAAAGTTGACTGATCAATCTATTCAGTTAATTGATCAATCAAAGTCTTGACTAGCCAATCTATTTCCCAATCACCCAAATTGTTCAATCAAATTTTCACGATTAGTTCATGTCTAAATCCTCTCAACACACTCCGACCGTTGATCTAGATATTCTTCAAAATAATCTCGATTGTCCATTTCAAATATCATTTTCTATATAACAAACCCCTTTCCTCACAAATAAGGATTGGAGAATTCATATACATTGAGCAACGAAGTTTTGTCAAGATCATCCTTCAAAGAGAGCTTCATTCATCGTCTTTGATCAACTAAACACAACAAGAATTTATCCACACTTTGCATATGAACTTTGGAACCTTCATTGTGATAAGAACAATCCAACATCAAGTGAATACACTCTGCTACAGGATGGTGAAACTATCTTTTGCTTTCATTTCATATGATAATTAGTAGGTTTCTTATTATGTTTGCATTAGTATAGTTCAATTTTGTATGTGTAGGTTTCCATATTTTAGATTTTGAGCTTTTTGGTTGTAGATTATATTTCTTCATTAGATTTCTCTAATGTCCCTCTTAGATCATTAATCTAACGTCCTCATTCCCCCCTCACACACTACTATTGGATCTCTCTTAGATATCCCCAGTATTGTGTCAAAATTTGAGTTCTTAGTGGAGCATCTCTTGGTCTCTACATATGATATTCCAGAGTCACAAATGGATTGTGAGCTTGTTGGTCCTAGTTCACCTTAGTATCAAGACATCTATGACTATCTTAAAGTCCCATACTCTCCCACCCAACCTATCCAACAATCAATGAAAATCCTTCATCCACAAAGCCACTTGATATACCGTCATTAGTGACACCTTACACCACCACAGCTTTGACAACACCCTTCTTCACCATCTCAACACTGATGAAACCTGAACAACCTTATGTGATGTACATGAGGGTATATGTGGATCTCATTCGAGTGGACCAACCTTAACTAGGAAAGTTACGAGACTTGGGTATTACTCACCGACATTGGAAAAGGATGCGCTTTAGTTTGTCAGAACATGTCAGAAATGTTAGGTGCACAACGATCTAATTCATGCACGCACACAGGAACTTAGACCAATCACTTCTCCTTGGACCTTCACATAATGGGGACTTGACCTCATGGAAAAAATCCATCCCTCCTCCTCCAATGGCCATAAATTCATTATCACCACCACTAAGTATTTCACTAAGTGGATCGAAGCTGCCCCCCTGACCTACATCACTAGTAAACAAATTTCCAAGTTTATCATTAATTACATCATCTGTGGGTATGGTGTTCCATATTCCATCATCACAAAAAATAGTCATCCATTCATAAATCAAAAGGTTCGTGAGCTTTGTGAATGCTTCCACATCCAACACCATTTTTCCATGCCCTATTATCCACACGGAAATAGTCAAGCTAAGGTGTCTAATAAATTTTTTTCACATTCTCAAGAAGATCGTCAATGACGTTGGCTGTGATTGGCATCTACAAATTAATCCCACCTTGTGGACCTACCACACTAGCATCTGCACACCCACTGGAGCCACTCCATTTTCCTTGGTTTATGGATCTGAAGCTAGATTTCCCATCAAGGTTGAAATTTCATCTCTTTGAGTCTCCTTGAAGGGATTGATTGACAATGAAGAATATAGATAGTCTCATCTGCATGAACTAGAAATGTTACAAGAAAGAAGAAAAAATGCCTTGAACAACTTACAAGCATATTAGAATTGCCTCTGTAGGAGCTATAATAAAAGAGTAATGGTCAGAAATTTTGAAATTGGTGATTTGGTTCTCATGCAGAATCCAAGGAATCAAGATGATTGAGAGAAACCTAGCAAGTTTGATCCCAATTGGCTAGGTCCTTACATCATTATAATGGAATTTGGTTCTAGTGCTTATCAATTAGCCATGCCAGATAGAGAACAATTGACAAAACCTATCAACATTTTGCATCTACGCAAGTTCTATACATAGCATCAGAGTGCTAGGCTAAAACCTTAAAAATACAAAAAAAATGAAAAAAGAAAAAAAATCGTCACCTTAATGAAAACCTAGAAAACAAGCATCTTGGTGACACCAAAAAACAAAAAAAAAAACTGACAAAAATAGTAAAGAGAAATAAATTCGTCCAATAGTGAAACCTAGTAAATAGGTGCTTTGGATAAGTATCGTGGTGAAATTTTGGCAAGCAGGAATCATGTGTAGTCAATATTTGCTTTGCCATCTACTATCATTCCATATACCTCCATCTAGAATACATAACCATGACAGCTTGACACATTCACTACATTGTCATAAACCCCTGTCATTTCCATCAATGGCTAGCATTGGTTGATGTCAAGCCTTGTATATCCCTTGCCTTTCATCTTGTGCATGCCCCTTTACCATGTTATTCTACTCGGATAGACCTCGACCTGCCTAGGGGAAATACCTTTATCACCTAACTATAGTGGGTATCGCACATGGTCCTGAAAATCATAAAAACTCTTGAAAAAATCATAAAAAGTCATAAAATGTCCTAAAAAAAAATCATTAAAAGTCCTAACAAAAGACCTAAAAATCATAAAATGTCTTGAAGAAAACACAAAAGCAACCATATAGCATCAAAAATCTCAAAAATAGAGTCAAATTCCATCACACCAATCTTGTCAGTAAGTCTTTGCCATAGTTGAACTACGTTGTCTCTACGCATTTTCTACATAGGCAAGGCACATCTTAAATGGGCCCAGGAGACATTAGGTCCATCCCTCTAGGTTTGTCAAACATAAAATCATGACTCGGTCTTTTGTCCTTCAGACAAAGTCATTGGTCATGTCAAACTATGAGGTCTTTGAGTGTATGATGTAGGCAAGGCCATCTATTGATGAGCCTCCGAGGCCACACTAGGTCATTCCACTAGGGTTCATGACACTACACCTGCACACACATCAAACATCTCTTCAAAATGAGAAAACTTTTCATCAAAACCTTAAAACCAGCAACCTTACAACAAAATTTGGTGATTGGATTAAATTGTGGTCTCAAATTGTTCATGTAATGGTTCTGAATTAGTTCCTAGAAATGGCTTCCTCAGTTCATCCTAAAGTGTCAATCTGGGAATGTAGACTTTTGAACCATGTTGTGGTAGTATTCCAAAGAGTTGCAATCAATAAACTAAGGGTTGATGGATGCAAACTAATGTAATCTATATTTGAATAGAATTCTGATTGGAAAACTTCCTATCACATGTGTGATAGGAACCCATGAAGAAATGATTCTGCAGTATAAAATAGATTACTAGCACACAACAGAATAGAACTGAAAATATCTCTACAATAAAACAAAAATATTTCTTGAAATAAAATAAAGAGAATCAAAGTTAAACTACTGAATGTGAATATTCTTTCGACATTAACTAACCATTTAACTCCTTAACTCATAGTGACTTTATTAATCAATATCTAACTATTCTTAACAATACTGATAATAGTTGAGAAGTAAATTATACACACTGAAAAGTATTGAAAAAACCAATAGAGATTAACACATTCACAAAGATAAATCATGCGAATAATAATCTGATGCTTAACACAATAAACAATATGAAACCAATCGAATAGCTACAAAATCACAACATACATTACCACACACATATGTCTAATGAAAATATCACCAACAACTGAGGAAGTAGGCCCTGCGTTCGCTGGCTATTGAGTGATGAAGCTCACAAACACATAATTACTCCATACTAACTATCATTCATTTGGATTGCAGCGACAAATTATGAACACATATTTAATCAACAATAAATGATTTCTATTATGCCTATATCTTAAGTTTTTGGCACACACACACATATCACAGTTGTCTATACCCATAGCAGTCTTACAGATGAAAGCGATTAAGAGTTTTGGTTGTTTGTGGCTTACAACCAACAACCATCGAAAAATAATCAAAAATAGTCTAAAGTATTTTGACATTAAAGTATTACTAATCTTGACACAAGTATAGCCAAAGTGACAAAATGACTTCAACCGTCCTAGTCTACCTTCCACCAACACCCTTCGTGCCTTGTTGTCAACCACTTGAAAAATTCCTGCTACCAAAATCACAAACATAGTTAGCAATAGTCAAAGAAATTGATATTTTTCAGTAGTTTTTACCTTTCCTTCTATTTCATAGAATATCTCTAATTCTTTAACGAAAAGTGACAGGAGCAACTAGAAATACTAGGAAAGATGACAAAGGTTAAAGAAAATAATAGGTAAAATAATGGCATATTTTTCCCCCATCATTTTCCCCCAAGTGAAGACTTTGCATGTCCTCATGCAAAAAGAGTATAGAATACAAACCAGAAGGAGAAGGGGAAAATTTATGTAGAGTGCTAGTAACCTCTATGACACACAACTGATAGAGTTTCTATAACTATTTTTCATGTTCTTGAATTGTTACCACATATGTCTTAGTAAAATTTGCTTGCTCAAGTGTTGCCTTCAACTGATTGATCTCTTTTGCTTGGGATGCGTTGAGTGATTCTGTAGTTTGAACCTATTTCTGTAGGGTTTCATTCTCTTCACTCAATTTAGTCACCAAACTCTACATGTTGTGGATTTCATCATTAGTTAGTAGGGGATGCTCTTCTTCATATTCTTCTTCTGCCTCTGATTCATGTTTTTCTTTTTGTTCATGATGGGAAATTGCAATATTTTCCTATTCCTGAGTATCCAACACATTCACTTCATTCTCTATTCTCTATTCTCTCTTCTAATTGGTTCCTTCCTTCCTGATTAGTGGTATGAGGGCTTTGATCTTCAGGTTTACCAAGGTCATCATCACTTTTAGCTAGTGCATACTCATTCTAAACAATTTCCTTGTCAAGAATTTCTTCTTGGTTGACTGGTATCCCTTTTGAGACTGGAGAATTCTAGGGTGGTATTTCAAGGTTTTGTTTAGGCCTCTCTTGGTTTTGTGGAGATTCCTCAGAGTCTACTTGCCACTTCTTTCTCTTAATGATTAATTCTCTGGAAACAACTGCTATTCTCTTAGTCTTTCGGGAGACTAAAGCTACTATTTCTCACTCTCCAACCTCTTCAATTTTTTGAGGGCTTAAACCACTAGTTACATTAGCTAAATTTTCTAGCTTGTCTATGAGATCAATTGACAATTGTCTTTATTCTAAAATAGGAGCTGAGGTTGACCCACTACATCATTTCTTCTCACCCCTAGAGCCAGGTGTAGTGGTTTCAATATTTTTAAGATTAGGCCATCTAGTGTTGGAGCCCTTAACCTTCTTACTACTAGACCCTAGGGTTTGTAATTCTCCTTTTTTAGAGCTATCAGAAGGGGCTTCTGACTCGAAATCCTCAGTGTGTTCATTACCCTCTTTCAAATTTGTATGACCAAACTCCTCTTCCTCTAAATTACCAGAATAATTTTCTACATTGTGGGAATCCTCTTCTATAGAGTGTTCTGAAGTATTAGGGCAGTCATTCTCCATAGAATTTTTAGGGGTTTCATCTACAACAAATGAGTCCCAGTCCCTAGGAGGTTAGAAATTATTCTATTTTTTACAATCAATAGTTTGATAAGCCCATGATGGGCTAATGAATTTTCACTACCCCTTTGGACTGCTTTTCACATTTGCATTATGGAAGAATAAAGAAAGAAAGGAATATTTACAAACACACCGCATCTCAGATGTATCGTGAGTCAAAATTTCTTGGAATAAACATACACATACCTCCCCTTATAGGTTAAGTATTGAATAAAAAACTTTGCCACATCATTCCAGGGAGCTAGAAGTGAAGCTAACTTTGTGCCCTAACCAGAAACTACTTTGACTGACTCCCAATGCTTTAGGAACTTTTTACGGAGGGATTTAAGCTCTCTTTCGTTTGAAGAATTATCAAGAAAATAACTTTCCCTTGTTAATAGAAATGTCGTAACATCCGCTATGTTTTCAACTGAAACGAGAATCTCCAAACCATGAACTCACACCTATTTAGTGTTGCAGGTGGCTACGAACTCACGAGAAAACTTCTCTTCATATTCCCTCAACATTTTAAATATGCATCCCATCTTTCTTGCTTTAATATTTTGTATGCCTCATACATCATCGGAGCCTTTAGGTCACCCATTATTGTTGGTTCATAATGGTGCCTGTGTTCTCCTGCCATATCCTTACAAGGAGGTGCAATATGAATAGTCCATAGTTCAAACTTGGTAAAGTGTATGGACAAAGTCAGTTAACAAAAATATCTACTACCAAGGATAGTACAAACTTAACTAGTAGCCAAATTAGGAATTTAGAATGGTAGTAAGAAATGGTTTATGGTATGTTGGTAAGGAATGGTGGTTTCATACTATGATTACAGGTAAATAATAATAATTACTAGTGGTATTAAGGAATGACCGAATAATGATAGTTATGACAGATCACATTGAAAATAAGAGGGTATAGATATGAAGGGACATGATTTTAAATGGGAAGGATGAGACACGATGGATGATGTGACACCCCCCCAGCTTAGTAGGTTACCCATCTGCAGGGGATGTCACAAGCATTAAATGAACTGATGATATTAAATAAAATAAAAAGAAAAGAAAAACATGTGAAATACAATTATCAATGACCGCTGATGGGATGAAGTGGCAACATGGTGGTGCTCGTGGTGAAACCGATGTTGATGCAAATGCCAACCTAGTAGTAATGATAGGATGACAAGAGAGCAACACAAAAGGTATAGTCATGATGGAACCAAAATGAAAATGAATCAACCAATTAGCGAGCTCCTCATGTAGAAGAAAGCACAAGAAAAATGTAGTTGAAAAGTATGGTGGCTGACAAGGTGGCATTCAACTAGTAAGAAGATCATGAAATTAGCCACAGAGAAAGGAATACGGGCTAGCGGACATAAAAAGAAAAAGGCTCCTAGTGAAGAAAAGAAAGGAACCCTAACCAAAGGATATTCACAATAGTTCCTCTCACAAAGGTGACAGGAATGCAAAACAATATGGGCAATGGTTGTTGGGTTAAAGCCACAAACAACCATTGTGACGTGAATGGTAGAATCGTGAATGGAGGGGTGTGGAAACTAGATAGGAATGGGGAATGATATATATGGTGATAGGTCAAAAAACCATGGGCTAATAAAATACCAACCAGTGGAGGAACCTAAGTAGAGGTTCTTAACAAGAAAATGACAAGAATAATGGCAAAGCATATCACTGAGAGACAGTAAAGTACATGCCATGGTTCAAAATAGGAGGTCAAAAGAAGACCCTAAATGAATGGAATGAGAGACCCAAACACCTGCAACTGAAAGGAAAATAGTTCATGGTGGGAAAGTGATAGGAAGGTGGGGTGCCAATTGCTGAAGAGATTTTTTTTTTTTAATGAAAATAGACCATCGGTTTCCCGTTTTTCAATCTACCACTACTTAGTGGCACCAAAAAATCTGTTTTCACCACTAAGGTTATTCAACAAGTAATGCTCACTGGAAACCAGTTTTTGAACATTAATCGACCAACAATGCCCAAAAGGATTTTCATTGTTGGATCTTTTATTGCTTCTTTCTATTTATTTATTTGTAATTTATTGATCAATTCTAAAGAAGGCCAAAAGGAACAATAGTAAATTCATTTTCCACATCTAAAAATAAAGCTTCTTTGGAAAGAGGCTTTTTGTACAGTTTGAGGCGATGACCATTGATGAGGAGAGCTCTTCTTTCAGAGTCCACTGTACAGAGATGAACAATTCCATTAGCATATACTATCTAGATCTTGTAGGGTCCCAACCATCATGTGTGAAACTTTCCTTTGAAGTCATGGAAGCGGGAATCATATAAGAGTGCCCAATCTCCAGGTTGGAATGAATATTGTCGGATGTGATGGTCAAGCCATAAAGAACGCTATTTTTGAACAACCTTAGTATGGAAGAGTGCTTCCTAGCACAATTCATCTAAGGAATTTAGTTGATCAATGCATGCCTTTTGTGCATCAAAAAGACTCATACCCAACTGTAGTATAGTGAGAAGAGTTTTTATCTCAAACTCAATGGGAAGAATTTCCTTCTTACAATAGACAAGTTCATAAGGGTTCAAATTAGTGTTGGTCATCCACATTCTTCGATAGGCCCATATATCTTTAGGGACTCATCCAACCCAATCACACTTATGAAGAGAAACTGTCTTAGTAAGAATATTCTCAATCTCCTTATCAATGACTTCTACCTACCCATTGGCTTGAGGGTGATAAGGTGTAGAGTTGTGATGGCGGATTTTATACTCATGAACTAAGGTAAAAATGAGCTCTGATGTAAATTGTGGTCCTTGACCCATGGTTATCTCTCACAACACACCAAACCTTGTGAAAATCTCAGAGTATAGGAAATCTGCTACTTTTTTTATCTCTGGCATGCTTCATGGCTACCACTTCAACCCACTTGGTTACACAATCGATACACACAAGGATGTATTTCATATTTATTGATGGCGAGTTGATTGGGCCAAAAAAATAAAGGCCCCACTTCTCGAATGGATCTATGGAAAACTGCGGGTGTAAGGGAATCTCATCGGAACATGTAGGGCGACCCATATGTTGACATTTTTTGCAATGATGAACATAGTGTTTAAAATCCTTGTGGATTGTAGGCCAATAGTGGCCTATAGTGAGAATATTTTGAGTGGTCCTATGAGTAGCAAAGTGTCTTTTGCATGGTTTTATGTGGCATGCACGAAGTATATCAAAGACATCGTCTTCGGGTACACAACATTGCATGATGTTTTCAATGCCTGTGTGGAAGAAAAATCCATTGATCCATGTGTACTATCCATTAGTCCAACCAACTTCCATCATTCCCTCGAAGATAAATGTTGTGGGAACTTGCATGTAACAAAATAGTTTGCAATATCGGTGAACCATGGGCTCTTTGTTGATATGGCAAAGAGGTTCTCATCTGGAAATACATCATCAATTGGAGTAGGTTCATCTCCTAGCTATTGTAACCTGGACAAAAAGTCTACATCCACATTTTCTCAACCGGGCCTATCAAGTATAGTTATATCAAATTCCTGAAGTAAAAGCAACCATATAATAACTCTACTAGTTACAACAGGTTTATTCATTAAAAATAGAATTATCGAATGATCTGTGTGGACAAATACTTTATAACCAATAATATAGTGACACTTATTAATTGCATACACAACAACTAAAAATTATTTTTTAGTTACTGTGTAGTTTACCTCAGCTCCTGTGAAGTTCTTGCTAATGTAGTAGATGGAATAGAAGAGATTATCTTGTTTATGTCCAAGCATAGCTCCCATCGAACAATCTGAGGCATCAGTGTGAATATGAAATGGTAGCTCCCAGTTTGGACCTCTAAGGACTAGTGTGGTTACAAGTTTTGTCTTGATGGCCTCAAAGGCTTCTTGACACTTAGGTGTCCAAGAGAAAGCAACATATTTAGCTAATAAGGCAAACAAAGGAGAGGCAATCTTGCTGAAATTTTGGATAAATCTTCAGTAATACCTTGCATGACCAAGAAAACTACGAACATATTTTTGGCTAGAGGGTGTAGGCAAGTCTTGAATAATTTGATCAATAAATGGTAATGGAAAAAGATCCTTTTTAGTAGCTTTATTTAATGCTCTATAATCAACACAAATTCTCCACTTACCATTTTTCTTAGGAACTACAACTAAAGGAGAGACCCACTGACTATCTAAAATAGGATATATAAAACTGACATTTAACAGTTTTTGTAACTCCTCCTTAACTATTTCACGCAAGGCAGGGTTGAGCCGACATTGGGGTTGCCTAACTAAACAACTACCTTCTTCAATGTAAAAATGGTGGGTGCGGGTGTTAGGATGAATGCCAGGCAAGTCTTGGTATTCCTAGGCGAATGCATCTTTGTTTTTTCTAATCATGGCAATAAGGTCTTGGATTTGTTCAGGGGTTAATTGTGGGTTAATATTAAGTGTGCGATTAGGAAAAATTTCCATAGCTTCTAATTGTGTATGTGAGCAAATGGCTAAGACTTGGGAGGTGGATGGAATATCACTTGAATTTGTAGAAGATAAGAATGAACCATACAAGCAGTTATGGGGCAACAACTGATGCAATGTGATAAAGTACTGAACAAATCATGAACTACCCACCAACTAAAAGTTACCAAAAGGACATTGAGTATTTATACCTAAATGGAGGACCATGCTTTCAAAAATTTCATTAAACGTATACTTGTTCTGAAGAAAATTAACAAGAATATTATCCTCATTAGGTTCCTCCATATCTAAGGCTTTATCAATTGTTAGAATTGGCAATGACTCATCTAAGTCACTATCAATCCAAACTAGGTCCTCTGTCTCTAATAAAGGTTGCGTTGGTGGGTATAGAGTCAATTGTTTCTTGTGCTCTCCATTAGAAATGACCATGTTCCCCAACCAACAATTGATAAATGCATCTACGGTTGCTAACCAAGGTCATCCAAAAATCAAGGGGTATCCTCTCGACTTAATTTTTGGCTACAAAATCACAAAGTCAGTTGGGTATTCCCATGAATCAATAGAAAGGATTACATCTTCAATCATACCTTCAAGCTTGACCAAAGAGTGATCTACCATTTGAAGAAATGTGGGAGTAGGTCTAAGTCCCTCTAATGATAGTATTTCCTTTGTTTCATTTGTCATAACATTAATTGCAGCACCCAAATCCACAAGGGTATTAGGAATAATTACTTTGCTGATAAATACCTTAATGATAGGACTCCATGGATCTGAGTAATTTGGACTAGTTATGTTCCTGAGCATAATATCATCCAATTTTCTAACGACTTGGACGGTCTTCAGGTCTTGCTTCTTCTTCTACTTCTAAGTACATAAATCTTGAATTATTTTTGTATAGACAGGGATGTCCTTAATAGCTTGCAACAAAGGAATCTTGATGTTAACATTGTGTAACTAATTAAAAAAATAAAATTCAGGTTGAGAGTACTCCCTTTATATTGGTTTAGACTAAAATCATTTGGGGAAGGGAGGATCTTTAGCTAGCTCTACTTCTGACTTCATTGATTTTTGTAATGGTGGTCCCTTGAAGAGCCTTCCCCAAACTTAACTGAACTCCATCTAGTTCTAATGTATTTATACCATAGGTGGGGTAACCTGTTGCCTCATTATTATACACAGGTTGGGTTGCCTTATTGTTGGGGTTTCGATTTAGTTGTGCTAGCATTGATTTAGGTCTTTGTGGTTGTGTTGGATGGTTTGCTAGATTGATGGGATGAGCGATCAATGATGGTAGGGCTAGAAGAAGTTCTTGTGACTATTGGTATGGGTTGATCCTAGGAGGAGGAGGAAATTGTGATTGTGATGGAAATGGTTTTTGTTGGTATGGTGATGGTTGTGGTGATTGTGGCCTCCATTCCTATTGCCATGACTATGAAGTATACTAATATTGTGGCATCCATTGAGGGTATGGGGGTTGTTTCCAACCCCCATACCATCCCAGTTGATAAGAATTGGGTTGGATATGTCCAGGGGAAAGATAATCATTCATCATGCTAGGTTGCATTACTCAGGGTGGAAAAGGTCACCTAGGGGCCATGTAATAGACAGGTTCCTCAGAATATTCCATTTCAGGCACACTTATAGGAAGAGACCTCAAGGTAGAATTCCTACTGACTTCTTCTAGGGATGAGATGTTTGTCCTTTAGATAGAAAATTCTCACTATCGTGTCTCTTGCGACATGTTGGACAAAACACAGCCAAGTCCTTCTCGGCTTCCTCTTGCTTCCTACGGGTATAAAGAGTGTCTATCTATTTTCCCATATGTCTAAACAAATATGTTTTAAGTTCCTCAAGAAAATTGCCTATTTCACGTTTGATTATACCTGTCCCATTTCCTGCAGTATAAGGCTTGGTTGGATAGTTTCTTCCCAAAGGATGAGACCTCAAATAGTTCCTACAAATATCACATATATTGTCAAATCCCATTTTGGAGATATTCCCTCTACTTATTAAATTTAATGCTTCCATAGCATCATCTCTTATGCCCCTAAGAAACAAAATTTTAATACCATCATCATTTAGTCCTTATTGGCGAGACCGTTGAAGACTAAACATGGAACATTCAAGGTAGTCCTCCATGAATTCGTCTTCCTTTTGAGTCATGCAGAAAATTTCATCCCAAACCTCCTTTGTTTTGTAATATGCTTTGTACTTGTTCAGGAATAATTATTTCATGACTACCCATGTTCTAATGTTCCTAAGGTCCATAAACCATCATAGGGTAGCATCCTTTAATGTAGCTAGAAATAGTTTGAGTTTTTGTGCATCACTTTGATAGTCATAGTTGTGGCACAACACATCAAATTCAAACAAAAACATGTCAGGATCCTCAATTGAAAGACCACAAAAAACATGCAAAGCAAAATGAGGAATGTTCTTCATAGGAGCATCTTGTTTAGGATGTGTAATTGGAAACTCAAAGGCAATCAGATTATTGTTGGCCAATGGCCTATTATGATTATCATTGTTGTTATTGTTGTTTCTCTCATTATTGTTGTTGGGATCCATGACTTGTAATTCCCATGGGGTAAAATAGGTTTTAAATGGATCTTTCATTTTTGAAAATGGACAAGCTTTAGTCCTGTAAGAATCTTGGAAAAATATTTCAACTTTTTTGCATAATATCTCAGAAGAGCTTGGACGAGTACCTACGGGTGTCTAAACAATAGTGGTCTCAATAGCACACTTCTCGAGATTAGATTCGAGTAATTCTAATGATTGCAACTTAGATTTCAATTTCTCTTGAGTTGAGCTACTTCCTTCAATGGGTGATTTTGACTTGTCTTGTGACTCTTCGGATTGTGGACACTCAATGGATGGTTTTGATTTATTTTTGGGTTTTTTAGGTTGTCAACTACTTCCCTTTTCTTTTTTAATGAATCTTCCTCTACTATCCCTACTATGATCCATGCACCTAAATGACTTATGACAATTAAAACTAAGGGTAGTTGTCCAAATGAGGTTGACTATCGCATGGAATTTCTCCTTAACACAATGCTCCTAACTCATTTTACTAGAAATGCAGGCATTTAACACCAGTCCTCAGCAACAATGCCAAAATGATTGGATTAAACTATAGTCCCAAATTGTTCTTGTAATGGTTCTGAATTAGTTCTTAGAAATGGCTTCCTTAGTTCATCCTAACGTGTCAATCTAGGAACGTAGGCTTTTGAACTGTGTTGTGGTAGTATGCCAAAGAGTTGTAATCAATAAACTAAGGGTTCATGGATGCAAACTAATGTAATCTACATTTGAAAAGAATTCTTATTGGTAGACTTCCAATCACATTTGTGACAACAACCCATGAAGAAATGATTCTGCATCAGAAAATAGATTACTAGCACACAACAAAACTAAACTGAAAAGATCTATACAACAAAACAAAAATATTTCTTGAAATAAAATAAACAAAATCAAAGTTAAACTATTGAATGTGAATATGCTTTTGACATTAACTAACCATTTAACTCCTTAACTCACAGTGACTTTATTAATCAACATCTAACTATTCTTAAAGATACTGATAATAGTTGAGAGGTAAATTATACACACTGAAAAGTATTGAAAAAACCAATAGAGATTAACTCATTCACAAAGATTAATTATGAGAATAGGAATCTGATGCTTAACACGATAATCAATATGAAACCAATTGAATAGCTATGAAATCACAACATACATTACCACACACATATGTCTAATGGAAAGATCACCAACAACTGAGGAAGTGGGACCTTCCTTCACCGGCTATTGAGTCATGAAGCTCACAAGCATAAAATTACTCCATGATAACTATCATTCATTCAGATTGTAGCAAAAAATTATGAACATAGATTTAATCACTAATATATTATTTTTATTATGTCTATATCTTAAGTTTATGGCATACACACACACACACACATATATATATGACAATTGTCTATACCCATAACAATCTTGTAGATGAAATTGAATAAGCGTTTTGGTTGTTTGTGGCTTACATCCAACAACCATCGAAAGATAATAAAAAATATCTTAAAGTCTTTTGATAGTATCTTAAAACAACATAGCAACTCAAAAAAGATTTTCTAATCTCGACACAAGTATAGCCAAAGTGACAAAATGACTTCAACCAACCTAGTCTTCCTTCCACCGACGCCCTTCATGCCTTGCTATCAACCACTTAAACATTTCATGTTACCAAAATCACAAAGATAGTTAGCAACAGTCAAATAAATCGGTATTTTTCACTATTTTTTACCTTTCCTTCTATTTCATAGAATATCTCTTGTTCATTAACGAAAAGTGATAGGAGTGATAGGAAATACTAGGAAAGATGACAAAGGTTAAAGAAAATAATATGTAAAATAATGGCATATTTTTCCCTCATCATTTGGAACTCATTTAATCAATAGTGGCATGCGGTCAAACCTATCATCTCATCAAGCACTATCAAACCAAGTCAACCTATCACCTCTCGGTTATACTTCGGATATGTCCTTATGAAGAGATAATCTCATCATTTATCAATCACTTTAGGATGTGTGCTTCCTAAGCATTTTCATCATCATCTATCCTTTTGAGGGATTCTCCTGACATTCAAGAATCGATCCTCTCGGCATCAACATCATTTAGGATGTGTCCTTCCTGAATTTGGCATCACTTTACATTTGACAATTTATATCTCATCAACCTTGGCATCCCGCCATCAAAACACTTGACATTTGAACATTGGAAAAAAATTTGGAAAAAACTTGGCAAACATTATCTATCTTTTTGAATATCATCATATTTCTAGTTCCTTTCATCAAATGAGCCACAACGTATTATGATGATTTTCCTTGACCTTTTGTATTATCCTGTGACTAATTTCTCGAGGATGTCCTAATATCAGGATTTAGAGGAGCAATGAATGTAGTATGATGATCATCTTGTCTATTTTGACTGTCATGTGGCTAGTTCCTCGAGGATGTCCTGACATCAAGATTTAGAGGAGCAATGACATTTCATTACTGGTCTTGTCTATTTTTGGTTGGTTATGAAAAAATGACTAGGGGCAATTACTTTCCTTGTATGAATCATGATCATCCTTCTTTGTGGCTGCTTTTTCTATGTGATGGTTCAACCTTGCACACTATTGATCTATGTCATATTATAGTGTTTTTTGGCCATCACAACAATCCACCCAATGATTATTAGAGTTACACCTATTAGTACTTTGGAAAATATTGAAGGATCCTTTTCTACACTAACATGCATCTCTTTCTTCACACTAACATCCATCTTCTCCCCCATCTAGTCCCTTCCCTCCTCTTGTCCCTTGATGATATCTTGTGACATACAAAACATAATTGCATACATGATCATATAGAAATTGCATTAACACATGTCACATTTGCATACATTCATAATAGCATTTACATTCCCATGGCATTTATATAACATATAGGTTTATCATTTAGATATTGCATACATCAAAACATTACTTTCATCTAATCATTTGCATAACATATAGACATCATAATCATCCATATCATCAGTGCATACATTAATACCATCATAACATCGTACAACACATTATCCATAAAACACACATAAACATCCACATAATTATAAAGCATGGTATTCATCTCATCATATAGACTATCATTATCATCAACATATAAACATAGGATCATCATGGCATATAATCATAAAGTAACCATAATAAGTGTATCATTATATCATCACATAAAGCACATCACATCACATCACATAAAGTATAATAACATCATAATGCATAACATCATAACACAAAGCATGTAGTCTACATCAAAATTATCTCATATATATCTAAAAAATAATCATGTCATAGAATAGCATCTAGTGGAATCCCAAAAATGCAGCTCACAAGCTTGAAAGTCAATGTATACAATGTCTCATTATAACAATAAACATAACATATGCCCTAAGTTGTGCCCTCTCCATCTTATTGGTGTGAGGAGTGGGGTGATCAGTGCTCACTCATGAGCTCAAATGTAAATTGTATCAATGAGGTGGCCTGACTTTGAGAAGCTGATAGATCAATCACCGGAGGAGGCTGGTTGTGCTGAGATTGGTGTCTTGATGACATCGACCGATGGCTACTACTAGACTTGTGTTTTGATGAGTACCTCTAGTTCTGATGGGATCTGTGCCCAAATGACTGCCCTGATGATGTGGACCCTCCTACACTATTGTGGCTCTGGCTACTGTTGTGATTCTAGCTACCACTCCCTATCCTACTCTATGATCTAGATAATCTAGGATTTCATCTCTTTGGTGGTACGACCTACTCATATAGTACTCTGTATCATCCTCAACTCTCACTGACCTTTGATAACTCCCTGACCATGTCCCCTATGGGCCCTGTACATAGCTCTACAAAAACCCTCACCCACCTCTCCGCCTCCTATTGGATCACTGCCTAATCCCTCTCCACCCATACCACCTCCAACTTTGCTACAAGCACCTTGTTCTTAGACAAGGCATCATTTAATCTGCTCTGGAGATCCACTAGCCTTTGATCTGCTATAGCTTCTCATAGAAATTCTAGTATCATGTCCCCCTCCTCCCCCTCTATGATATGATTCTACAACCACCTCTCAGACTCATCAATATCATCCTTGCCCTTGATATCAACATCCTCTCCGCCAATATCTAATGCTTGATGATCTCCAAAAATATCCTCCTCTCCTATCATCTCTCCCTCTAGCTATACCTCGACCTTAGCACTAACCTTTTCCTCCCACCTATCTAACATCCTCCTCTCTAATGGGCAACAATGGTGCTCCACCCACCCACTATCAAACTCTCTTGGGTTGTCTCCTACTATCGTCTCCTCTCCTCCTCCTCCATCCTCTGCCATCCCCTCCATCATCACCACCACCATCTTTGCCACCCCTCCCACCATCTCTCTAGCCTTCGTCTATCCCTCTACCACCATCTCTCCCTCCTCATCCTCCCCTTTGTACCTCTGGTATCACTAATTGTCGATCAATTGGCGCTAGTCCATCTGAATCTTTCAGTGGTATCAGCCTATGCACCTTCCACCAAGCATCATACTCTGGTGAGGTCCCTACATCTACTCCCCCCACTCCATCCCCACCATTGTGCTACCAACCCATCAATCTATTGCTCTGCTTCGGGTACTGCTATGGGAGATCCCCACATGGTCTCTCTCGATGATCGTGCATACTCGACCGTCCCTATAGGAACAACCTACTGCTCTCCAAGCTGACAAAGTACCCATTGGGGTAGGTACATCTCAATGATGCATTGGCTCTAGATGGTCCTCCCAATCAAATATATGAATTACTAGCAAAATGTCAAATGCTCCTCCTCCCTCAACCATTGTAGACAATCTCTATAGGGCCTCTAAAAAAAACTCATTAGGGTATCAATCCTATGTCACCAATAACCTGTATCCCCCACTCGATTCTATGTCACTAACCCTGCATAAAAATATACATAGGGCATCTCCTCACCCAACTGTTAAATCTAAACCGATGGGAAAAATATGGGAATGTGCCCCCAAGACTAGATCATCAAAAGGGTGCTCCCATAGCTAATACTCTGTCCATCCTGATAGGCCACCTCATGTAGATTATGATAAAGCATCCCCAACAAGCATGGCCCTCATGAGAAAACTATCTTATCCTGGCACATCCGAAACTAGTACATCGCCCCATCCAATTGAAAATCTGTGTTTGCAGTGATCAGGAATAAGGACTTTGGCAATCAGTATGAACAACATGACATCCCAATGAGCATAGTGCTCAGCCATAAACTCCCATTGGATCTCATAACCCTAGATACCAAGACCTACATTGTCCATAGACTCATAGTACTCTATCATAGCCTATCATCCTCTATGGGGATCATAAACTATCCGCTCTCCGCTAATCAGGATGTGAAGTATCTTGTACACATCCTCCAATGTAACAATTGCCTCCCCTATCAACATATGGAAGGAATGGGTCTTTGAATGCCACCTCTCATACAAGGTTGTCAACAGTCCCCTATTTTCTTAGATAATGGGCATGTAGGTAACATAGTAAAGGCCTAGTCTCATCAATCGTTGTCACTCACTATCTTGCATCTGATCTCAAAAAGCATATGTGGTCGGTCTAAACACATGTGTGTAAATGGGCACTAGTCATTTCTACACATGCAAAAATGTGAGTTAGCACATATTGAATGTCATGGCAAAGCATCATTACTATCTATCTAGTCAAAATTGCATTAGAAAAATGAGTCTAAGCTAAGTCAACCCTGGTCAAAGTCAAATGCATCATGTTGACTTCACTTGCATCGCACCAAGCCACATGCGTCGTTCCATCTTGCAAATGCGTCGTGATTTGTCGATTGTGTCATTTGACCTTAAATTTGTGACAATTTATAATGCTTACATTGTTTCACAAGTTAATTGTGTCATTTGATAACTTTTGTGTCATGTGGTATGGCATATGCATCGCCATATGGCGATTGCTTTGCTAAACTTAACAGTTGCATTGTACTTTGGCGTTTGCATCCTAAGCCCTATCAATTACGTCATTTTATAATTTGGTCCTACCCATCCCTTGCATTTTCATTGCGATGCATCAAAAACATGCAACACAATTATGATTGTGGCTTACACGAATGCATATGCATTGCAACACATTCGTTTCCCTAGCCTAAAACCCTAATAAATGCATGAAAATTAAAAAATGAAAAAGTCAAAAAGGGGTACTTAACGGTGCCTTTGCGCCCTCTAGCCATTGGAATATCCTGACCTGGTAGTCGTGGTGCTCTATCGCAGGAATCGCCTTTTTTTTGCTCGCCTCTCCTCACTCTGAGCTCTCCAAATTTCTAAAGGCAAATGTGAAAATGACATGTCTTTTACCTTTTTCAAACCTATTTATAGGTTGAAAACTAGGGTTTTACCTTTTGGGTTATTACTGGTGGCTCTTTTCACCAACTTTGACTGAGCTTTTGGCTACCTTAACGTTGTCCAATTTTGAAACTAATTGCATCATTGATTTTTTGGCCATCAAATTGACTTATTGGGACACTTTCCAAAAATTTCTAGCCCTATGCCCAAATTCACAAAATTTCCCAAGGGGGCATAGGCACTCTGTACCTTCACTGGGGCATGTTTCCGACTATTTTTCTTTTCCATAACATGATAAATTGCATTATAACAAAGAGGGGCAAAATGTAGACACATAAAATTGACCTAGGCCTTCGAAGTTCATTTTCTCCATAATTCTTCTAAAATATAATTAAAATACTCAATTATGTCCTTCTATCCAAATTCAATTATTAATTAAATAATTCTCAATTATTTAATTAATTCACATCCTTTATTCCTCTTGACTATTTAAATAAATAAATCATATTTATTTTATACACCACTAATTTCTTATGTCCTCATTAATTAAATAAATTATTAAATTTATTTAATTAGTCCATTTATTTCCTCCTAATTATTTAAATAAGTAAACTCCATTTATTTATTTAAATATGTCTCTAATACTAATGTCTTCTCATAATTAAATAAATCCACCATAATTTATTTAATTATTGGTCCACTTCCTCCACAATTAAATAATTAAAATTAATTATTTAATTGTCCCATTTCCTTTCCACCAAATTTAAATAAAAACATTTATTTAAATTTCCCTCTTTCCAAGTAAATAATTTTAAATTATTATTCACTATCACATGTTCCCACCACTTTTGAATTAAATTAATTTTTAGTTTAAAAAGCCACATCACCTCTTGTGGGAATTAATTTTAAATTTCTATTTTAAGTCTCCACTATCATCTTTGTTTGTGCCACCTCTTCTTGTCACATGTATTCTCCACCTTTGATTTGATTTTTCTAAAATCAAATCTCAGCCCTCCATTTCCAATTTTAACCTTACTTTTCCCTAACCCTAATGAGGGATTGTCACATGCATTTATGGCCATTGATCTTAGGGCATCTTCCATCTTTCAATCTTGTCCCTCCATCTAAAATTGACATTTCTATAAAATGGCAATTTTACCCTCATTTTGACATCCACTATCCACATCTCTTGCTTGCATACTTCTTTTCATTTCACTAACATTGTCATTTTGTAGGTTTTTCTATTGCATATAGGCTTAGTTTTACTTGCATTTTCATGAAATCTGTTGGAACTAGAATTTCCATAAAAAATTCTAAGTATATTATCAATTGAAATCCAAAAATCATGCTATCATTTTCATAAAATCACTTTATTGCCATCCATGGAGCCAAAATAACCTTTTACTAATGTACCGCTACCTAATTATCTACCCTATATAACCCTCACCTCATACATCCTTACCACAGCCTATTGCAAAATGACTCATAGTATTAAGGTAAAGGAAGCTAACACTATATCATTTTACCATTTTACCATGGAGGGTTAAAACTTAGCCCATGGTAGAGTGGTATAATGATCAGTATTAACAAAAGTAGAGTGTTATACCATAGATGGATGGAACATAGCCCACAGTAGAGTGGTATAATGATCAGTATTAAAAAAAGGAGACCACTATACTATGGAGGGATGGAACATATCCCATGGTAGAATGGTGAGATGAAGAACAATGATGAAGGGAAACTGCTATACTGTAGAGGGTTAGAACAAGACCTGCAGTAAAGAAATACACTTGAGAATAATAATAAAAGTAGACACAACCATATGGCACGAAGAATAAATATAGCCCATAGTAAAGCGATATAGTAAATCAAGGTAAAAATATGCATTGCGATACCACGAGGGAGTGTAAAGTGACATGA
>CM021109.1:273871344-273958114 GCA_007115665.2 Sequoiadendron giganteum | reverse complement strand
TCTTTAAAAGATAAAATATTTCATGTCGACCCATGAAATATAATGAAGTTTGATAAAAAAAATCGATGATCGACAAGCTTAGGCTAAGGGTCTGGTAATAACAATGAGCCAAATGACACGTCATTACTAAAACAACTGACAACTTGGTAGGGGGGTCAAAAAAGAAATATAACACAAGAGTTTTGGGGCCTAATAAAATGTAAAAAATGTGAAGTGAGGGTATTAAACCCCAAAACCCCAGGGCAAACCATGAACATCAAGGTGAAAGGTTATGAAAATTTCAAGGAAACCATCAAAAGATATCAAAATTTTGAAGTTCCATCAGTGGCTCCACATTTCGGATACATACCACGGTGGAACATGTGAAATCCAAATCTTAATTGAAACCCGGACCAACAAATAGAGACAAAACCAAGAACTTGTCCAGACAAGACAAGAAGACACAACAAAAAAGGAACAAACCACACCTAAATATAAAATATACACAACTGTACAAGGTCCCCTCTGCTAGGGACAATCATGCAATTCCACTAGCTTCATTTTTTACATGGCTTTGGTGCTCAAGGAACAGCTTTGGGATTAAAACCTTCCTCCTATCGAGCCATCCTTTACTGGTCACCTACATTGGATGGACATTCATAAAAAACAACTCCAAACAATTTGTATTACTATGATGGATACCAATGATCCCCCATGTCTCAACACTATCCAGTTTACGAATCTCGGGCTTGTCAATTTGAAGTGGAAAAATGAAACATCCATACTCCACTTAATCACACTCACCCTGCATATTAGAATTAAAACCTTCCAGGATATTGTGCATCAAAACAAGACCATAGTCTTTTGAAACATTAGACAAGAGAGATATAGATTCAAGAACTCTTTTGATCTATCCTACATGCGTGTTATTCCTGTTGAATGGAAACATATTCATAATAATGCCCAAAGGGAGACATGTAAAATCAACTCTTCAGAGCATGAGACAGGCCTACCTAAGAGAATGGTGTCTATCCCCTAGGGTTGTAATTGCTAGTTTATGTTAAATTTGATCCAATACATTAAAAACATATTTTACATCAAATTATTTGTTTGATTTAAAGAAAAAGAACACATTCAAAATAAACACTGAACAAGATGGTTAAACCACAAACCCTTTGATTTAGTGCACACTTGTGAGAGAAGCCTTATGTTTGCACCCCTTTGAAAGGATCTTTCCTTAAAGGTTTCCAAACATTCTAGCTTTTATTTCAGGGTACATTAATCAAAGTAAACATTTGGTAACTATGACTTGGGTGTTGTGATTTCACAACCCAAGTTATAGACATGAAGGTCACATAAGTCCATGCTTTTTGAGTCAGGCCAAGTCTTGTCTTATCACTAGCTATACATCAAAAATAAATAAAAATTTGAAAAAGAGTTGTTCACGAGATCATTGTTCGAACCAAATAAATTGGAAAGACAAAAGGTCATATAGTCCTACATCCATTATTTTCCATCCTACCTATTTGAAATTAAAATAAAGAAAACCATTAGGGTCATTCCTCCACTCATAAGTCCATGATATTAACAGTTACTTGGGACTCACAGATAGTACAAGTAGACTTTCCTGCAACATATCCTCTAGATAAGGAAGTGGAATATAGAATTTAGTCCTTCAACATTTTTATTTCCAAAAATTAGTGCCATCCAAAATAACACTCAAACCCTAGGGTCTTGAGCTTCACAATAACCATCCCATAACACCACCAACTTTATGACCATTTGGTGACTGACTACCCCAGTTCAACAACTAAATCTTGTAGCACCAATTATTAAGCCAAGTCTCACACACATTATAGGTGCACAAACTGACATCATAAGAAGTTTGAGAAACTTTATATTTTTAGAAAATGAAACACCTCACCAGTTTCTCATCGCATCCATTGCCCTAAACGAAGAGGAAGACAAAGAAAACATGGTAGCTAGAAGACCCATATTAATACCTCCCACATGGTAATAATTTATCCACTTCATGATCTCACATAAGGTGAATATCCCTAGGGTAAAGACCATAGGTCATCATTTTAGACTCAAGCATCTAGGTCCAAAATCTCTCAAGAAAACACCTCTAAGTGCTACATAAAAACAAAAACAAATTGGCAAAAAAAATTTATAGATGTGCATCCAAGGACAATCTAGAGTTATATATGTTCTTATTTGGACAAAATCCTAGTCTCTTCCATGATACTGAACTTCTCTAGAGGAAAGAACTAGATTTGTACCACTTTTAGGACAACATCAAGTCTTTAGAATTTAAGTTAGCTAGAGAGTACACCACTTTCCCATAGGATACCTAAGTTGTTTATGACAGCCACGAGATCACAACATAGGAAGAAAATGGAAGCAACAAAGATCAACACTAACATCCTAGCAACAAACACCACAAATGACAGAGGTGGCCCATGAGGATATAAACCAAGCAACCTTACAATAGGGTATTGAGCATTAAAACATCCCAAAACATGTTGATCTATTACCCAAATCACTCTTATCAAGGGAAACAACATCAAGAGTTTCAAAACCCCCATCAAGGAATAAGTCCATAACATCAAAATGCCCTAGATAAAATTGAGAGAGATCTTGAGGAAATTAAATGAAATAAAAATCCAACATATCGTTGATGCCATGTGAAAAGTTGAAACATTACATGTCCACAATAGATAGATATTATTCCACAAACACCTCAATTTCCGCATCAACAACACTTCCAATATAAGCAATATCAAGGTGTACCTCAAATGCAATATCAGGATGTACCTCAAGTGTAATATCAAAATGTACCTCAAACACACAATCAAGGAATTCTGCAAAATCAAGAGCAAAACAATCAAGAAAAGCCATAGAGGAAAGATTACCAACTAGTAAGGAAATTCATCCCTTTAGGAGAAACTTTAGAGGTAATCAGGCATGAACTAGTACAACAGGAACTTATCAAAATTAGCGATAGTCCAACTTATCGTGAAACAAGCTTTAAAGTCCCCTTGTATAACCAATATGAACAATGTGAGTGCCAAAAAATTAAGGCTCACTCAACGAATAGATGTGATACACTTAAAAATATCATCCAAGACCTTATTGAGCAAGGAGAAATAGCTATTGAAAATAAAATTCAAGGTCCATCTACTAATGAAAAAAATGATAGTGTTTCAACCTCAAAAGTTGAAAGCAGTGATCAAGATCTATCTATCACCGATCACATTGACAATGTTTCTACATTATCTAGTGAGAAAGAGGACATACATCAAGATTTTAATCCCAAGCATGATCAAAATAAAGTACCAAAGTCTAGCAATGACCCAATCCAAGATATATTGGTACCATCCAACCTCATGGCAGTACATAGTGATGATCAAGAGACTCTTGCTCCAGCACTTATACCCAATATAGAAAACCTAAGCTAGGAGTCATTATCCATATGTCCACATTTTAAGAAAAGCCAAGGAGCCTTTACAATCAATCCCTTCTTTGAAATTTATCCATGTCAAGAATATGATCCAAAGCATGTCAAAGATGATACCACACAATTCCAAGATCAAGAATCCCTATCATCAAAATATTATAATGACTTCGAAAATATCTTCCAAGACATCCCATATTTTCCAAAGAAAGAAGACATCCATATACTAGGTACACATACATCTACCAATGAGATGCTTACTCCTAATGGAAATTTAGATGATCTTCATCCAAGAAAAGAGTCTCATACTCTTGAAATCATTACCAAGGAATAAGATTCTCCTACTCTTAACATTTGTACATAAGATCAAGACATAACAAAAGCTAGATGCATATCAGAAAGGGATCATGAAGAAGACTATACATAAGTTGTGAATCAAAAACATCCTATATAGACATATCAAAAGGGGTTGAACAAGAGGACTTATACATAAGTTGTGAATCGGAAACATCCTAGGAAGGCATATCAAAAATGAATCATAAGGAAGACCTTTTTATGGACAATAAATCAGAAACACCTCTTGAAGAAGCATTAAAATATGATATTTCACAGGATCAAGCCAAAAATATCAATTAGGAAGGTACCTCACATTTGAAGGAGCCTATCAGTGAGGAAGCTACAACATTTAAAGATCCATAGCAAAGCAAAGAAAGATTAGCACATTGTTTCCAAGGTGAGACATATCCCATTGCAAATAAACTCTTTCAATAGATTCGGTATCAAGATAAAGGATTAGGCCTACATGAACATGGTATCTTAGAACTAATGCAGATTATGGGAAATCCTAAGCATCGAGGCCTTGATTATTCAACAACTTAGGGAACTAAACACATCAAGGATACCTCAATAATAATGGGGGAAACTTTATCTAATGCAAGCATCAACATAAAGAGCACGAAGAGTACTTATGCTAAAATTGCTATCAATGCTACAAATAGCCATACCATGAATTGTAATCCACATTTATTTCCATCCTCTGATTCAGACCAACAACAAGAGAGAAAGATATATCAAAGAAAGGAACAAGTCATTGAAGAAAAAGAATTAACAAAGAAAAATGGACAAGAAAAATTCAAATGGATACAAAAGAAAAAGTAAGAAAATCATCCCTATCAAACTCCATTTTTCAAAGAAACTATGGGAAAAAATCAAAAAGGGAAGTTCATCCATCAACGATGTTCAACAATGCAAAAGAAAGCTTCAAGAGTGACTTACACAGTATATCAATATTTTAGTCCCAATCGAGTCTCCATATCCACCCATCATTGCTCAACAACCCAAGTTTGGAGGGTCAAAGGTTCCAAACTATCAACCAATCCATCTAAATCACATATCCCTCAACGTGCTTTACCATCCATGATATCCAAATCTCACATTGACCATGTTTTGGTAGCAAATTTTTATCATAAGGACTCTAAGGGCACTCTATCGTGATGTGCACATCAAGGTAAGGTTAACTCTGGTATCAAAATGGAAGATAAGAATTATCAAGGGTTACATTCAAGTGCTCGTATCCTAACAAAACAACTCCTCCAAATAGGATATCATTAGCAGATCATGATAGCAACAACGGCCATATCAGCATCAACAACGTCTACATCAACACCACCAAGTGGTTCAAAATGAGCAAAAAAATGGCACCATGATGAAAACCTGGTAAACAGGTGTCTTGTGTGACACCAAAAAAAAAGAAAAAAATCAAGAAAAATAGTCAAGAGAAATAGTCAAGAGAAAAATCGTCCTCTAGTGAAAACTACTATGGTGGCACCTTGGACAAGTACTATGATGAAAACCTAGAAAACAAGCATCATGTGTAGAATTAAGCATCTACATGCACCATTTTAGAAGGCATCTCAGTTTATCCATAATGAACCCAACTCATTGTTTTCAAAATCTAACTTATCTTGATCTTGACAAATGTTTGATATACATTTTACACTTGTTTATGAAAAAATCTTGGCATGGGTGACTATCATTGATCCTACCCTATCCATCATTATCTAATCCATGACGCATTGTCTAAAGGGCATACTTTATCCAAACATGTTATCCTATCACAAGATAACCCATCATCTACATTGCTAGACAATGGGGGAAAATGCTTCCATCTTGCTTCAGAACAAATCTTGATCTATGTCTTCTAACTCACAACATGATCTAGACATCATCCCATTAACAAGGTATACCACCAACGCACTATCAGGGTAACCTTTGAAACAATTCATCCCACAAAAAAGGTGTACCACCAACACACTACCAAGGTAACCTTCAAAGATGATGACAACATCAGATTGTTCCTTCACTCAAAAATTCTAAGATATCAATAGTTGCTTGAACCCCATAGCTAGTTCAAGTAAGCTTTCCCACAACATATCCTCTAGAAAAACAAAGTAATGTATCAATCCAAGTTTTTAACATCTTACACCCCTAGGTAAAAGGGTAAAAATCCAAAAACATCTTAAAAACATAAAAAACAAAACAACATATTTGGGTTATTCCTTCACTCAAGCAGTCTAAGATATCAACATTTGCTTGAACCTCACAGCTAGCTCAAGTGAATTTCCCACAACATATCCTCTAGACATAGAAACATGATATCAATCCATGCTATCGATGTTGTTTACCCAAAAATAGTTCATGCTTTGAGTCAAACGATCGAACTATGTGGTCTTTGCGTGTATAATGTAGGCAAGGCTTTTTAGCCCCCGGGGCCCTAGGTCAGTCCCCTTAGGTTTCCAACATGCTTTATTTCAACTTAATCAAAAAACAAAAAATCCAAACAAATTCAAAAACATTCACAAAATGACAAAACCAATAATCAGATCAAATAGATCCTAAAGTCATCTCTCCCCTAGCTATAGTGGTTCGAGGACCACCTACAATAATTTTAACCCATGATGTTTGGGTTTCACTCTAAACATATCAAACAACACAAAACGATACAAGACATGATGAAAAACAACATTTGGGATGACAAACAAGTAAATGCTAATAGGGTTTAAATGAAACAAAGGAAAATGTAAGATTATGAAAAAAGTGGAAAATTTAACTACATAAAAACTAAAAACCACCTACACCATTGCAAAGATCATGGAATTCTACCCCATTTAAAAAAAAGCACTGAAAAATACTTTTGTATGACCAAGATATGGTCGTTTGAAGATAGGGTAAAATTGCAAGTCACAGAGCAAACAAATGAGAGATTTTAAGATGAGTGCATGATAAAAATGTGATATTTTAAGACAAGTGCATGAAACAAATGTGATATTTTAGGAGAATTGGTTAAAACAAAAGTGCTAGTTTAGAACAATTGCAGAGTTTTTAGATAACTGCACAGTTTTTGAACAAATGCTCAATAACAAATGCGCTAGTTTTGAACAAATACATAGTTTTTGGATAGAAACACAAAAAAACTTGACAAAAGCACCAAAAATGATGCAAATTCTCAAAAATCACTATAACTTTGCTATTAACTAACATAAATTGTGTACATGCATAATGAGAATATAATGAAATGAAACAAGAAGCGACAAGGTACATACTATGAAACCCATACGTAAAGGACATCCAAACTCTCAAAATGTATCCAAATGATATGACACTCCTCAAATCCTTGCCATAGCTCCTTGACAATTGAAAAAACAAAAAACATTCATATAACTTGAAAACACAACAAAACAAACAAAGAAACATCGAAATATAGATCTTTCAAGCAAAAACAATTGCATAAGAGTTGACTATGAATAGACAAAAACAATGCCAAAGTATCAACTACCTATCTTTTTAAAAAATTCCCAACAACATCCTGAGATATGCCTTAACGGATCTGTTCCTACGATTGACAAGATCAACAATGGATAATAGCCCCACGCTAAATAGATATGGTAAGTGATACTGCAACTTTTTTTTTTATCTTTTTGTGGTCTTACTTTTATGTGATTTATTTAATTGAATCATTCCCACGATCTATCAAGGATCTCCAAAAGGATTTAGAGAAGAAGGAATGGGGGAAAATAAGCATCATTTCGATTTGTTGTTTGTAAGATATGTTTGTAATATTACCATGACAAATACTTGCTTATTGATTATGGAAGTTGTATCAAAACAATTCATGAAGCAGTTACATGTTAGGTGTTCTATACCTCTCACTGTGACTGGTCTAAAATGTTTTTCATGCAACCCCCCTATACTTTAAACAAATTTTCCATATGTCTGGTATGAACAAAGATACTCTTTGTTTGTAGAGTCAAATTGCATGCAATAGATACAAATTCACCTTGGTAATTCATACCCTGGAGCATCGTATTTGTATGCTACACCAAATAGGATTGTTCAAACAATGAAGTATCTAAAGTGAAGCAAAGTAACATCATCAATTCTAGCCATCATCATATTTTCTACTAACTAACAAACATCATCATATTTCTTCTAATTAAAATCATCAATTCTATCCATCATCATATTTTCTACTAGCTAACAAACATCTTCACTTTTCTTCTAACTAACATCATATCTCTATCCATCATCATATGTCTACCAACTAACCAACATCATCATATTTCTTCTAATTAGCATTCATCTATCAACATCCATCATCATAAAATAAGACAAGGTATGATTCCTTCGTCTATATCACCATCACATAAACATACAAAGAGGCTTAGTCGAAGAAGGTATATCTCATATATATCATCATCAAAAAGGAATATGTCATAAGTAAATCTGTAGTGCCACAAGTGTGATAGGAAAGTACAAAATCATAACATATATATGAGGTCTCAACTAGACAAATAAATGTATATAACACACATGTCTACAAAATTCCTCTACACCATGAAACAACATGAAGATCAAGTCCCAAAAATGGCAAGACCCCAAAATGCAATCCCATTACATCAAGAAAGTCCCACTCCAACGTGCCCAACTAGGCAATCACATCAAACAAGTGATGAGGAAGTCTCTCTATCATCATGAGCGGTTGGAGATTCACCTACAAGCGACATAAACAAAGACATTAGGGTTTCACTCTAAACAAGCAAAGAAACACAAAATGACACATGCTAGATGACAAACGACATGTATGATGCTAAACAGACACAAGCTATGGTTTACAACAAAGGAATGGTAACAAAATGATGCTTAATAGAAAACAAACATAAGCTAGGGCTTCACTCTAAACAAGAAAAGCAACATAAAACAACACTTGCTAGATGAAAAATGACATGTATGATGCTAAATAGGCACAACGTAGGGTTTTGAATGCAAGTAGGATGACAAAATGATGCTTAAACAGAAAACAAACACAAGTCAGGGTTTCACTCTAAAACAATAAAAGCAACATAAAACAACACTTCCTAGATAACAAATGACATGTATGAGGCTAAATGGACACAACCTAGGGTTTTGAATGCAAGAAGGACAACAAAATGATGCTTAAATGAAAAATGAATGCAAGTTAGGGTTTCAATCTAAAAAAAGAAAAGCGACATAAAAAGACACATGCTAGATGAAAAATGAAATTTGTGATGCTAAAATGGGCACAACCTAGGGATCTAAATGCAAGCAGGATGACAAAAAGATGCTTAAATAGAAAACAAATGCAAGTTAGGGTTTCACTCTAAAACAAGCAAAACAACACAAAAGGACAATTGCTAGGTAACAAATGACATTTCAGATGGTAAAAAGACATAAGACAAGGTTTTGTAATGCAAACATGATGAAGAACAACATTCAAGATGGAAAACAGACACATACTAGGGTTTGGACAAAGCTAAGAGAAAAATGATAGAAAAAGACTTAATTACTAGATTCCAGGACAAATAGTCAATAGGAGACAGACAAATGTGCTAGTTCAGGACAAATGTGTAGTTTTAGGAGAAATGCATAAGATTTTGGGAACAATTTTCAAACAAATGCACGATTTTAGAACTGCGTAGTTTTAGGACAAGTGTGTAGTTCTTAAACAAATGCTCAAAACAAAAGTGTCAATCTTGGATAGAAACACCAAAATCACATGAAAAATGCACCAAAACCAAGATAGATGTGCCAAAACCTCAAAAATAGTGCATTTGTTTGACAGAACTTTGCACACTCAAAGTGACAAAAAAACATGACAAAAGTGAAGGGTGAAAAGGTACATATCGGGGTACCGATGTCTAAAGGTCGTCTATACTCTCGATAGAGCTCAGAATGATGTGGTGCAACCTCGAATCTTGACATTCTCCCTCAACAACTAACAAAATGTGGAATCCAGAGACAAGAATTAACAAATGGAACCAAGAACAAATGAACCAATTTCAAGACAAATTGCCTATATAACACCTCAAGGAAACCCTAATTTCATCTAGGAAACCCTAATTATAGTTAGGAAACCTTCCTACTTACAGATTAGAAGTTCTGAATGAGGAACAATGCACATTAACATAGAATATTCCATCTGAAGACATCGAAATGACAATACAATAGTGTCAAGAGCCTGACCTCAAAACTTGAAATTTTCAGTCAACCTCTTGAGCAGACAACACAGAGTCCTACCATCATTCCACTAAACACTGGAGCATAGTGGGGCATAATTTTTTTCAAAAACCTTAATCATAAAAATAGAATCTTTGAAACAAAGCAACCAGTACTTTGTATCAAAGAGGGGAAAAATGTAGACATGTAAAATTGACTTCACACCTATCACACAACACTAAACGACATCAAAACAACACTAAACAACATTGAACAACCTTGAACAATGTTAAGCCATATGGAACATCTTCTCAACTCATATCAGAATGACTCAGAATCATCCTGTAACACTTCAAAATGACTCATAATCATCCTATAACACTTTGGAATGACTCAAAATCATCCTCTAACACTTCGGAATGACTTGGAATCATCCCAAAAAAACTTTGGAATAACTCAGAATGATCCTGTAACACTTCAGAATGACTCAGAATCATCTCATAACACTTCATAATTTCTCAGAATCATCACATAACATCTCAAACCATCTTGGAATCACATTGAAATAGTTTGAAATCATCCCATAACATCTCAGATCATCTTGAAATCACCCGTAAATAGTTCAGAATCATCCCTTAATATCTCGAAATCACCCCGAAATAGTTTGGAATCATCTTGTAATATCTCAAAATCATCCTTGAATGCTCATAATCATACCACAACATTCCCGCATCACACCACATCACATCACATCAAAACAAAATCAAAATCCCTAATATCTCTATTAATTGAATAATATAACATTATTTAATTAATTAACTTTTTCATCATTTCAGACAAATTTAATAAATTTTATTTATTTAATAAAGTCCTAGAAACCGTAATTCCTCTATTAATTGGATAATACAACATTATTTAATTAATTCACATTTCATCATTTCGACCAATTAAATAAATCTCATTTATTTAATAGTCCTAATCCCACCTTATTTCATCCTGATTAATTAAATTATGCCAATTATTTAATTACATCGCTAAATCACCTTATTCCCCTAAGTGGATTAAATTATTAAATAATAATTTAATTACAACACTTTCCCTCCAAAAAATTGAATTAAATCAAACTATTCAAATCAATTATCAAAAATCAAATCAAAGTAATAAAACTTTGTTTTCAAAAGTCAAACTTGATTTGCACATTCAAATCCCAAAAATGAATTAATTGATTAAATCAATTAATTCATATTCCTCACGCACTTTTTGATTGAGAAAATTATGATTGTTGACTAATCAATCTAATTTGTTAACTAATCAATCTATTTTGTTAACTAATCCATCTATTCAATTAACTAAAACATCACATTCCTAACTAAACCATCACAAAGTTGACTGATCAATCTATTCAGTTAATTGATCAATCAAAGTCTTGACTAGCCAATCTATTTCCCAATCACCCAAATTGTTCAATCAAATTTTCACGATTAGTTCATGTCTAAATCCTCTCAACACACTCCGACCGTTGATCTAGATATTCTTCAAAATAATCTCGATTGTCCATTTCAAATATCATTTTCTATATAACAAACCCCTTTCCTCACAAATAAGGATTGGAGAATTCATATACATTGAGCAACGAAGTTTTGTCAAGATCATCCTTCAAAGAGAGCTTCATTCATCGTCTTTGATCAACTAAACACAACAAGAATTTATCCACACTTTGCATATGAACTTTGGAACCTTCATTGTGATAAGAACAATCCAACATCAAGTGAATACACTCTGCTACAGGATGGTGAAACTATCTTTTGCTTTCATTTCATATGATAATTAGTAGGTTTCTTATTATGTTTGCATTAGTATAGTTCAATTTTGTATGTGTAGGTTTCCATATTTTAGATTTTGAGCTTTTTGGTTGTAGATTATATTTCTTCATTAGATTTCTCTAATGTCCCTCTTAGATCATTAATCTAACGTCCTCATTCCCCCCTCACACACTACTATTGGATCTCTCTTAGATATCCCCAGTATTGTGTCAAAATTTGAGTTCTTAGTGGAGCATCTCTTGGTCTCTACATATGATATTCCAGAGTCACAAATGGATTGTGAGCTTGTTGGTCCTAGTTCACCTTAGTATCAAGACATCTATGACTATCTTAAAGTCCCATACTCTCCCACCCAACCTATCCAACAATCAATGAAAATCCTTCATCCACAAAGCCACTTGATATACCGTCATTAGTGACACCTTACACCACCACAGCTTTGACAACACCCTTCTTCACCATCTCAACACTGATGAAACCTGAACAACCTTATGTGATGTACATGAGGGTATATGTGGATCTCATTCGAGTGGACCAACCTTAACTAGGAAAGTTACGAGACTTGGGTATTACTCACCGACATTGGAAAAGGATGCGCTTTAGTTTGTCAGAACATGTCAGAAATGTTAGGTGCACAACGATCTAATTCATGCACGCACACAGGAACTTAGACCAATCACTTCTCCTTGGACCTTCACATAATGGGGACTTGACCTCATGGAAAAAATCCATCCCTCCTCCTCCAATGGCCATAAATTCATTATCACCACCACTAAGTATTTCACTAAGTGGATCGAAGCTGCCCCCCTGACCTACATCACTAGTAAACAAATTTCCAAGTTTATCATTAATTACATCATCTGTGGGTATGGTGTTCCATATTCCATCATCACAAAAAATAGTCATCCATTCATAAATCAAAAGGTTCGTGAGCTTTGTGAATGCTTCCACATCCAACACCATTTTTCCATGCCCTATTATCCACACGGAAATAGTCAAGCTAAGGTGTCTAATAAATTTTTTTCACATTCTCAAGAAGATCGTCAATGACGTTGGCTGTGATTGGCATCTACAAATTAATCCCACCTTGTGGACCTACCACACTAGCATCTGCACACCCACTGGAGCCACTCCATTTTCCTTGGTTTATGGATCTGAAGCTAGATTTCCCATCAAGGTTGAAATTTCATCTCTTTGAGTCTCCTTGAAGGGATTGATTGACAATGAAGAATATAGATAGTCTCATCTGCATGAACTAGAAATGTTACAAGAAAGAAGAAAAAATGCCTTGAACAACTTACAAGCATATTAGAATTGCCTCTGTAGGAGCTATAATAAAAGAGTAATGGTCAGAAATTTTGAAATTGGTGATTTGGTTCTCATGCAGAATCCAAGGAATCAAGATGATTGAGAGAAACCTAGCAAGTTTGATCCCAATTGGCTAGGTCCTTACATCATTATAATGGAATTTGGTTCTAGTGCTTATCAATTAGCCATGCCAGATAGAGAACAATTGACAAAACCTATCAACATTTTGCATCTACGCAAGTTCTATACATAGCATCAGAGTGCTAGGCTAAAACCTTAAAAATACAAAAAAAATGAAAAAAGAAAAAAAATCGTCACCTTAATGAAAACCTAGAAAACAAGCATCTTGGTGACACCAAAAAACAAAAAAAAAAACTGACAAAAATAGTAAAGAGAAATAAATTCGTCCAATAGTGAAACCTAGTAAATAGGTGCTTTGGATAAGTATCGTGGTGAAATTTTGGCAAGCAGGAATCATGTGTAGTCAATATTTGCTTTGCCATCTACTATCATTCCATATACCTCCATCTAGAATACATAACCATGACAGCTTGACACATTCACTACATTGTCATAAACCCCTGTCATTTCCATCAATGGCTAGCATTGGTTGATGTCAAGCCTTGTATATCCCTTGCCTTTCATCTTGTGCATGCCCCTTTACCATGTTATTCTACTCGGATAGACCTCGACCTGCCTAGGGGAAATACCTTTATCACCTAACTATAGTGGGTATCGCACATGGTCCTGAAAATCATAAAAACTCTTGAAAAAATCATAAAAAGTCATAAAATGTCCTAAAAAAAAATCATTAAAAGTCCTAACAAAAGACCTAAAAATCATAAAATGTCTTGAAGAAAACACAAAAGCAACCATATAGCATCAAAAATCTCAAAAATAGAGTCAAATTCCATCACACCAATCTTGTCAGTAAGTCTTTGCCATAGTTGAACTACGTTGTCTCTACGCATTTTCTACATAGGCAAGGCACATCTTAAATGGGCCCAGGAGACATTAGGTCCATCCCTCTAGGTTTGTCAAACATAAAATCATGACTCGGTCTTTTGTCCTTCAGACAAAGTCATTGGTCATGTCAAACTATGAGGTCTTTGAGTGTATGATGTAGGCAAGGCCATCTATTGATGAGCCTCCGAGGCCACACTAGGTCATTCCACTAGGGTTCATGACACTACACCTGCACACACATCAAACATCTCTTCAAAATGAGAAAACTTTTCATCAAAACCTTAAAACCAGCAACCTTACAACAAAATTTGGTGATTGGATTAAATTGTGGTCTCAAATTGTTCATGTAATGGTTCTGAATTAGTTCCTAGAAATGGCTTCCTCAGTTCATCCTAAAGTGTCAATCTGGGAATGTAGACTTTTGAACCATGTTGTGGTAGTATTCCAAAGAGTTGCAATCAATAAACTAAGGGTTGATGGATGCAAACTAATGTAATCTATATTTGAATAGAATTCTGATTGGAAAACTTCCTATCACATGTGTGATAGGAACCCATGAAGAAATGATTCTGCAGTATAAAATAGATTACTAGCACACAACAGAATAGAACTGAAAATATCTCTACAATAAAACAAAAATATTTCTTGAAATAAAATAAAGAGAATCAAAGTTAAACTACTGAATGTGAATATTCTTTCGACATTAACTAACCATTTAACTCCTTAACTCATAGTGACTTTATTAATCAATATCTAACTATTCTTAACAATACTGATAATAGTTGAGAAGTAAATTATACACACTGAAAAGTATTGAAAAAACCAATAGAGATTAACACATTCACAAAGATAAATCATGCGAATAATAATCTGATGCTTAACACAATAAACAATATGAAACCAATCGAATAGCTACAAAATCACAACATACATTACCACACACATATGTCTAATGAAAATATCACCAACAACTGAGGAAGTAGGCCCTGCGTTCGCTGGCTATTGAGTGATGAAGCTCACAAACACATAATTACTCCATACTAACTATCATTCATTTGGATTGCAGCGACAAATTATGAACACATATTTAATCAACAATAAATGATTTCTATTATGCCTATATCTTAAGTTTTTGGCACACACACACATATCACAGTTGTCTATACCCATAGCAGTCTTACAGATGAAAGCGATTAAGAGTTTTGGTTGTTTGTGGCTTACAACCAACAACCATCGAAAAATAATCAAAAATAGTCTAAAGTATTTTGACATTAAAGTATTACTAATCTTGACACAAGTATAGCCAAAGTGACAAAATGACTTCAACCGTCCTAGTCTACCTTCCACCAACACCCTTCGTGCCTTGTTGTCAACCACTTGAAAAATTCCTGCTACCAAAATCACAAACATAGTTAGCAATAGTCAAAGAAATTGATATTTTTCAGTAGTTTTTACCTTTCCTTCTATTTCATAGAATATCTCTAATTCTTTAACGAAAAGTGACAGGAGCAACTAGAAATACTAGGAAAGATGACAAAGGTTAAAGAAAATAATAGGTAAAATAATGGCATATTTTTCCCCCATCATTTTCCCCCAAGTGAAGACTTTGCATGTCCTCATGCAAAAAGAGTATAGAATACAAACCAGAAGGAGAAGGGGAAAATTTATGTAGAGTGCTAGTAACCTCTATGACACACAACTGATAGAGTTTCTATAACTATTTTTCATGTTCTTGAATTGTTACCACATATGTCTTAGTAAAATTTGCTTGCTCAAGTGTTGCCTTCAACTGATTGATCTCTTTTGCTTGGGATGCGTTGAGTGATTCTGTAGTTTGAACCTATTTCTGTAGGGTTTCATTCTCTTCACTCAATTTAGTCACCAAACTCTACATGTTGTGGATTTCATCATTAGTTAGTAGGGGATGCTCTTCTTCATATTCTTCTTCTGCCTCTGATTCATGTTTTTCTTTTTGTTCATGATGGGAAATTGCAATATTTTCCTATTCCTGAGTATCCAACACATTCACTTCATTCTCTATTCTCTATTCTCTCTTCTAATTGGTTCCTTCCTTCCTGATTAGTGGTATGAGGGCTTTGATCTTCAGGTTTACCAAGGTCATCATCACTTTTAGCTAGTGCATACTCATTCTAAACAATTTCCTTGTCAAGAATTTCTTCTTGGTTGACTGGTATCCCTTTTGAGACTGGAGAATTCTAGGGTGGTATTTCAAGGTTTTGTTTAGGCCTCTCTTGGTTTTGTGGAGATTCCTCAGAGTCTACTTGCCACTTCTTTCTCTTAATGATTAATTCTCTGGAAACAACTGCTATTCTCTTAGTCTTTCGGGAGACTAAAGCTACTATTTCTCACTCTCCAACCTCTTCAATTTTTTGAGGGCTTAAACCACTAGTTACATTAGCTAAATTTTCTAGCTTGTCTATGAGATCAATTGACAATTGTCTTTATTCTAAAATAGGAGCTGAGGTTGACCCACTACATCATTTCTTCTCACCCCTAGAGCCAGGTGTAGTGGTTTCAATATTTTTAAGATTAGGCCATCTAGTGTTGGAGCCCTTAACCTTCTTACTACTAGACCCTAGGGTTTGTAATTCTCCTTTTTTAGAGCTATCAGAAGGGGCTTCTGACTCGAAATCCTCAGTGTGTTCATTACCCTCTTTCAAATTTGTATGACCAAACTCCTCTTCCTCTAAATTACCAGAATAATTTTCTACATTGTGGGAATCCTCTTCTATAGAGTGTTCTGAAGTATTAGGGCAGTCATTCTCCATAGAATTTTTAGGGGTTTCATCTACAACAAATGAGTCCCAGTCCCTAGGAGGTTAGAAATTATTCTATTTTTTACAATCAATAGTTTGATAAGCCCATGATGGGCTAATGAATTTTCACTACCCCTTTGGACTGCTTTTCACATTTGCATTATGGAAGAATAAAGAAAGAAAGGAATATTTACAAACACACCGCATCTCAGATGTATCGTGAGTCAAAATTTCTTGGAATAAACATACACATACCTCCCCTTATAGGTTAAGTATTGAATAAAAAACTTTGCCACATCATTCCAGGGAGCTAGAAGTGAAGCTAACTTTGTGCCCTAACCAGAAACTACTTTGACTGACTCCCAATGCTTTAGGAACTTTTTACGGAGGGATTTAAGCTCTCTTTCGTTTGAAGAATTATCAAGAAAATAACTTTCCCTTGTTAATAGAAATGTCGTAACATCCGCTATGTTTTCAACTGAAACGAGAATCTCCAAACCATGAACTCACACCTATTTAGTGTTGCAGGTGGCTACGAACTCACGAGAAAACTTCTCTTCATATTCCCTCAACATTTTAAATATGCATCCCATCTTTCTTGCTTTAATATTTTGTATGCCTCATACATCATCGGAGCCTTTAGGTCACCCATTATTGTTGGTTCATAATGGTGCCTGTGTTCTCCTGCCATATCCTTACAAGGAGGTGCAATATGAATAGTCCATAGTTCAAACTTGGTAAAGTGTATGGACAAAGTCAGTTAACAAAAATATCTACTACCAAGGATAGTACAAACTTAACTAGTAGCCAAATTAGGAATTTAGAATGGTAGTAAGAAATGGTTTATGGTATGTTGGTAAGGAATGGTGGTTTCATACTATGATTACAGGTAAATAATAATAATTACTAGTGGTATTAAGGAATGACCGAATAATGATAGTTATGACAGATCACATTGAAAATAAGAGGGTATAGATATGAAGGGACATGATTTTAAATGGGAAGGATGAGACACGATGGATGATGTGACACCCCCCCAGCTTAGTAGGTTACCCATCTGCAGGGGATGTCACAAGCATTAAATGAACTGATGATATTAAATAAAATAAAAAGAAAAGAAAAACATGTGAAATACAATTATCAATGACCGCTGATGGGATGAAGTGGCAACATGGTGGTGCTCGTGGTGAAACCGATGTTGATGCAAATGCCAACCTAGTAGTAATGATAGGATGACAAGAGAGCAACACAAAAGGTATAGTCATGATGGAACCAAAATGAAAATGAATCAACCAATTAGCGAGCTCCTCATGTAGAAGAAAGCACAAGAAAAATGTAGTTGAAAAGTATGGTGGCTGACAAGGTGGCATTCAACTAGTAAGAAGATCATGAAATTAGCCACAGAGAAAGGAATACGGGCTAGCGGACATAAAAAGAAAAAGGCTCCTAGTGAAGAAAAGAAAGGAACCCTAACCAAAGGATATTCACAATAGTTCCTCTCACAAAGGTGACAGGAATGCAAAACAATATGGGCAATGGTTGTTGGGTTAAAGCCACAAACAACCATTGTGACGTGAATGGTAGAATCGTGAATGGAGGGGTGTGGAAACTAGATAGGAATGGGGAATGATATATATGGTGATAGGTCAAAAAACCATGGGCTAATAAAATACCAACCAGTGGAGGAACCTAAGTAGAGGTTCTTAACAAGAAAATGACAAGAATAATGGCAAAGCATATCACTGAGAGACAGTAAAGTACATGCCATGGTTCAAAATAGGAGGTCAAAAGAAGACCCTAAATGAATGGAATGAGAGACCCAAACACCTGCAACTGAAAGGAAAATAGTTCATGGTGGGAAAGTGATAGGAAGGTGGGGTGCCAATTGCTGAAGAGATTTTTTTTTTTTAATGAAAATAGACCATCGGTTTCCCGTTTTTCAATCTACCACTACTTAGTGGCACCAAAAAATCTGTTTTCACCACTAAGGTTATTCAACAAGTAATGCTCACTGGAAACCAGTTTTTGAACATTAATCGACCAACAATGCCCAAAAGGATTTTCATTGTTGGATCTTTTATTGCTTCTTTCTATTTATTTATTTGTAATTTATTGATCAATTCTAAAGAAGGCCAAAAGGAACAATAGTAAATTCATTTTCCACATCTAAAAATAAAGCTTCTTTGGAAAGAGGCTTTTTGTACAGTTTGAGGCGATGACCATTGATGAGGAGAGCTCTTCTTTCAGAGTCCACTGTACAGAGATGAACAATTCCATTAGCATATACTATCTAGATCTTGTAGGGTCCCAACCATCATGTGTGAAACTTTCCTTTGAAGTCATGGAAGCGGGAATCATATAAGAGTGCCCAATCTCCAGGTTGGAATGAATATTGTCGGATGTGATGGTCAAGCCATAAAGAACGCTATTTTTGAACAACCTTAGTATGGAAGAGTGCTTCCTAGCACAATTCATCTAAGGAATTTAGTTGATCAATGCATGCCTTTTGTGCATCAAAAAGACTCATACCCAACTGTAGTATAGTGAGAAGAGTTTTTATCTCAAACTCAATGGGAAGAATTTCCTTCTTACAATAGACAAGTTCATAAGGGTTCAAATTAGTGTTGGTCATCCACATTCTTCGATAGGCCCATATATCTTTAGGGACTCATCCAACCCAATCACACTTATGAAGAGAAACTGTCTTAGTAAGAATATTCTCAATCTCCTTATCAATGACTTCTACCTACCCATTGGCTTGAGGGTGATAAGGTGTAGAGTTGTGATGGCGGATTTTATACTCATGAACTAAGGTAAAAATGAGCTCTGATGTAAATTGTGGTCCTTGACCCATGGTTATCTCTCACAACACACCAAACCTTGTGAAAATCTCAGAGTATAGGAAATCTGCTACTTTTTTTATCTCTGGCATGCTTCATGGCTACCACTTCAACCCACTTGGTTACACAATCGATACACACAAGGATGTATTTCATATTTATTGATGGCGAGTTGATTGGGCCAAAAAAATAAAGGCCCCACTTCTCGAATGGATCTATGGAAAACTGCGGGTGTAAGGGAATCTCATCGGAACATGTAGGGCGACCCATATGTTGACATTTTTTGCAATGATGAACATAGTGTTTAAAATCCTTGTGGATTGTAGGCCAATAGTGGCCTATAGTGAGAATATTTTGAGTGGTCCTATGAGTAGCAAAGTGTCTTTTGCATGGTTTTATGTGGCATGCACGAAGTATATCAAAGACATCGTCTTCGGGTACACAACATTGCATGATGTTTTCAATGCCTGTGTGGAAGAAAAATCCATTGATCCATGTGTACTATCCATTAGTCCAACCAACTTCCATCATTCCCTCGAAGATAAATGTTGTGGGAACTTGCATGTAACAAAATAGTTTGCAATATCGGTGAACCATGGGCTCTTTGTTGATATGGCAAAGAGGTTCTCATCTGGAAATACATCATCAATTGGAGTAGGTTCATCTCCTAGCTATTGTAACCTGGACAAAAAGTCTACATCCACATTTTCTCAACCGGGCCTATCAAGTATAGTTATATCAAATTCCTGAAGTAAAAGCAACCATATAATAACTCTACTAGTTACAACAGGTTTATTCATTAAAAATAGAATTATCGAATGATCTGTGTGGACAAATACTTTATAACCAATAATATAGTGACACTTATTAATTGCATACACAACAACTAAAAATTATTTTTTAGTTACTGTGTAGTTTACCTCAGCTCCTGTGAAGTTCTTGCTAATGTAGTAGATGGAATAGAAGAGATTATCTTGTTTATGTCCAAGCATAGCTCCCATCGAACAATCTGAGGCATCAGTGTGAATATGAAATGGTAGCTCCCAGTTTGGACCTCTAAGGACTAGTGTGGTTACAAGTTTTGTCTTGATGGCCTCAAAGGCTTCTTGACACTTAGGTGTCCAAGAGAAAGCAACATATTTAGCTAATAAGGCAAACAAAGGAGAGGCAATCTTGCTGAAATTTTGGATAAATCTTCAGTAATACCTTGCATGACCAAGAAAACTACGAACATATTTTTGGCTAGAGGGTGTAGGCAAGTCTTGAATAATTTGGATCTTTTTAGGATCCACTTGGATACCTTTAGAGAAGTTGTAATGGCCAAGCACTATCCCTTCTGTCATAAGCATATGACACTTTTCATGACTTAATGACAAGTTGGTATCTATAAAATGCCTAAGTACCTTTTCTAAATTTGTTTGATCCTCTTCATAAGTATTACCATGGATAGTAAAATCATCCATATACACCTCAACACAATTATTTACAAGATCCGCAAAAATGTCAAAATTGCTCTTTGAAAAGTGGCAGGGGAATTACATAAACCAAATGGAAAGACACTATAGGAAAAGGTTCCCCAAGCGCAAGTGAAAGTGGTCTTGTCTTGATCCTCTTGTGTTATGTGAATCTAGTTGTAACCGTTGAAGCCATCCAAAAAAGAGAACTTCTTACTTGCAAGAGTGTCCAATACTTGATCAATAAATGGTAATGGAAAAAGATCCTTTTTAGTAGCTTTATTTAATGCTCTATAATCAACACAAATTCTCCACTTACCATTTTTCTTAGGAACTACAACTAAAGGAGAGACCCACTGACTATCTAAAATAGGATATATAAAACTGACATTTAACAGTTTTTGTAACTCCTCCTTAACTATTTCACGCAAGGCAGGGTTGAGCCGACATTGGGGTTGCCTAACTAAACAACTACCTTCTTCAATGTAAAAATGGTGGGTGCGGGTGTTAGGATGAATGCCAGGCAAGTCTTGGTATTCCTAGGCGAATGCATCTTTGTTTTTTCTAATCATGGCAATAAGGTCTTGGATTTGTTCAGGGGTTAATTGTGGGTTAATATTAAGTGTGCGATTAGGAAAAATTTCCATAGCTTCTAATTGTGTATGTGAGCAAATGGCTAAGACTTGGGAGGTGGATGGAATATCACTTGAATTTGTAGAAGATAAGAATGAACCATACAAGCAGTTATGGGGCAACAACTGATGCAATGTGATAAAGTACTGAACAAATCATGAACTACCCACCAACTAAAAGTTACCAAAAGGACATTGAGTATTTATACCTAAATGGAGGACCATGCTTTCAAAAATTTCATTAAACGTATACTTGTTCTGAAGAAAATTAACAAGAATATTATCCTCATTAGGTTCCTCCATATCTAAGGCTTTATCAATTGTTAGAATTGGCAATGACTCATCTAAGTCACTATCAATCCAAACTAGGTCCTCTGTCTCTAATAAAGGTTGCGTTGGTGGGTATAGAGTCAATTGTTTCTTGTGCTCTCCATTAGAAATGACCATGTTCCCCAACCAACAATTGATAAATGCATCTACGGTTGCTAACCAAGGTCATCCAAAAATCAAGGGGTATCCTCTCGACTTAATTTTTGGCTACAAAATCACAAAGTCAGTTGGGTATTCCCATGAATCAATAGAAAGGATTACATCTTCAATCATACCTTCAAGCTTGACCAAAGAGTGATCTACCATTTGAAGAAATGTGGGAGTAGGTCTAAGTCCCTCTAATGATAGTATTTCCTTTGTTTCATTTGTCATAACATTAATTGCAGCACCCAAATCCACAAGGGTATTAGGAATAATTACTTTGCTGATAAATACCTTAATGATAGGACTCCATGGATCTGAGTAATTTGGACTAGTTATGTTCCTGAGCATAATATCATCCAATTTTCTAACGACTTGGACGGTCTTCAGGTCTTGCTTCTTCTTCTACTTCTAAGTACATAAATCTTGAATTATTTTTGTATAGACAGGGATGTCCTTAATAGCTTGCAACAAAGGAATCTTGATGTTAACATTGTGTAACTAATTAAAAAAATAAAATTCAGGTTGAGAGTACTCCCTTTATATTGGTTTAGACTAAAATCATTTGGGGAAGGGAGGATCTTTAGCTAGCTCTACTTCTGACTTCATTGATTTTTGTAATGGTGGTCCCTTGAAGAGCCTTCCCCAAACTTAACTGAACTCCATCTAGTTCTAATGTATTTATACCATAGGTGGGGTAACCTGTTGCCTCATTATTATACACAGGTTGGGTTGCCTTATTGTTGGGGTTTCGATTTAGTTGTGCTAGCATTGATTTAGGTCTTTGTGGTTGTGTTGGATGGTTTGCTAGATTGATGGGATGAGCGATCAATGATGGTAGGGCTAGAAGAAGTTCTTGTGACTATTGGTATGGGTTGATCCTAGGAGGAGGAGGAAATTGTGATTGTGATGGAAATGGTTTTTGTTGGTATGGTGATGGTTGTGGTGATTGTGGCCTCCATTCCTATTGCCATGACTATGAAGTATACTAATATTGTGGCATCCATTGAGGGTATGGGGGTTGTTTCCAACCCCCATACCATCCCAGTTGATAAGAATTGGGTTGGATATGTCCAGGGGAAAGATAATCATTCATCATGCTAGGTTGCATTACTCAGGGTGGAAAAGGTCACCTAGGGGCCATGTAATAGACAGGTTCCTCAGAATATTCCATTTCAGGCACACTTATAGGAAGAGACCTCAAGGTAGAATTCCTACTGACTTCTTCTAGGGATGAGATGTTTGTCCTTTAGATAGAAAATTCTCACTATCGTGTCTCTTGCGACATGTTGGACAAAACACAGCCAAGTCCTTCTCGGCTTCCTCTTGCTTCCTACGGGTATAAAGAGTGTCTATCTATTTTCCCATATGTCTAAACAAATATGTTTTAAGTTCCTCAAGAAAATTGCCTATTTCACGTTTGATTATACCTGTCCCATTTCCTGCAGTATAAGGCTTGGTTGGATAGTTTCTTCCCAAAGGATGAGACCTCAAATAGTTCCTACAAATATCACATATATTGTCAAATCCCATTTTGGAGATATTCCCTCTACTTATTAAATTTAATGCTTCCATAGCATCATCTCTTATGCCCCTAAGAAACAAAATTTTAATACCATCATCATTTAGTCCTTATTGGCGAGACCGTTGAAGACTAAACATGGAACATTCAAGGTAGTCCTCCATGAATTCGTCTTCCTTTTGAGTCATGCAGAAAATTTCATCCCAAACCTCCTTTGTTTTGTAATATGCTTTGTACTTGTTCAGGAATAATTATTTCATGACTACCCATGTTCTAATGTTCCTAAGGTCCATAAACCATCATAGGGTAGCATCCTTTAATGTAGCTAGAAATAGTTTGAGTTTTTGTGCATCACTTTGATAGTCATAGTTGTGGCACAACACATCAAATTCAAACAAAAACATGTCAGGATCCTCAATTGAAAGACCACAAAAAACATGCAAAGCAAAATGAGGAATGTTCTTCATAGGAGCATCTTGTTTAGGATGTGTAATTGGAAACTCAAAGGCAATCAGATTATTGTTGGCCAATGGCCTATTATGATTATCATTGTTGTTATTGTTGTTTCTCTCATTATTGTTGTTGGGATCCATGACTTGTAATTCCCATGGGGTAAAATAGGTTTTAAATGGATCTTTCATTTTTGAAAATGGACAAGCTTTAGTCCTGTAAGAATCTTGGAAAAATATTTCAACTTTTTTGCATAATATCTCAGAAGAGCTTGGACGAGTACCTACGGGTGTCTAAACAATAGTGGTCTCAATAGCACACTTCTCGAGATTAGATTCGAGTAATTCTAATGATTGCAACTTAGATTTCAATTTCTCTTGAGTTGAGCTACTTCCTTCAATGGGTGATTTTGACTTGTCTTGTGACTCTTCGGATTGTGGACACTCAATGGATGGTTTTGATTTATTTTTGGGTTTTTTAGGTTGTCAACTACTTCCCTTTTCTTTTTTAATGAATCTTCCTCTACTATCCCTACTATGATCCATGCACCTAAATGACTTATGACAATTAAAACTAAGGGTAGTTGTCCAAATGAGGTTGACTATCGCATGGAATTTCTCCTTAACACAATGCTCCTAACTCATTTTACTAGAAATGCAGGCATTTAACACCAGTCCTCAGCAACAATGCCAAAATGATTGGATTAAACTATAGTCCCAAATTGTTCTTGTAATGGTTCTGAATTAGTTCTTAGAAATGGCTTCCTTAGTTCATCCTAACGTGTCAATCTAGGAACGTAGGCTTTTGAACTGTGTTGTGGTAGTATGCCAAAGAGTTGTAATCAATAAACTAAGGGTTCATGGATGCAAACTAATGTAATCTACATTTGAAAAGAATTCTTATTGGTAGACTTCCAATCACATTTGTGACAACAACCCATGAAGAAATGATTCTGCATCAGAAAATAGATTACTAGCACACAACAAAACTAAACTGAAAAGATCTATACAACAAAACAAAAATATTTCTTGAAATAAAATAAACAAAATCAAAGTTAAACTATTGAATGTGAATATGCTTTTGACATTAACTAACCATTTAACTCCTTAACTCACAGTGACTTTATTAATCAACATCTAACTATTCTTAAAGATACTGATAATAGTTGAGAGGTAAATTATACACACTGAAAAGTATTGAAAAAACCAATAGAGATTAACTCATTCACAAAGATTAATTATGAGAATAGGAATCTGATGCTTAACACGATAATCAATATGAAACCAATTGAATAGCTATGAAATCACAACATACATTACCACACACATATGTCTAATGGAAAGATCACCAACAACTGAGGAAGTGGGACCTTCCTTCACCGGCTATTGAGTCATGAAGCTCACAAGCATAAAATTACTCCATGATAACTATCATTCATTCAGATTGTAGCAAAAAATTATGAACATAGATTTAATCACTAATATATTATTTTTATTATGTCTATATCTTAAGTTTATGGCATACACACACACACACACATATATATATGACAATTGTCTATACCCATAACAATCTTGTAGATGAAATTGAATAAGCGTTTTGGTTGTTTGTGGCTTACATCCAACAACCATCGAAAGATAATAAAAAATATCTTAAAGTCTTTTGATAGTATCTTAAAACAACATAGCAACTCAAAAAAGATTTTCTAATCTCGACACAAGTATAGCCAAAGTGACAAAATGACTTCAACCAACCTAGTCTTCCTTCCACCGACGCCCTTCATGCCTTGCTATCAACCACTTAAACATTTCATGTTACCAAAATCACAAAGATAGTTAGCAACAGTCAAATAAATCGGTATTTTTCACTATTTTTTACCTTTCCTTCTATTTCATAGAATATCTCTTGTTCATTAACGAAAAGTGATAGGAGTGATAGGAAATACTAGGAAAGATGACAAAGGTTAAAGAAAATAATATGTAAAATAATGGCATATTTTTCCCTCATCATTTGGAACTCATTTAATCAATAGTGGCATGCGGTCAAACCTATCATCTCATCAAGCACTATCAAACCAAGTCAACCTATCACCTCTCGGTTATACTTCGGATATGTCCTTATGAAGAGATAATCTCATCATTTATCAATCACTTTAGGATGTGTGCTTCCTAAGCATTTTCATCATCATCTATCCTTTTGAGGGATTCTCCTGACATTCAAGAATCGATCCTCTCGGCATCAACATCATTTAGGATGTGTCCTTCCTGAATTTGGCATCACTTTACATTTGACAATTTATATCTCATCAACCTTGGCATCCCGCCATCAAAACACTTGACATTTGAACATTGGAAAAAAATTTGGAAAAAACTTGGCAAACATTATCTATCTTTTTGAATATCATCATATTTCTAGTTCCTTTCATCAAATGAGCCACAACGTATTATGATGATTTTCCTTGACCTTTTGTATTATCCTGTGACTAATTTCTCGAGGATGTCCTAATATCAGGATTTAGAGGAGCAATGAATGTAGTATGATGATCATCTTGTCTATTTTGACTGTCATGTGGCTAGTTCCTCGAGGATGTCCTGACATCAAGATTTAGAGGAGCAATGACATTTCATTACTGGTCTTGTCTATTTTTGGTTGGTTATGAAAAAATGACTAGGGGCAATTACTTTCCTTGTATGAATCATGATCATCCTTCTTTGTGGCTGCTTTTTCTATGTGATGGTTCAACCTTGCACACTATTGATCTATGTCATATTATAGTGTTTTTTGGCCATCACAACAATCCACCCAATGATTATTAGAGTTACACCTATTAGTACTTTGGAAAATATTGAAGGATCCTTTTCTACACTAACATGCATCTCTTTCTTCACACTAACATCCATCTTCTCCCCCATCTAGTCCCTTCCCTCCTCTTGTCCCTTGATGATATCTTGTGACATACAAAACATAATTGCATACATGATCATATAGAAATTGCATTAACACATGTCACATTTGCATACATTCATAATAGCATTTACATTCCCATGGCATTTATATAACATATAGGTTTATCATTTAGATATTGCATACATCAAAACATTACTTTCATCTAATCATTTGCATAACATATAGACATCATAATCATCCATATCATCAGTGCATACATTAATACCATCATAACATCGTACAACACATTATCCATAAAACACACATAAACATCCACATAATTATAAAGCATGGTATTCATCTCATCATATAGACTATCATTATCATCAACATATAAACATAGGATCATCATGGCATATAATCATAAAGTAACCATAATAAGTGTATCATTATATCATCACATAAAGCACATCACATCACATCACATAAAGTATAATAACATCATAATGCATAACATCATAACACAAAGCATGTAGTCTACATCAAAATTATCTCATATATATCTAAAAAATAATCATGTCATAGAATAGCATCTAGTGGAATCCCAAAAATGCAGCTCACAAGCTTGAAAGTCAATGTATACAATGTCTCATTATAACAATAAACATAACATATGCCCTAAGTTGTGCCCTCTCCATCTTATTGGTGTGAGGAGTGGGGTGATCAGTGCTCACTCATGAGCTCAAATGTAAATTGTATCAATGAGGTGGCCTGACTTTGAGAAGCTGATAGATCAATCACCGGAGGAGGCTGGTTGTGCTGAGATTGGTGTCTTGATGACATCGACCGATGGCTACTACTAGACTTGTGTTTTGATGAGTACCTCTAGTTCTGATGGGATCTGTGCCCAAATGACTGCCCTGATGATGTGGACCCTCCTACACTATTGTGGCTCTGGCTACTGTTGTGATTCTAGCTACCACTCCCTATCCTACTCTATGATCTAGATAATCTAGGATTTCATCTCTTTGGTGGTACGACCTACTCATATAGTACTCTGTATCATCCTCAACTCTCACTGACCTTTGATAACTCCCTGACCATGTCCCCTATGGGCCCTGTACATAGCTCTACAAAAACCCTCACCCACCTCTCCGCCTCCTATTGGATCACTGCCTAATCCCTCTCCACCCATACCACCTCCAACTTTGCTACAAGCACCTTGTTCTTAGACAAGGCATCATTTAATCTGCTCTGGAGATCCACTAGCCTTTGATCTGCTATAGCTTCTCATAGAAATTCTAGTATCATGTCCCCCTCCTCCCCCTCTATGATATGATTCTACAACCACCTCTCAGACTCATCAATATCATCCTTGCCCTTGATATCAACATCCTCTCCGCCAATATCTAATGCTTGATGATCTCCAAAAATATCCTCCTCTCCTATCATCTCTCCCTCTAGCTATACCTCGACCTTAGCACTAACCTTTTCCTCCCACCTATCTAACATCCTCCTCTCTAATGGGCAACAATGGTGCTCCACCCACCCACTATCAAACTCTCTTGGGTTGTCTCCTACTATCGTCTCCTCTCCTCCTCCTCCATCCTCTGCCATCCCCTCCATCATCACCACCACCATCTTTGCCACCCCTCCCACCATCTCTCTAGCCTTCGTCTATCCCTCTACCACCATCTCTCCCTCCTCATCCTCCCCTTTGTACCTCTGGTATCACTAATTGTCGATCAATTGGCGCTAGTCCATCTGAATCTTTCAGTGGTATCAGCCTATGCACCTTCCACCAAGCATCATACTCTGGTGAGGTCCCTACATCTACTCCCCCCACTCCATCCCCACCATTGTGCTACCAACCCATCAATCTATTGCTCTGCTTCGGGTACTGCTATGGGAGATCCCCACATGGTCTCTCTCGATGATCGTGCATACTCGACCGTCCCTATAGGAACAACCTACTGCTCTCCAAGCTGACAAAGTACCCATTGGGGTAGGTACATCTCAATGATGCATTGGCTCTAGATGGTCCTCCCAATCAAATATATGAATTACTAGCAAAATGTCAAATGCTCCTCCTCCCTCAACCATTGTAGACAATCTCTATAGGGCCTCTAAAAAAAACTCATTAGGGTATCAATCCTATGTCACCAATAACCTGTATCCCCCACTCGATTCTATGTCACTAACCCTGCATAAAAATATACATAGGGCATCTCCTCACCCAACTGTTAAATCTAAACCGATGGGAAAAATATGGGAATGTGCCCCCAAGACTAGATCATCAAAAGGGTGCTCCCATAGCTAATACTCTGTCCATCCTGATAGGCCACCTCATGTAGATTATGATAAAGCATCCCCAACAAGCATGGCCCTCATGAGAAAACTATCTTATCCTGGCACATCCGAAACTAGTACATCGCCCCATCCAATTGAAAATCTGTGTTTGCAGTGATCAGGAATAAGGACTTTGGCAATCAGTATGAACAACATGACATCCCAATGAGCATAGTGCTCAGCCATAAACTCCCATTGGATCTCATAACCCTAGATACCAAGACCTACATTGTCCATAGACTCATAGTACTCTATCATAGCCTATCATCCTCTATGGGGATCATAAACTATCCGCTCTCCGCTAATCAGGATGTGAAGTATCTTGTACACATCCTCCAATGTAACAATTGCCTCCCCTATCAACATATGGAAGGAATGGGTCTTTGAATGCCACCTCTCATACAAGGTTGTCAACAGTCCCCTATTTTCTTAGATAATGGGCATGTAGGTAACATAGTAAAGGCCTAGTCTCATCAATCGTTGTCACTCACTATCTTGCATCTGATCTCAAAAAGCATATGTGGTCGGTCTAAACACATGTGTGTAAATGGGCACTAGTCATTTCTACACATGCAAAAATGTGAGTTAGCACATATTGAATGTCATGGCAAAGCATCATTACTATCTATCTAGTCAAAATTGCATTAGAAAAATGAGTCTAAGCTAAGTCAACCCTGGTCAAAGTCAAATGCATCATGTTGACTTCACTTGCATCGCACCAAGCCACATGCGTCGTTCCATCTTGCAAATGCGTCGTGATTTGTCGATTGTGTCATTTGACCTTAAATTTGTGACAATTTATAATGCTTACATTGTTTCACAAGTTAATTGTGTCATTTGATAACTTTTGTGTCATGTGGTATGGCATATGCATCGCCATATGGCGATTGCTTTGCTAAACTTAACAGTTGCATTGTACTTTGGCGTTTGCATCCTAAGCCCTATCAATTACGTCATTTTATAATTTGGTCCTACCCATCCCTTGCATTTTCATTGCGATGCATCAAAAACATGCAACACAATTATGATTGTGGCTTACACGAATGCATATGCATTGCAACACATTCGTTTCCCTAGCCTAAAACCCTAATAAATGCATGAAAATTAAAAAATGAAAAAGTCAAAAAGGGGTACTTAACGGTGCCTTTGCGCCCTCTAGCCATTGGAATATCCTGACCTGGTAGTCGTGGTGCTCTATCGCAGGAATCGCCTTTTTTTTGCTCGCCTCTCCTCACTCTGAGCTCTCCAAATTTCTAAAGGCAAATGTGAAAATGACATGTCTTTTACCTTTTTCAAACCTATTTATAGGTTGAAAACTAGGGTTTTACCTTTTGGGTTATTACTGGTGGCTCTTTTCACCAACTTTGACTGAGCTTTTGGCTACCTTAACGTTGTCCAATTTTGAAACTAATTGCATCATTGATTTTTTGGCCATCAAATTGACTTATTGGGACACTTTCCAAAAATTTCTAGCCCTATGCCCAAATTCACAAAATTTCCCAAGGGGGCATAGGCACTCTGTACCTTCACTGGGGCATGTTTCCGACTATTTTTCTTTTCCATAACATGATAAATTGCATTATAACAAAGAGGGGCAAAATGTAGACACATAAAATTGACCTAGGCCTTCGAAGTTCATTTTCTCCATAATTCTTCTAAAATATAATTAAAATACTCAATTATGTCCTTCTATCCAAATTCAATTATTAATTAAATAATTCTCAATTATTTAATTAATTCACATCCTTTATTCCTCTTGACTATTTAAATAAATAAATCATATTTATTTTATACACCACTAATTTCTTATGTCCTCATTAATTAAATAAATTATTAAATTTATTTAATTAGTCCATTTATTTCCTCCTAATTATTTAAATAAGTAAACTCCATTTATTTATTTAAATATGTCTCTAATACTAATGTCTTCTCATAATTAAATAAATCCACCATAATTTATTTAATTATTGGTCCACTTCCTCCACAATTAAATAATTAAAATTAATTATTTAATTGTCCCATTTCCTTTCCACCAAATTTAAATAAAAACATTTATTTAAATTTCCCTCTTTCCAAGTAAATAATTTTAAATTATTATTCACTATCACATGTTCCCACCACTTTTGAATTAAATTAATTTTTAGTTTAAAAAGCCACATCACCTCTTGTGGGAATTAATTTTAAATTTCTATTTTAAGTCTCCACTATCATCTTTGTTTGTGCCACCTCTTCTTGTCACATGTATTCTCCACCTTTGATTTGATTTTTCTAAAATCAAATCTCAGCCCTCCATTTCCAATTTTAACCTTACTTTTCCCTAACCCTAATGAGGGATTGTCACATGCATTTATGGCCATTGATCTTAGGGCATCTTCCATCTTTCAATCTTGTCCCTCCATCTAAAATTGACATTTCTATAAAATGGCAATTTTACCCTCATTTTGACATCCACTATCCACATCTCTTGCTTGCATACTTCTTTTCATTTCACTAACATTGTCATTTTGTAGGTTTTTCTATTGCATATAGGCTTAGTTTTACTTGCATTTTCATGAAATCTGTTGGAACTAGAATTTCCATAAAAAATTCTAAGTATATTATCAATTGAAATCCAAAAATCATGCTATCATTTTCATAAAATCACTTTATTGCCATCCATGGAGCCAAAATAACCTTTTACTAATGTACCGCTACCTAATTATCTACCCTATATAACCCTCACCTCATACATCCTTACCACAGCCTATTGCAAAATGACTCATAGTATTAAGGTAAAGGAAGCTAACACTATATCATTTTACCATTTTACCATGGAGGGTTAAAACTTAGCCCATGGTAGAGTGGTATAATGATCAGTATTAACAAAAGTAGAGTGTTATACCATAGATGGATGGAACATAGCCCACAGTAGAGTGGTATAATGATCAGTATTAAAAAAAGGAGACCACTATACTATGGAGGGATGGAACATATCCCATGGTAGAATGGTGAGATGAAGAACAATGATGAAGGGAAACTGCTATACTGTAGAGGGTTAGAACAAGACCTGCAGTAAAGAAATACACTTGAGAATAATAATAAAAGTAGACACAACCATATGGCACGAAGAATAAATATAGCCCATAGTAAAGCGATATAGTAAATCAAGGTAAAAATATGCATTGCGATACCACGAGGGAGTGTAAAGTGACATGAGGTAATGCAGTAAAGCAGCTGTTGAGACATTTAAAGTTGGCCAGTCAAATCAGCTTCAAAATATGAAATTGAGCTCGATGCAAAATATTTGACTAATGTGAATTTATGATTCGAGAGTTAATGTGTCTCGGTAAAGAGGTAAATGAAGTAGATTGAGATTTCTCAATCACAACAATAGAAAACAAGTGCAGATGAGCTTGAGGTACAAAAGTGAAATGAATTCTCTGAGGTAAACTATATTTCTAGGTAAGCTCTATTCACTACTTATTGAATTTGTAGCAATGGAACCAAAGAAAATAGAAGTAGGAGCTAAGAAAGATGAAGCCAAGTCTAGTAAACCCTCTTTACAATCGCCATTGCTTGCTCTATTACCTAGGTTAGGAGATAAAGGGCCAAAGAAGGTTTTTAGAGATTCAGCTCAGGGGTGTAGGGACCCAATTATTTCTCAATCTAGGTGGAATTTGTACTAGTATTTCTATAGGAACAAAAATGATAAGGTCCCGACATCGAACCTATTGACCCTTGACTTGACCAAATTAGTAGTTCCAAATTTTTTCATTGACATTGAGCTCATTAAATCCTTTTCCAATCAATACCATGCCCCAACAAAGATGTCAGGCTCCTAGATGGTGGGTGTTTAGTAGATGTTTCAACGGAAGCCATTATTAAGTGTTTCAACCTAAAAAAATAAGTTGTTATAGAAGTGAATATGGGGAAATTGGAACAAGAATACAAAAGGTTAAGGATAAATTATAGGAGTGATGAGCTCCCCCTACAAATGAAAAGGGGTGATAACAACAGGATACTTCATATCCCCTCCTCAAAATTAGAACCTTTTCTAGTATCTGATTTTTAGGTTTAATCCAAGAATGCATATCATGCATTGTGTCAGGTTCTTGGAATAGATGCAGAGGATAACATGTTAGAAGGATTAATGAGGATGGCTATAATCATTCAACATCTGGAGTCAAATGCTGAATTTGATTTTTCTTCTATGATTGAAGAACAAATTCATGAGGGATTGTTGCAGGTCAAAGAGGCTAAGGCTTCCATGAATTTTAGGAAATATTATTTATTATGTCATTTGATTTTGTATCAAAATGAAACAAAATGGACTAAGAGTATGAAATTATGCACACAATAAAATGGAGTTAGACTCCCTCTATAGAATTAGTGCTACATTTGGGATAGCAAATGCATAGAGTGTGATTTTGTTGTTAGGATAATTGTTTCCCTTGGTTTTTCAACACCAAGGTTGCCATAGTCTTTGATGAATGTCATGAGGAAAATGAAATACAAGCCAGACCAGGGATTTACACTTAATTATGTTGATTGGTTCCTAATGCCACAACATAATGTCATCAAGGTGTACAGTTGTGACTAGGCACCACATATTTTCCCAAAATTTGTTCCTGCTAGAGTGTACTTTTTGGAGTTCATGTGGCATATGCTCTGGATGGAATATGATCTAATGAGGAATCAGAGAAAAGGTGCATTCTTACCTAATTTGATAGTGCTTGAGGAGTTGTCTATTGGATCAGACATGTTAGAAGAGCTACAAAGATTCATGAGGGTCAATTATCCCCTCAAGTCAAGACAAGAAAGAATATGTGACCCAGAGGGTCACATTAATATGATCAGAAGGACCTTGCTAACAAAGAGGACCATATCTCATGTCTTTGACCTGAAGGAGGATGTAATAAGAAATTTGGTATATTTTTTTGATGTATATCAAACAAGAAGAAGATGGGTAATAATGATGAAGTGGGAAGAGAAAAAGAAGGAAAAGAATAAGAGTTTCAAAGGGTTCTTTGTTGATGAGCCCAATCTTTTCAAAAGGATGTAGTTAATCCTGGGTAAATTTGATGAATTTTATAAAATGGCCCAAGATGAGGGTTAACCCCAATTCCTACACCCCAACGACCATCAGATGAAGCATCCACATCTCACACACCACCCCCATCACCAACACATCCATCCCCTCCATCTCCTACACATGAACCCCAGGCTAAGAGATAGAAAATTGAGTCATTAGTTGATTATGGCTTGAGTGATGAGGAATAGGAGGCAGTTTTGACTCTAACTAAGATGAAGGAGGTGGAAAAGCAATAGAAAATTCAAGAGCCTCATGACTTCAAAATCAAGATATCAGAGGAAGGTGCATATGAGATTCAGGATGATGAGAGAGTGGTTGCCTCTCTAAGGTTTATGGAGGATGATCATTTTATTCACACTAATTAATTTAGAGATTTTTGGATCAAGATGAAAATGAAACAGTTTGATGAAAGATTGAAGATAAATCTCAGAGGAGCTAATGATTCAAAATAGGCTGAAATTCAGGCCCAAACATGGGAAAAGTTATTATTTGATAATATCAATGTCACCCCTAATGAAGCAAGAGAATTAGTATTGAAAAGTGATATATTGATATTACTAGGAATGGAGTTGTCCAAGGTGTTTCTTTTGGAACAAATTAGAGCACGAGATAAGAAAATGTTGATTGAGTTTGATTCAGAGGAAGGTGTGTCAAGAATAGGGTATAGCCCTACCACTCAGACTCTTGCCTCATGGTAAAAGCAAAAGAACACAAGGAATCCATGAATCTTAGATGTGGTGCAAGAAATCAAGGGGTCATCCATGGTGAGGAAAATGAAAGATACAACTCCCATAGAGGTCGCAACCATGACCATGCATTCAACAATGTTTACCGAAGATGTGGTGGAGAATATGGAGAAGAAAATAACTAAATATGAGAAAAGACTAAAATTATCAAATGATGAAGTAAATAAATTGTTTATTGAAAATGTAAAGTTGAAACAACAATTCCAACAAGCAAAAATAGTGAGGGGGGATGAGTTATATGTTTATCACCCACCTATCCAAGCTGAAGACCTGCAAATTCAATAGATGAAAGATGAAATTGATAGGCTAGGGAAACATAATATGGAAGATGTCAAGAATCACATCCTAGATTCCCTAAGAAATGTATAGGAGCATTATATAAATGTACTAAAGGAAACAATATGTGGGGTACATGAAAGCTTTAGCAATCTGGTTAAAGCCTTGGAATAGATAATTGCCAATTCCCCTATCCTTGAGGAACTCTGGAAAAGGTGGCAGCCTACTTATCACATTCTAACTACTCTCTACAAGGCAACACAAAGGGATCTGGATGCCCCTCAGAGACTCAGAACTAATCAAGAAATGGTGAAGGGGGTAATTTAGGAGCATGAGTACTTAATAGATATGAAGAAGAAAGTTGAAACTAGGAATAATTCATTTGACTCCATTAATTACATTTTTAGCTCTTCGGTCATCAAAGAGGGTAATCAATTGAAAGGTGTGGATGAGTGGAAAGATGAATTTGATCATATGGTATCTTAGTGCTTGACACACATACAAAATGATGTGGATATCAGACTTGACAGGTTTCATACTGTGCTTGATGGAATTATAACACTAGACACTGGATACATAAAGTTTGTGGTAGATGTCAGGAACCTGCTTGATAATAGATGGAAGAGCCACTTCACAAATTTCATTGTTGCACAAGAATTCAAATGGCCAAATGATTAGACAATAAGTAAATGGCAGGAAAAGTATTTGGGCTTTGATGAGGATTGATCATCATCATCACAAAGAAATATTAATCATACAGTAAAAGCTTTGTATATGTCTTAGATGACCATGGTCTTTTACTTGAAGACTAATGGATTAGCACATATGTTGTTGATAAGTTATTTGAGTTATGTTTAATTTCATGACTATGTTTTGTTACCAAAAGACATGTCCTTTGCTCTGAAGCTTGTTGCCTCTCATTATAAATAAAATAAACTAGGACCAAAAGGGTATTAGAAGTAGATTAGAGATAGAAAAAAGTAATAGGCGATTAAGGATAGATATAATGTCTACATTTCAAAAGACCATGATGCAAGTATAATTTTGAAGAAGTTAATGAAAGATCTTTGATTTGGTGGCTCCATATTGGTATCAATTGTTTGTTGAAGTTATGAAATTATTTGATTGTCTCTAATTTAATGTTTCATGGTTCTTTAAGTTGATATATCAAGCATAAATTCAATTTATCAATACACATTTTTTGTATTTGTGTGATGTGATTATCTAGTTTCTTTTAAAAATAATTAAATTCCTTTTAATAAATCACAATAATTTGGAAGTGTTATTTGGATCAGTAAGAAGAATCATATAATTAGGATTGCTATCCTATCTCCAGTAGAGTTTGTCAGTCACTTTCCTACCCGTTTATACAAGTTATAAACCAACATAAGTGTGCCAAATATTTTGAATTATTGCTAATACGAACCATACAATATAGATCCTCACTTGACTCCATTTACCTAATAAGGCACTAGCCTTATCCATTTCTTCATTCAAATCCATACAATTCACTTTGGGAACCGTAGAAAGCCTTCATTTCCAAACAGCTACATTTGTTAACTAAACATATTATGTTTTCACCTTGATATTGCTTATACAATTTATACCAAATTAAGATCACATATCTCCACTATCAATTGCCATTGTGGATAGATTGCACTAGAAGGAATCATACAATCTAAGTCTACTCCATTTGCATAGGTATACCCACCTAGGTCTGGTAGAGTCTAAAGAGAAGAAGGTTCAAATTCATCATTTGGCCTTGTATGTTAGCCAAAAACATATCAAGGGCTTGGAAACCTCTTTTGGTTTCAAACTAGTGTTTTTGAGACCTAACAGTTTGGCGACTCTACTAGGGAGTCAAATCTAATTATGAGCCTTCATCATAGAGTTAATACCTTGTAGAAGACTCCACTGGGAACAAGGAACCACAAAATTGTCTCACTTCTCTAAAAAGTGAGTGGTGTCTTTGAAGAGATAAGTGCATTTAAAAACTGATAAAATAAAGTATACATCAGAACCCACCCTAGAATTCAGACCATCACAATAGCGCATAGCATGCATGGCAGAAGATCCTTGTATATGGAAGGTCCTAATGACAAGAGTAAATGGGAACACAAGAATGATAAGGGTAAGAAGGTGTCTGATGATATGTGCTTAACAAGTAAAGAAAAAACATCAAAACCAAACCTTGAGACATATAACCACTATGATACATTAACAAATGAAAATATCTCAACTGGAGAGCCTCGTACTCTAGAAGAAAAGAGGAATCGTTTCTACCTGCTAGATCCTAACAAAAAAGATGAATTCATGGCTAGATTTGAGGCTGAAAGAGACATGAGACAACATGAACATGATTAGAAATGGAATTACTCAAAGAGAATCATAATGGACCTAGTAATGATGTAGCCTTTGAAGAAAAATATGAATTCATGACTCAAGAAGAATTAAATGCACAGTTAGAGTATGAGAGACAAGAACTAGAAAGGAAGAGATTAGAGTATGAATAGAATCTCCAAGTGATAAAATAACTCCAAGACTTAAAGCTATAGAAATCCTAAGTTGATACTTAGATAGCTAATCTTCCCAAATACACACCACTTCATAGGAAAAAAATTCTAATGGAGGACCTTGAAATCCCCAAAAAGCATAGAAAAATCAGTTAGGGAATCAATACAGACCTTCAAAGGTTCCACTTAAAAATCCACCACAACATCCAAATGCTTAGCCACCTCATGGCCAACAATATGTGCTACCACCCCCAATACAATATAATAATCCATTATATCAATACCAACATCCTCAAAAACCACCTCCTCCACCATACACAACCATGATCAGACAATTTGATTTGGCAGGATTTCAAGTATATCCTTACCCTATTGAAAAAAATTAGAGAGGTCTTGTCCCAAAATTCATAGGAAGTAGTGTAGTTACCGCTGAGGAACATTTGAGGAGTTTTAATGCTTTTATTCAAGACCTAGATATGCATTATGAAGACATACATATGAGGTTTTTCATGATGTCATTAACTGAAGAAGCTAGATATTGGTTTAACAATTTACCAACAACATCTATTGATTCCATTCAAGAGTTTCAAAATTAGTTTCTTGAACAGTGTGGAAACTAGTGTGTGCCAGATTTTGTCTTGCATGAACTAATAAGAATCCAGAAACATCAAAATGAGTCAGTCTATGACTTCAATAGGAAGTTCTCCAAATTACATAACAAGATACCACTAGGGTGTAAGTTGGCAGATCCTGTAGCATTGAGCATTTATCTGAAAGCATTTGATCCAAATAATGGACATGAGCTTAGAAATAGGTGCCCCAAAGATTTAACTGAGGCTCAGTAGATAGTGTTTACCATTGAAAATAATAGAAAGGCTACTAGGATGGTTAGTAAGAGAGATAATCCTAGGGTTCCCAACCCTTCAATAATCCTTAGCATAGGTAATAAAATACATACAGGAATGAAAGACCTGGGTTGCATGATATGCCTTATAATACAAAGTGGAAGGATGGAACACCTATGATGGATAGGCCTAAAAGTAAGGAAACACCTAATCCTTTGAAGAAAAGAGGAGTGTACATGGTAAACAATAATCCTTGGTGTCAAGTTTGTGACTTGTCACATTCCCATGACTATTGTATTGTAGCTCAATCAATACAAGAAGAAGAGATTCCAGTGGAAAATAATGAATAAGATCACACCATTTATTTGACTTCCCACACCCTTCATCCCATTGAGCAGGGATATTCATCTTCAGAGGAAGGAGGCTATGAGTATGATGTTGACCGCCAAAGGTATAATGTCCATATGGCAGAATAGAAAGTCTTTTTTGATCATGAAGAAAGAAATGATGAATAATGTTCTCCTAGTACACCATATCAATTAGGTAAATGTAATATAAGAAGACCGACTGAGGAGGAGATTAAGAAATTAACCATCACTATAGTAGAATAGGCTAAAAGAAAATATTGGTTAAGAAATAGAACAGTAAATGAAAATGAAGGTGTTCCAAGAGGAATATTTGTGAAAGATAAGAAAGAACCATAGGGAGCTTCAAAAAGGATAGAAAACAAGCAGCCTAATAAGAATGAACAAAAGCATGTTCATAAGGTGGAAAACAAAGAGCTGCATAAGGACAAATAAAAGATTGATCAAACAAGCAAAAAAGAAAAGGAGGAGAACAAAGGAGAATCATTGGAGCAAAAGAAGATAATCAAAATAGAAGGTGCCTCTTTTGATTTCACACAAGCTTTATCCTAGGTAAAAATGTATGTCCCATTACTTGAAACGATGAAGATTAAAGAGTATAGGGATAGTGCTATTTAGTTAATATTTGGTGGGAATGATAAAAACACAAACCTTGAGAAGAAAGGGACCATAAGATTAGTAATAAGCAAGAAGAGGTAAAAGTCCCTAAGGTTTGTTTAGGTGATGCATTGATAAACCCTCTATAGGTTGATCCATTTTTCACTACATTACTCATAAATAACTACTTGGTAAAAATTGTATGATAGATTCAGGGGCCGCTATCAATATCATGCCACTGGGGGTTATGAAAAAAACTTGGGATGTGGGTAGACTTTGCTGGTGAAAAATGTTATGCTATGGATAGCAGACCTATTCCAGTGGTAGGAATTATAAAATATGTAGAGGTGAATTTGGTTGCTTATCCACAAGCAACCTATAATATAGACATAATTGTGATTGATACACCTCCTCATTTTGGAATGCTGCAATCAAGATAATGAACTGCAACAGTTGGAGGGAATGTACAGTTTGACTTATCATATTCCACAATTCTAGTTAATGGTGAAGAAGTTAAGTTTTATAGAGAGCCAAGGATGAGTCAGATTGTGGATTATGTTCCTCAAGAAAAACTAAATTGATTTTGTTATGTGGATCTAGGGAGCTTCAAAGTAGAGCCTTCTCAACTTGAAATAACAAACACTAACCCAATTGATAAAGATGTTTTCAAGAATGAACACGACATGTGGAAAATGTATTTTTATGGACCATGTAGTCAGGAAGGCAATGGAGTTGGTATAGTCTTTATTTCACCCGAAGGAATTACATTAAAATATTCCTTTTGAGTTGACTTTTGAGTGTACAAATAATGTGGCAGAGTATGAAGCTCTAATAATTGGTTTAAATATGGTTGTTAAACATAAGATCAAGATGCTAACTATTATGGGAGATTCAAAATTAATCATCTCACAAGCTAGGTCAAGATACGCTACAAAAAATAAAAGGTTAAAACAATATAGAAATGTTGTGTGTGATACAATTGAATGGATAGACAGATCAAGAAATTGATGGGAGATTTCCTAGCTAACATATCCCCAAAAAGAAATGATATCACCTTGGCTGGAGTATCTTAGGTTAAATTTAAAACAAGACCTGCTATCCCTGATAATATCTATAACTGGCAAGTTTTCGATGATGAAACTGATGTCATAAAATTTCTCCATCAAGTATTGATCAATATGAAGCTCAAGAGGTTGATTTTAATGCCTTTGTTGAAGAAGTAGATGGGAAACAAACCATATTTGGGGAAGGAGTTTTGCAACTTAAAACCAATAAACTTCCCAAAGGACTTGTGGCACTAGAAAGGGTATATGATGGAAATGATCGCTCTCTTATGAAGGAGACACCAGTCAAGAGAGAAGATATTGAAGAAATCAATTTGGGGACTGAGTAAGCACCAAAATTGGTATATATTGGAAAGAAAATAAGTCCAAAAATTAGAAAAATGCTAATTACATTGTTAATAAAGTACAAACATGTGTTCGCATGGTCCTATGAGGATCTCAAGGCTTATAGAGAGGATTTATTCCAGCATGATATTCCACTAAAACCAGACACAAAAAACATTTAGACAAGAGAAGAGGCCCATCAACCCAACTTTGGAGCCTAAAATGCAAGAGGAGCTGGAAAAAATTGGAGATGGAGGCATTATTAATCCCATTAGACATTCAACAAGGGTCTCAAACTAGGTCCCAATAAGAAAAAAAAATGGAGACACTAGGCTATGTGTAGATTTCAGAAATTTAAATGTCGCCTCCCTTAAAGATAATTATCCTCTCCCGAATATGGAAGCAATATTGCACAAAGTAATAGGATGTGAGTTATTGTAATGATGGATTTTTTTTGGGTATAACCTGGTTAAAGTCAAAGATTTTGACCAATACAAGACAACATTTACTACACTGTGGGGGACATATGTTTTTGTGAGAATGCTATTCGGTCTCACAAATGCAGGGGTAACTTTTCAAAGGGCCATGGATGTGGCATTTGCAGATTTAATCAATTATATAATGGTCATGTATTAGGATGACCTCACTGCTTGTTCCAAAAAGGTTGAAGACCATGTAGAATACCTGGAGAGAATATTCATCAAAGCTCTTAAATAAGGTATCCATCTTAACCCTAAGAAATGTCATTTTGTTGTCATAGAGGGTAAGCTTTTAGGGCATATTCTATCAAAAGAAGGAATTAGAATAGACCTTGAAAGAGTAGAAGCCATAGATAAGATCCCCATTCTCAAAAATGTCAAGACTATTCAATCATTTTTTGGACAAATTAACTTTGTTAGGAGATTTGTGTCAAATTTTACTGAGATTGTTAAACCCATATCCAAAATGCTAAAGAAGGGAGAAAAAATAGATTGGATTGCAGAAGCCCTAGAGGCTTTTATATCCATAAAGAAAGCAATCAAAGAAGTCCCCGTTCCATAATCTCATGACTTTTCTAGACCTTTTCAAATATTCTCTTTTGCCTCATTCCACACTATAGCAGTTGTTATGTTACAAAATAATGATGAGGGTTATGAGAAAACTATATCCTTCTTTAGCAAGTCACTATAGGGGGCAGAATTAAAATATGATATTATGGAGAAACAAGCTCATGCATTGGTCAAAGCAACAAAAGATTTTTGGCCATATCTAGTTGGAGCCAAAGTAATTTCATATGTACCACATGTAGCTGCAAAGGATATCTTGGTGTAGACAGAAGTGACAAGGAAATGATGTAGATGGATCAATAAGATTCAAGAATTTAATATGGAGATTTAGATCACCAAGTTAGTAAGGGTACAGGGTTTAGCCAAACTAATGGAAAAAGCAAACATTGAAGCTAACAAAATCTATAATGTAGAAAATCAGAAAGGAGCAGTTGCAAGCATTGAACATACTTCTTGGTACACAAACATTATGTACTATCTCAGACAAATGAAATGCCCTTAAGGATGTAATGATTACCAGAAGATAACTTTGAAGCTGCAAGCATCTAAGTATGTGTTCATAGAGGGTGTTTTGTTTTAGAAAAAAAGGGATGGAATGTTATTATTGTGTCTAGATGAATCACAGGCTAGACATATTTTGAGGGAAATGCATGAAGGAGTGTGTGGAGGTCATTACTCTGCTGAAACAACTACACATAAAATCCTCAGAGTAGGCTATTACTGGCCTAAGGTTTTTAATGATTCTTTTGCACATGTAAGGAAATGTGAAGCTTCCTAGAAATTCTCAGGAAACTTGAAATACCAGGGAGCCCTACCCCTTAGACCTTTACAAGTAGAAGCCCCTTTTCATCAATGGGGAATTGATTTTATTGGGGAAATACATGAAAAATCAAGTGGAGGGCATAAGTGGATATTGGTAGCCACTGATTATTTCACCAAATGGGTGGAGGCAATCCCAACAAACCAAGCAACAAGCAAGGTGGTAATAAATTTCCTGATGAAGAATATCATAACTAGATTTGGTACACAGGTGAGGTTGATCACAGACAATGGGATGTGTTTCAGGTTTGATGAGTTCGAGAATTTTGCAACACATATGGTATTACTATTTCTTATGCTGCCCCTTACCACCCACAAGCAAACGGTTAGGAAAAATCCAGTAATAAAAGCTTGTTGAAAATTATAAGAAGGATACTAGATGGAAATAAAGAAGCATGGGACTCAAAGGTAAAAATGGCTATGTGGGCGGACAAAATTATAGTAAAGAAAGAAATTGGAAAGTCTCCATTTGAACTGGTATATGGAACATAGGCTAGGATGCCATTGCAAAATATTTTACCAGTTTATAATTTTATTCTGTAGGAAGATTTAGATATTCCAGAACCAATGAAGGAAAGGATGGAGCAATTTGTAGAACTTGATGAAATAAGGAGGATGGCCAAAAAGCAGAATGCCAAGCTGGAATCTCAAATGAAATACCTTTTTGATAAGAAAACCCAAAATAGAAAATTTGAGGTGAGTGATCTGGTGTTAATGTGGAATGCTAGATGTCAGGAGAAGGGAAAGCTTGGAAAGTTTGAAGCCTTATGGTTAGTTCCCTTTGTTATCATTGGAAAAGGAGGGGAGGATTCTTACTTTTTTCAAAACATGTCTGGTGAAGAACACGAGTTACATATACATGGGTAGTTTTAAAGGATTTATTTTTTTGAAGAATATAAGAGAAATAAGGATTGAAAACGCATGGATAATTCTTAACAGACCTCTTAAAATAATCTTTTTCCATGCACAATAGTTTAGGAATTAAAAAAGGGGGAACTAGGGCTTGCTAGTACATGGACAAATCCTAGATTTCCTTCATTAAAAAACAATTTTTTCTTTCCATTGCATCTACAGTAGTATAGGATCATCTCCATCTCCATCAATTTTCATCTCCATGCCCATTTTTTTCATCCATAAAACATTACCATTTTCATATCTTCTAAAAGCCTGGTTTGCACCTAGAAATATTCTGGATTCTTGTAGTGATTGGTAAATCACTCATCCCCAACTGGAGCCACTATTGGAACCATAATTTCAATAAACAATTCTATGGATTTTATCAAGTGAGATCCCAAATTCATGCTATCATTTTCATAAAAGAACTTTATTGCCATCCATGCAGCCAAAATAGCCTTTTACCATTGTACTGCTACCTCATTATCTACCCTATATAACCCTCACATCATACCTCCTTACTGCAGCCTATTGCAAAATGACTCGTGGTATCATGATAAAGGAAGATAACACTATATCCTTTTATCGTTGTATTGTGGAGGGTTAAAACTTAGCCCATAGTAGATCGGTATAATGATCAGTATTAACAAAAGGAGACTACTATACCATGGAGGGATGGAACATAGCACGTGGTATAGTAGTACAATGATTAGTATTAACAAAAGGAGACTGCTATACCATGGAGGGATGAAACAAATCCCGTGGTAGAGTGGTGAGATGAAGAACAGTGATGAAGGGAAACCACTATACCACGGAGGGTCAGAACAAGACCTACAGTAGAGCGGTACACTTGAGAATAATAATAAAAGTAGACACCACCATATGGTAAGAAGAAGAAATATAGCCCGCGATAAAGCAATATAGTAAAGAAAGGTAACAATATGAATTGTGGTACTGCAAGGAAGTGGAAAGTGACACAATGTAACACCATAAAGAAGTCATTGAGACATTAAAGTTGGCTAGTCACATCAACTTCGAAATATGAAATTGAGCTCAATGCAAAAGATTTGAATGATGTGAATTTATGATTCGAGAGTTAATGTGTCTCGATGAAGAGGTAAATGAAGTAGATTGAGATTTCTCAATCATAGTAGTGGAAATCAAGTGTAGAAGAGCTCAAGGTGTAGAAGTGAAAGGAATTCTTTGAGGAAAACTATATTTCTGGGTAAGCTCTATTCACTACTTATTGAATTTGTAGCAATGACACCAAATAAAATAGAAGAAGGAGCTAAGAAAGATGAAGCCAAGTCTAGTAAACCCTCTTTATAATTGCCATTGCTTTCTTTATTGCCTAGGTTAGTAGATAAAGGACCAAAGAATATTTTTAGAGATTCAGCTCAAGGGTGTATAGCCCCAATTATTTTTCAATCTGGGTGGAATTTGTACTGGTATTTCTATAGGAACATAAATGATAAGGTCCCAGCATCAAACCCATGGACCCTTGACTTAGAAAAATTAATAGTTACAAATTTTTTCATTGACATCAAGGTCATTAAAGCCTTGGCCAATAAATACCATGCCCCAACAAATACTATCAGGCTCCCAGATGGTGGGTGTTTAGTAGATGTTTCAAGGCGAGCCATTATTAAGTGTTTTAACCTAAACAAACAAGCTATTACAAAAGTGAATTTGGGGAAATTGGAACAAGAATAAAAAATGTTAAGGAGAACTTATAGGAATCATGAGCTCCCCCTGCACATTAAAAGGAGTGATAACACCATGATACTTCCTATCCCTCCCTCAAAATTAGAACCTTTTCCAGTATCTGATTTTCAGATTAACTTCAAGAATACATATCATGCATTGTGTCAGGTTCTTGGAATAGATGCAGAGGATAACATGTTAGTAGGATTAATAAGGATGGCTATGATCATTTAGCATCTAGAGTCAAATTTTGAATTTGATTTTCCTTCTATGATTGAAGAAAAAATTCATGAGGGCTTGTTGTAGGTCAAAGAGGCTAAGGCTCCCATGACTTTCAAAAAAATATGCTTTCTTATGTCATTTGATTTTGTATCAAAATGAAACAAAATGGATTGAGAGGATGAAATTATGCACACAAGAAAATGGAGTTAGAGTCCTTGTATAGAATTAGTGCTATATTTGGGAGAGTAGATGCACAGAGTGTGATTTTGTTGTGTTTAGGGATGATTTTGTTGTTAGGATAATTGTTGCCCTTGGTTTTTAAACACCAAGGTTGCCATAATATTTGATGAATGTCATGAGGCTGATACAATACAAGACAGACTAGGGCTTTACACATAATTATGTTTATTAGTTCCTAATGCCACAACATCCTATCATTAGGGTGTACGGTTGTGACCAGGCACCACATATTTTTCCAAAATCTATGCCTGCTAGAGTGTGCTTTTTGGAGTTCATGTGGCAGATGCTCTAGATGGACCATGAGCTAATGAAGAATAAGAGAAAAGGCACATTCTTACCTGATTTGATAGTGTTTGAGGAGTTATCTATTGGATCAAACATGTTAGAAGAGCTACAAAGATTCATGAGGGTCAATTATCCTCTCAAGTCTGAAAAAGAAAGAATATATGACCCATAGAGTCACATTAATATGATCAAAAGGACCTTGCTAACAAAGAGGGCCATATCGCATGTCTTTGACCCAAGGGAAGATGTAATAAGAAATTTGGTATATTTTTTTGATGTATTTCAGACAAGAAGAAGATGGGTAATAATGATGAAGTGGGAAGAGAAAAATAAGGAAAAGAATAAGAGCTTCAAATGGTTCTTTGTTGATGAGCCCAATATTTTTAGAAGGATGCAGTTAATCCTTGGTAAATTTGATGAATTTTATAAAATGGTCCAAGATGAGGGGTCAACCCCAGTTCCTACACCCCAACGACCATCACATGAAGCATCTGTACTTCATACACCACCCCCATTGTTAGATTTAGATGATCAGATTAGAATGCATTACTTTCTTAGCTTAGAAGTTTGGCAAAAGCTTGGAAGAGAAGTTCTTTTCTTCGAAGTGATCTAGCACCCTACTATAGGGTTGGCTAAGAAACATGTGGAGCCATGCCCAGGCCTGGGTGAAGCAACTGGCCATTTCATCATAGTGATGCACCTGGTCAATCACCATCGACTGATAGAATCGGCCCCATGACTGTTATCTTCTGTAAATTTTGCATTGAAGCAAGGATTAAGAGGGAGCTTAACATTCCTTATAATCCTCAACAGAACAGTGTTGCGAAGAGAAAGAACACAACTATCATGGAAGCAGTCAAAGCCATGCTTCATGACCAAGACTTGCAAATCTCTCTTTGGGCTGAAGCATCCAGGATTACAGTCTATGTCCAGAATAGAAGTCCTCACAAAATCTTGGGGAATGTAACTCCTGAAGAAGAACTCTCTAGGGTGAAGCTTGAAGTAAGTCATTGAGGATCTTTGGGTGTCCAGTGTATGTTCATATTCTAAAGGAAAAGAAGACTAAGTTGGAACCTTCTGGCAAGAAGGGAATTTTGGTAGGCTATAGTGAGACATAAAAAGCCTACAGAATCTACATTCCAGGTTAGAAGACTATTGATATCAGTAGAGATGTCACATTTGAAGAGGATGTTGCATTCAAAAGATCCAAGGGCACTTATTATGGAGATTGATGATGAAGAGTCTCCTAAGGATATGGAAGTTGACCATGTTCCTGAGAATCAGAGGGAGGCTCTTGAACGTAAAGAAGATGATGATCTAGCTGAGCCCTTGGAACCTACTGATCGGACTACACGTATTGTGATTGGAAGGAAGAGACCTCTTTGGGCTAGGAAAATAATGCAAGAGGCAGAAACTTTTGCAGCCTCAAGGGGAACTTTTAGAGAAAGTAAGAGACCTAATAAGTTCTCTGGTTATGTAGCTCTGATGAGTCAGATCATTGATTCAGAGCCTTCAAGTGTTGAAGAAGCTTCTAGTCAACAAGTTTGGAAAGATGCTATGACTGAAGAGTATCAATCCATACTTAAGAATGATGTTTGGGATATTGTTCCTAGACCTGAAGGAAAATATGTGTTGTCTTCTAAATGTCTCTTCAAGATCAAGAATATTGTTGATGGGAGCATTGAGAAGTACAAGGCCAGATTCATGGCTAGAAGTTTTTCAGAAAAAGAGGGAGTTGACTATGAAGAAACCTTTGCTCTAGTGGCTCGCTATACTTCTGTTTGGACCATTATTGATATTGTTGCATCTAGAGGATGGAAGATTTACCAAATGGATATAAAGATAGATTTTTTGAATGGTTTCATAGAAGAAGAGGTTTACATTGAGCAACCTGATGGATTTGAGGTACATGGGAAGCAGTCTAATGTTTTCAAACTGAAGAAGGCCTTGTATGGTCTTAAGCAAGCTCCTTGTGCATGGTATGAAAGCATTGATCATTACCTATTGCGTCTGGGTTTCTTAAAGAATGATGCATATTCTAACCTCTACTTCAAGGTAATAAATGGTGAAGCATTGATTTTGGTTCTATATGTTGATGATTTGATTATCACCGAAGAAGAACACCTAATTCTAAAATGTAAGAAGGAGTTAGCTTTTGAGTTTGAAATGAAGAATCTTGGTCTCATGCATTACTTTCTTGGCTTAGAAGTTTGGAAAAATCCAAATGAGATGATTCTAAGTCAAGGAAGGTAGACTATTGACATTCTGAAGAGGTTTGGTATGATTGATTGCAAACCTGTGTCTACACCTATGGAGACAAACATACATAAGTTGAAGGAGGTTGCAGCTAGTTCAGAACTAGTGGATTCCATGATGTATAGGTAGTTGATTGGTTCATTGATGTATCTAGTTATCACTAGACCGAATATCTGTTATGTAGTGAGTGCACTTAGTTAGTTTATGTGTGAACAAAGGAAAATACATCTCGTTGTAGCTAAACATATCCTGAGATACTTGCATGGCACAATTTGATATGGATTAAGATACTCTATAGGTGTGGATTTGGAGCTGCATGGTTTTACTGATTTCGATTGGGTAGGGTGTGTCACTGATTAGATGAGTACCTCTGGTTGTTACTTCAATTTGGGTTCTACCATGATATCCTAGTGTAGTAGGAAGTAATCTTCAGTGGCATTGAGTACAGAAGAGGCAGAGTACATTGTAGCTTGTGTGGAAGCTTGTGAAGTAGTGTGGCTTTGTAAGCTCCTTATAGGATTGTTTGGACAATCAATGGAGCCTACTAACATTCATTGTGATAACCAGAGCTTTTTGAATCTTTCTCTCAATCCTATGTTTCATGAAAAAAAAACGCATGTTGATATCAAGTGCCATTATATCAAAGATATGGTATTGAGGAAAGCTATACAATTGAGGTATATCAGCACTGATGAGTAGATGGTAGACATTCTCACCAAGCCTCTCTCTAGGATAAATTTTGTGTAATTTTGAGATAAGCTTAGTATGGTGGAGAATATAGCCTTAATTGAGAAGGATTCTCAGTATTAGTGATCCTCTTTAGTGATTTCTTCTTTGTGAGAGAAGTTTGAGGTGAAATCCCTTGGTAATGAGTTCTACTCTACAAGAGAAGTTCAAGGTGAAATTCCTTGGTTATGAGTTCTTCAAGAGAAGTTCAAGGTGAAATCCCTTGATTCCACCCTCTAGGAGAGCCATGGTGGATGTCATGTGTGTGACTCCATGACAACATCACGTGACAGATTCTGTGATGATTTACTTGTACTTGTGTTTCACCCTCTGGAGGAGCCATGGTGAAAGTCATGATGAGGTGACAACATCACATTATGTGATGAGAACTTGTACATACCATCTATGGAGGTATCCATGATGGTTGATATCATGATGAGGTGATATGCTTTCATGATGAGGTGATAAGCTCCTTCTTTCATGAATGTAGTCATGTTGATTAAACATCACTATGAGGTGATATGTTCTACACAGATGGAAGTATTCCTCTCTAGCTGAGAGGGACTGTTAATGATATTGTACACCCATGTGAGGAATACTCTTGGCTCGATTTAATAAATTTAAATATGGATTTCAGCTATTTAAATTTATTTGGTTCGATTTCATTGAAGAGGCACTTCAATAATTAATGAGATAAATAAATATTAAAAAGAAAATAAATATTATTTATTATTTTATAGCCAACCTGTCTTGAGATTCGCACCCCTCCAAGAGACATCCTTCTATCAAGGAAAACTTCTCTAAATGAAAAGGTGCAAGTCTCTTCAAGTTCTATATATATGAGATGGCTTCATTTGTGTCAGATCATCAAGTCAAGCAATTTGATTCAAGGAGAAGAAGTTTAGTCAAAGCATAAGAGGAGAAGTACAATCTAAGTAGCAGATCAAATATTTGTGTAGCAGATCAATTTATATCTTTGCATCTAGGAGAGGTGCTATTCATTGTCTAAGATAGGCATTAATTTTTGCCTAAGTTGTAACCAGATTTTTGCTCTTATTTGCATCAATATATAAGAGATATATTGGCCTGGTTTTTCTCCCTCAGGTTGGAGGGTTTTCCCAGGGTATTGGCTATGTCATTGTGTTAATTTTTAATTAATTTTTGCATTCTAATCTGATCATATAAATCTAACACCCATCACCTACACATCCATCTCCCCATCTCCTACACATGAACCCTAGGCTAAGAGACAAAAAATTGAGTCATTAGTTGATTATGGCTCAAGTGATGAGGAATAGGAGGAAATTTTGACTCTAACTAAGATGAAGGAGGTGGAAGAGCAGCAAAAAATTCAAGAGCCTCATGAATCCAAAATCAGGATATCAAAGGAAGTTGCAGATGAGATTTAGGATGATGAGAGAGTGGTTTCCTCTCTAAGGTTTATGGAGGATGATAATTTATTCACACTAATAAATTTAAAGATTTTTGGATCAAGATGAAAATGAAATAGTTTGATGAAAGATTGAAGATAAATCTCATAGGAGCTAATGATTCAAAATAGGCTAAAGTTCAGGCCCAAACATGGGCAGAGTTAAATACTAATAATACCAATGTTACCCCTCAGGAAGCAAGAGAATTAGTATTGAAAAGTGATATGTTGATCATACCAGGAATGCTGTCCAAGGTGTTTCTTTTGGACTATATTAGAGAACAAGATGATCCAATGTTGATTGTAGAGTTTTATTTAGAGGAAGGTGTGTCAGGAACAAGGTATAACCCTACAACTCAAACTCTTGCCTTATGGACAAAGTAAAAAAAAAACAAGGAAGCCTAGACTCTTAGATGTGGTGCAAGAAATGAGCAGGCCATCCATGGTGAGGATAATGAAAGATACAACTCCTATAGAGGCCACAACCATGACCATGCATTCAATAATGTTTACCAAAGATGTGGTGGAGAATATGGAGAAGAAAATAAATGGATATGAGAAATGACTAAAATTATCAAATGATGAATTAAATAAATTATTATGAAAATGTAAAGTTGAAACAACAATTACAGCAAGCAACGACGGTGAGGGGGGGATGAGGTAGTTGTTTATCACCCACCTATCCAAGTTGAAGACACACAAATTCAACAAATGAAAGATGAAATTGATAGGATAAAGAAACATAATATGGAAGATGTCAAGCAACACATCCTAGATTCCCTAAGAAAGATATTGGAGCATAGAATTGAGGTACTGAAGGAAAAAATAGGTGGGGTACATGAAATCTTTAGAAATATAGTTAAAGCCTTGGAACAAATAATTACCAATTCCCCTATCCTTGAGGAACTCTAGAAAAGGTGGTAGCCTACTTATCACATTCTAACTACTCTCTGCAAAGCAACACAAAGGGATCCAGATGCCCCTCTGAGACTCACGCCTACTCAAGAAATGGTGAAGTGGGTAATTGAGGAGCATAACTACTTAAAAGATATGAAGAAGAAAGTTGAAACTAGGAATAATGCATTTGACTCCATTAAGTACAGTTTTATCCCTTTGGTCATCAAAGAGGCTAATCAATTCAATGGTGTGGATGAGTGGAAAGATGAACTCGATCAGATGGTTTCTCAGTGCTTGACACACATATAGAATGATGGGGATATCATCTGTAATGCCCCGCCAAGTAACCTTAAAGGAAGTTGCAATTAATGTCATAAGCGAACCAATTTTTTTTTATAAAGTGAATTTAACATACACATTCACTTACTAATTAACAACAACCTCTAAGGCTACAAGGTTAGGATTACTTAAACCCACACATACATATTACATATAACCATAGCATTAAGAACTTTATGAAATAAACATCATACATCGTAAGAATACCACATATCATAATAAGATAATCAACCAAGATACAATCTCATAATCATTAACTTAATCCAATAGTTACATCACTCATTCCCAGAATGAGACAATAGTACAAATGTATTACAATTACATAACTCCACCTCATAACAAAAGAGGGATAAAATATCTTATACAAATTGAAATATTACCATGCAGGAAATTACAACAAGAACCGCGAGCTGTCCATCTGGATGTCTTGCCACCAAGTGTCGAAGATAGATGGGGACCCAACGGTTTTGGTGCATGTTCCACCCAACCAAGTGGTACCTGAAGGCCCACCCCCCATGCTAGGAGATAGTAAAAATGTAACATGGACAAAGATCTACAACCACTAACCAAAGGTAGATTCATACTGACTCATACTGATATAACCAAACAAATGAACTAATCAAGTACAAATCCAGTACAACTCAAGTAGAACACAAGTACAAATCAAGTACAACTCCATTACAATACAAGTACACTCAAGTACGCTCCATTACAATACAAGTACACTCAAGTACAACTCAAACATCACTGACATAGGTCACATTGCTTCCAAACATAATATTAATCAAGTATGTTCACAGTACCATACACATAAAATAATTAACAACAGTTGTCCTAGATAGAGTGTCATCGCATAGTAGTCATGAGATCTCCTCTGGGCATTCTTCATAGGCTCCAGAAATCTTGGTGGCCTTAGCCGAATCCCAGCCCTCATACTCACTCATGCGCCATCAAATACCTCTCATACTAACAAGATAAATGACTAAGCCATTCCAGGCCTTCTCACTCATCCCAAGTCTAAACGAGCCCTTGTGTCTATGAGTGAGGATTAAATTATCTTGATTACTGTGAATGCATCCTAATAATATAAGTACATTAATTTAATTATCACTTGATTAACTCACTTCTGAAGGTTACCCAGTTTACCACTTTGGGCTCCGGCCCCTAACAAAAGCCACTCTTCTATTCGACAACACACACCCAAACAATCCACCAAGGGAAACACAAGTGCATACCAACTAGGCATCATAATCCACTCCAACACAAGGAGGAAACAAATAAAAGAACTCACTCCAAAATTCTTGGGGGCAACATAACACATAGACCACTCCTTTCACAGGAGGCACAAACATCCCCATTCATGGAAACCGGATAAAACTGAAAAGACGCCATGCACTACCCAAGGGAAAACAACTGGATGGCATAAAGATTCAACAACCCTTATCTTCTAAGTTCTTCTGGAAGACTTATAATTTAGAACTAACACTAAATCCCAAAACCCACAATGCAACTTGACGACATAGCAACAAAAGCATTCAAGTCATTAATCAATTCTAATATTTGGATTTCCTAAATCCATACTCATTCAATAGGTAGTGTTGACAAAATCAAAGACATGATAACTAGATCATCTGAAATAATCATAACCCCTATTTCCTCTTTCATTATTGGGAATCTAAAACAATTAAACTTACTTCCCTTTACCGAATATAGAGAATTAAATCATTCAAGATAATCATGAGGAAGTTACTACTTTTGGATATACTAAATCCATATCTCTTTCATATTTCATTCACAATAAATTAATTGCTCTAATAGAAATAAAATAAATTAAAATAGCTATTTGCCTCATCAATATAAACAAATCTTTATTTTACTTTTAAATCGACACAACTCCATGCAAGTAAATTCTTTCCATTTCCTAACCAAATCTTACATCTCATTCATTTTTCTATTTAGAATATGCAATCACTTTAATATAATAAAATGTTGTTTCTCTATCCATTTTCCTATATACAATAATCAATCCATTTTTAAATCTCTATTCAATAATATATTGCATGCATCTTATTAAAATAAAATAAGATAATGAACTTACACTTAATATATATATATATATATGCTCCATATTATATATACACCAAATATATATTAATAAATTTAATTATATATATATTCTTTAATATTCCAATCTCAACGATTAAATTGCACTATGGAAATAAATAAAAACATAATAAATATTTGTCTTTTCCAATATAATCATTTCCTAGATTTACTTCTAATACAACATAAACTATTGCAATTACTATATTCCATTTCTATCCAAAATCTATCTCTTTTAATTTCTCTATTTAAAAACATGAATATCTTCAGTGTATAAAAAATATATTTTGGTTTAACTATTTAACCATGCATTCATATTGTTTCCAATTGAATCCCATTAATTAAACAAACACTCAAATATAAATATTCCTACAATTCTTCAATTACATTAACCACTACCACTTAACATGCACACATTTAAATACATATATACATTGTATATAATTTAAATGTTTATTTAAAAATTCACAAATAATCACATCTGAACTAAAACCATTTAAATATAAAATTATACATATAAAATACATATACATCAGATAACTATATTTAAAATTATCGGCTGACATATATATACATTTACAATGTATATTTTATTAAATATAAAATTGACATGCACTAAATAAAACAAATCAATTACTGATTATACTCTTAATAGAAATACACATGTATATAAATACATCAGCTATATTTTATTAAATAAATACATTATTTAATAACACATATTAAAATTCAATGAATCGTTTCCAAAAGTTCATGTTATTTAAACATTTAAATAAAATCAAAATGTTTTATAACTTTATTTCATAAAATACAAATTTACACATTATCCATTTTATTTATTTCATTAACCCAATTTAAATAAATGATATATAAATATATCATGCTATTTACACACTATATTCATTAGTCATTTTATTAATTATACATATAATTAATATATATATACACCTATTTAATAAATATATATATATATTATGTATATACATATTAACATATATATACATGATATACATATATATATTATAAAATGTACATATACAATTAATATATAAAACAAGGTCAAAAACCGAATTTTGAAGAGGGCGATTTATGTTTCACACGGATTCATTCATCTGCAATTTTCGTTGTTGGCAAGGTAAACTTTTGGTTGGGGTGGCGCATAGCACACCCACTGTGCTAAGATATGCATCGTTGGGAGGGGTAGGCGAATGAATATCCGCCAACGTCGAAAGTTTGGGAGGAGGGGAGGCTATCCCACTGACCTCTCCATACACTAGCCACACCAAAGGTAGGTTGGGGCGAGGCTGCGGAGGTCTCCCTCCACAGTCGTCCCCTCATGGGGGTGGCAGTGGAGGTAACGCCTCCCATGCCTTCCCCCAAACAAACCCTAACCCATAAAACGAAAAAAAACGAAAATGAAATTTTCAAAAATCCCATTCCATAAAAATGGATGCCGTACGGACGAAAATTTCAATAATTTAAATTTTTTTATTTATTTTTTATTCAAATAGAATATATATATAATACTATATATATATATATATATATAATATGTATATATATAAAAAAATGAATTTCAACAGTAAATACTTGGGGAAATTTGTGAAAAATATTCACCTATGAGAGAAATTGTAAAACTCTTTTCCAGAAAAACCAAATTTCATAGAGATCTTAAGAATTAATTCTATTAAACTATTTTCTCAAATTCCTAAACAATTAGAAGAAAAATCAAATGGATCTAAATTAAAATCAGAAGTTTCAAACAAACCTCAAAGTTTCTCCACCTAATTTCTACAGGATTTTTCAAAATAAATTTGATTTTCTACCGAGGGTTTCATTTTCTAAAAACATTCTAAATCCATTGTTCAATCTCTATGTTTGATTCCAATAACAAAATAATCGATTTCCTCAAATAATTTAAATTCAACTGAGGTTTTCACACTTTTCACTCAAGAATTTTCACAAAAAACAATAGCTGTAAATTTATTTGATTATTTTCTTCCAATAACAAATTTATTTTCTAAAACAGATTTAACAAACAAATCTTTAATCACTACTATTTTAAAAGTAACCAAGAACAATAAAACACAAAGAGGAAAACCTGGTTCAAGAAGCTACAGGAAGAGATGAATTTCTGATGCAAGCCTCCTCCAAAGATCTCCTGAATTTTCTTCAATCATCTGACGAATCCAATCCAAAACCCAACAAATGCAAACAATCTTTCCTCCAATCAATTCTACAATCAAACTTTCTTGAAACCCTTCTTTGTGCAAAAATTTTCAAAATTTCTTCTTTGCTGTAAAAATGAATTTCTTTCTAAAAACTTTCTGCCCTAGAATTAAAACATGCAATCCTTATAAATCAAAAATACCTAATACAACCCTAATTCACATTACATGCAAATTAGATATTAATTTCAATTTCAATTTCAATTTTCGAAAACCCACTTTCAATGCAATTTCAAATAATAAATTAATTTCCAAAGTTGCAACTAATTTCCCAATTAAACATTTAATTACAATTTCTAATTTAATTCCCACACGTTGAAATTAAATTCCAAAATTAATTTTAATTCTTTTATTTCCTTTCATTCTCTTGCATCACGTTTAATTAATTAATTAAATTATTTAATAACTAAATTCAACCCCCTTGGATTAAATTTAATTAATTAAATAATTTAAATATAATTAATTAATTTAAATATAAACTTTAATCCACATTGCATTATTTAAATTAAAAAACCATCAACATGATTTAAATGCAATTATTCTAAATATCTATTTCCAAATCAAGAATCCTTCAGAGTTAACTAACATTAAAGCAAGACAGACAATGACTCGACACACACAACTGACGACACACTAAGGCTAGGGCTTAGACTTGACACATGTTACCTAGCTACTATCTCCCATTCAACTTAACCGTTGGATCGACACGCTCAAACCTGTGAAACCAGGTGGAGTCGATGTCATGTACCTGCAATCCTGCAACCAAGTAAACAACATCATACAATATATCGAGCATATAATACACACCGTGAAGAAGGAATTACAGATTCACAGGATGCTCGCAAGCGAGTGATGTGAACCCATCTTCTTCACCAATACACTCATCGAAACTGACACTTCCATCATAATCCAATAATCTCATAATAACATCTCATGTTAACTTTACAACATCATTAATCCATTAAAGCATGAGAAACACTAATTAGGTCAACACATCACACAATAATAGTTGTCGCTCAATAGTAGCCATCAAAACATCATAACAAAATGTATCCTATATCAAAGTGACTACAACCAAACATAGCATAAAGCAAACCGAACGGGGAGCAAAACGGAGGGGTATTACATCATCACTTCTAGGTTTCATATTGTGCTTGATGGAATTGTCCCACTAGACACTAGATACATGAAGTTTATGGTAGATGTCAGGAACTTGCTTGATAATAGATGGAAGAGCCACCTCACGAATTTTGCTACTGCATGAAAATTCAAATGGCCAAATGATTTGACAATAAGTAAATAGTAGGAAAAGTATTTGGGTTCTGATGAGGATTGATCATCATCATCATGAATAAAGATTAATCATATAGTAGAAGCTTTGCACAGGTCTTAGATGACCATAGGCTTTTACTCGAAGACTAACAGATTAGCACACATGTTGTTGATAAGTTATTTGAGTTATGTTTAATCTCATGATTATGTTTTGTTACCAAAAGACGTATCCTTTTGTCTGAAGTGTGTTGCCTCTCATTATAAATAAGAGAGACCAAGACCAAAAGTGTATTAGAAGTATATTAGAGATAGAAAAAAGTAACATGCGAATAGGGATAGATATAATGTTTACATTTCAAAAGACCATGTTGCAAGTATATTTTTGAAGAAGTTAATGAAAGATCTAATATTCGGTGGCTCTATATTGGTATCATTTTTTTTTTGAAGTTATTCAATTATTTGATTGTCTCCAATTTATTGTTTCCTAGTTGTTTAAGTTGATATATCAGTCACTTTCCTGCCCATACAATCTAGATCCTCACTTGACTCCACTTACCTAATAAGGAACTGGTCTTATCCATTTCTTCATTAAAATCCATACAATTCACTTTAGGAACCATAGAAAGCCTTCATTTCCAAACAACCTTATCTATTAATTGAATATATTAGGTTTTCACCTTGATATTGCTTATACAATTTATACAAAATTAAAATCACATCTCTCCACTATCAATTTCCATTGTTGATATATTGCACAAGAAGGAATCATACAATCTAAGTCTGCTCCATTTGCATAGGTATACCCACGTAGGTCTGGCAGAGCTTGAAGAGAAGAAGGTTCAAATTCATCTTTTGTCCTTGTATGTTAGCCAAAAACATATCAAGGACTTGGCAACCTCTTCTAGTTTCAAACCAGCATTTTTGAGACCTGACAAAATGCTTCAATATTTGCTAGGTCATGCCATAGGCTTATTTTCTCATACAAAATCTGAGGGAAAACAACACATTTTCAGCAAATGGAGAAGGTGCAATGAAGGTGATTCATGGAGGTTGAAGAAATTTGGTGAGATATTTCTTTGTTTTCATGCTTTCTAACTCCTTTTCTCTTCAATTCTTACTAGGGTTTGATTTCTTATTGTGATTCAACACTAACCTTGAAATTTTCCCTTGGTTACAAAAAAGAGAAAAATTTATTAAGGAATGGGGCTTTGCCTTGGTCAAACCCCTTTAAGGTAATTAAACCTTGAAATAAACAAAAGCATGAAGAAATGATGAATGAACAACAATATGTAATAGCTCACCACACCTTAATTGAAACCTTGGATTGTAGATTTATAAACTAGCCTGAAGTGGCCTCAATGAATGTAGATCTTGATCTTTAAACTTTATAAGAAATAGTGCATTTGAACACTTGATTAGATCTTGAATGCTACGTCAACACATTAGCTCAAAAACATGCATGATGCACTGAATCTTTGACATGAAAAATGGAATCTTGATTGTTTCAATAATCTTCTACAAATATACTCTTAAATGCCTTAGAAATTTCTCTTGAATTTTTCTAGGTGAAACTAAGTGAAATAGCCTTGTATTTATACATATCTTAACATTAATTCATGAAATTTAAATATCACAAGCCAACATTGAATTATAGTTTTGAAATTATTAAAATATCACAAAAACCATATCCTACGGGGGGGTCCTGGGTCTAACTAAGGACCCATTCACCTTGTGGTGAATAGGTCCTAGGCCACTTACCTTGGACATACATTGGTTAAGGTGAAATTTTATGTGAAAATAGGGTCCTAGGACTTAGTGAGGACCCATTCACCATGTGGAAAATGGGTCCTAGGTCACCTACCTAGGAGACACATTCTAAAATTAAGTGTTGTATAATGGCATTTATGAAAGTCAGGTTTTATCCCTCAGAATTCGCAATTAATTAGTCTTGGATTTCAATTAAAGGGTCCAATTAAGCAAAAAAACCTCAATTAATTAATAAAGCCCTAGATTAGTGTGAAATTGTAAAGATACACTTTACAACACCCTAAATAAGGTGCAATTAAGTATATTTAGTTTAAAAGGGCCCTAAACTTAATCTGGATATGTAAAACACATTACAACACTAAACTAAGGCAACATTAGGCTCATTAATTATTAGGGTAAAAGCATAAACCTATGTCACACTTTATAAAGGAATTGGCCAACAACCAAAAGAATTTTGAACTTCGACCACATAAAAGTGGTCTTTATGTTTTGAATTTCAGAAAGATGTAAATTAATGAAATCTAGAACTTTTGATGAAGTTTATTCCTATAATTTTTCAAATTTTCAAAAAATTGTTTTCATTCATTTTTTTATCAATTTAAGAACAAATTTTGGAATGTTGAAAATTTCAAGAAAAATGACCTTCACTTGACATCAAGAAACAAATTGAAAAAAAATTCATTCTTCTCTGAATTTTTTTTCTCCAAATAGGTAACTTCAATATCTAGTGCATGCAAAAAGAATCAAATTTTGATGTATATTTTTCTCATAATGATGTTTTAAAGTCAAACTTATCAGAATTTGGTAGTTTTCATTGGATGTCAACTATTGTTTATTTTTTTAATCATTTCAAAAAACAATTATACCCTTTTGAAGAGGACTCTCTCCTATAGTTTAACATATATTTTTATAAAAAAAATTAATATGTTTTACTATTTTTTATTTCTAATCAACCTTTTTTTTAACTTTAACAACCTACTTGCATTATTTTAAAAATAAAATATATTAAAAATAATCAAAATTTAAAAAAAAAAACATATTTGGATTCACCACTCCGAGATCTACAAAAGGGTATTTTTCTTTTTTGTAAAAAAATTATTCTGACTAAAGAAATACTCTATTGAAGTTGATTGTTTCAAAAAACCTTTGAAAAAGGGTGAGTTGGCTACCAAGTAGGAAGCCAACTAGATATGTTCGGCTAGACCAGTTTTGGCCGAGTAGGTTTCGGCTGAAACCTACTTGGCTAAAACATGACTGGCCAATAGGTGGTCGGCCAATTTTTTTTAGGCTGAAAACTGTCCATATAAATATGTTTCTTTAATTTTTTCAAGTCAATAAAATTTGGTAAAATACAAAGGAATATTTTGACAAAGGAAGGCTTATTTCAACAAAAGAAGGCTTATTTCGACAAAAGAAGGTTTATTTCGACAATTTAGAAGACTTATTTCGATAATTTAGAAGACTCATTTAGACAAAAGAAAATGTATTTAGACAATTGGAGACCTATTTTTGAAGGTACATTGATCTTGAACTTATAATTGATTATGCCACTTTTTTCATGAGTGCATTTGAAGTTAGTTTTCACTATTTTTCATTTGAATATGATTGAGAACTAGGATATTAGGTTATAGTGTACACATGTACAAAGACCCACAATTTTGGATCATTCAGGTGCACCTACAAGCTTGTACTATGAAATTTTTAAAAATATGTTTAACTTCACCCATTGTGTTTTAGATAATCATTAAATGTATTATGTGATTCAAAACTACTTCTCAATTAAATTTATACATGAAATTGTTGCATCTTATGATGACATTCCTTCTACATGTCATGATGATTAGATATGTCCATAGAGCCACATTTTCTTTTTATATCCTTCTTTATTTTATATATTATGATGTGTTTCACATGATCACCATTCTCCCATAGCTCATGTGAGACCTATCAATAAATTCATTTAGATATATACCTTTCATGATGCTTGGAATATGTAAATTGATGATCTATTTTTTTATCCTAGATCATGTATGCACATTCATGCTTCATAATATTTTCTTACATTACATGATGATATTGAGATTACCCATGAAATTTAGAGAAACCACCTAATATGAGATATATGAATTAAATTCTTAGATTTCATTATTATTGATCCCCAAGCCTGTGTTCTTCCATTATTTTTAGATTGGCTTTACGAACATTTTCACATTCCTAGTTAGCATGCAGATGATGCGAATACACCTTTTGCATTACATTTTGACACAAGAAAATTTAAATAGTGTTAAATTTATGATTTTTATGTTACTTCTTCTTGCTATCATTCTCACTTTTTAGTTTTTTTCAATTTCATACATGTATATTGTGACCCCCTTCACCCATTCTTCCATATACCTTAAGTATATATTTCTTTATATTTTAATTTTTTTTAATACACCTTGTTTGTTGTGATTTTTCACACTTATTTTATCTTTTATATTTGGTTCCATAGTTATCTCCCCTACTTGGAGTCATTTTAGTTTCCAATTTCTTTTCTTGAGATATTTCATCCTATTCTCAAGTGTACATCCTTCTGATGCCTTGGACTTGTATATATTTTGTGGACACCTTCAAGCACCTTCTTTAGGTAGACCTTCCTCTATTTTAGTGAACTTTTCTTAGGTTCCAACTTAGTTCTTGTAGCACTTATTTGCTTCATTCTCTTTCCTCATTTTTATTTTTTGAGGATCTTCTTTCATTCTCTAAATTATTCCCATGCCCACTCACTCAATTGGAATTTATTGAAAATAATGTTGATGCCTTTCTATGGATCCTCTCCTTCAAATGTGACTACCTTGTCCATCTATATTTTATAATAAAATATTGACTAGATCTTCCCAAATACTATGTGTGTCCAAGTTTTCACATGCTCTTGCACTAGGTTGACACATCTTAGGTTCACTTGAATTGATTATGTACATTATACTCAAGGAGATCAAGTCCCCTTCTTGAAAATCCATAATTGCACACTCTTTTCTAACTTCTCCAAGCCCTATAACTAATAAAAATAATCAACTTGTTATCATTTTATGGTGTGTGTACTATCTTTCTCCAAAATTAAGGTTTAACCCAAATTTCCTTTGTTAACCCAAGTTTTAATCATACATAATTTCACATACCCTACATTAAATTTACATTCTCGAACTACTCAAGTGTAAGTTTAGATTCGTCTTTTTTGAAGTATCCTCGAGAGTTCCTCATTGCTAGATGCTTCATCATTTGATTCTCAAGATATTAGATATCTAGTTTATAATTATTGTGAACACATTAATTTTTATCTCATGTGCTATCTAAATGTAATGCTAGAAACAATGAGCTATCTTCTTCGAATACATTTTAAGGGTTGATGTACATGATACATGTAACAATACCCCTTCTTTGAATACATAAAGGGTTTTGATACACATGTGTAATTTAATTTACCCTTCTTTATCTCTAAACTATTTTTTTGGTTCAAGGATCTCCCTTACATGCCTTTTTAATGTTGATCTAAGTGGATTTCCTTAAATTACATATGATATTGAAAATTATGAGTTTGAATGTCTTGTCAAATTTATAATTTGAGCTAGTGATCTACACATTTAGGTATTTCGAGCATGATGTTTCTCTTTCTATGTTTTATAGTACTTGAGAATATTAAATTTAAAATATCCACATATTGATGCATTTAGTGGTGATCTAGTAAGTGATATCATTATGTTTTAAAAACCAATTTTTTATATAATATGAACAAGAGAGAAGAAGAGAAAAGTGGTAGAAGGAAAATCTACTGAGCAAGAAGAACCCATAGAAATTACTAATGATGAAGGTGATGAACAAGCACAAGAACAAATTGAACCTAGTAATAGAATTTTTTTCTATGGTATGGAAAATTTGATGGAGATGGATGAGGATTCTCTTTTCAATAATGTTTCATCTAAAGATATGTTATCTAAAAGCATAGTAAAATTACACTCTAAGAGAATATGGGATAAATTTTTTGAAGAAAAATCTCTAATTGGAAGAGCACAATTAGTTGAAAATTTATTTAGATGAAAAGAAATAACCCCTATTTTGGAGTTGTTAGGGGTTGATAATAGGAAAAATTCATCAAGTTCATTAAAATAAGCAATTGTTGAAAACTTGTAAGAAGTATTGAATTGTATTGAAAACAAGAGTTGAGCTAGTGATCCAAGTGTTGCACATAGAGCATTGATGACTGTAATTTCTAGTAAGAAATTATCACATAGAAGATAAGTTCAATAAATTTCTGAATTACTAAATGTTTCTAGGAGAATTTTTTAAAGGTATATTAAAAAGAGAAATGAAATAGATGAAAAATTTGAGAAAAAATTGGTAAATATTTGTAGGCTTCCCTGAAAATATAGAGTTTCAAATGTTAAGAAACATGTGGTTAAATATTGAACCAACCACTCTCGTGTTTCTTCCAATAGAAGGGACACTATACAAATAATAAGTGAAGATGGTACAAAAATTTCTCATCCAAAACATTTAATAGATACAACACAAAGTGAACTTTTTGAAGCATTCAAACAAGGATTTTTAAATGTGAAGATTTGTCAAAGGATGTTTGAGACACTATGACCATCATTTGTACGTATAAATAGAGTATGAGAAACTTGTTATCTAAATCATATTGAATTTCATATACACCTAAAATCATATTAAAAAGATATGGTAGTAATTGGTTGAAATATAGTCATCCCTGGAAGCACAAAACAATTTGTGAAGTCTCTTGTATGCAAAAAATCAGAAGATTCAGATGAATTCAATTTTCAGTGTATAAAAAATATATGTAATGATTGTGGAAATTTGAAGAATCTTTTACAAGATCACAATATTGAAATGTAAGTTATTTGGAAGAGATTTGAATATGAGACATACTTAATGAAGTCAGGAGTCAAGGTAAAAAAAATTGTTCTCAAAGAGAGTGGATTGCCTTACAATGAATTTATGAATAAATTTTGCAATATCATATATCCACATATCCAGCATTTTCATGGTGCAAGATGGAAAACTAAGAAATTTTGTGATTCAAAGAATTTATTTCCACCAAGTTGTATTCTTTCTATTGTAGATTTCTTTGAGAACTATACATTTAGTCCTCAAAATGAGATTCAAAGTCAATATTATCATTCAAAGAAACTTGCAATCTTTGTGAAATTTTTCTATAGGCATGCCAAGTTTCATGTAGATGGTATACAAAGTAGCAAAGATGATCAAATTATCACCAAAGAGGTTCACTTTTATATCAATGATGATATGGGTCATGATAGAAACTATGTGGCTCATTCTTTTAGAATGTTTTTCGAAGACCTGAGATGACATGGCATAAATGTTAAACAACACTAGATATGGTTTGATGGATGTTCTAGTAAGTACATTGTTTTTATTAATTTTAAATTTATTTACTTTTAACTTTGAGACTTAAATTTTTCAATTGCTTATATATAATATGGTGTGTACACATGTATACATGTGTATATATAAATGTGTACACATGTATATCTAGTTTTTTTAAGCTAATTTTGTTTGAGTGTAATTATTTGTAACTTCTTAGGACAATTTAAGTCTCCAAAAGCTTTTGTTTGGTTAATCCATAAACATGCTAGATGCAACAAAAAAAATTTGTGGAATTTTTATGAGAGTGGACATGGAAAAGGAGAGAACGATGGAGCGGGAGCATGTGTGAAGCATCCACTTCATCAACATGAACTTGTAGGTAGTTCACCATATATATATGGAATCTAGAGATATTTTTTAAAAATTAGATATTTAAACTAAATTAAATGCTTAAACCTTAAGTAACAATTGATTTTTTTTTCCAACATGTGTACTTGCAGGTAATGCCATATAGAATGAAAATTAAATTGATGAATGGTGCAAAAGTCATTTTTTCACTCGCGACTCAACATACAACACAATATTTTTGGGAAGTTGCAAGTACATCTCGTAAGAATTTGTTATTTGAATTTCAAAGTGTGTATACATGATTTAATTGAATTTTCAAATATATATATATATATATTCATTTAACTTAATCACTTGGATGTTTGTAATTTATAGATATTGATCGATAAAATCTTATTCATTTTCAAACAATTAATGGTATTAGAAGTTTGCATCAAATCACGACAACAGAGGTAGTAGGCCTTATGCAATTAATGTGAGGAAAATCATGTTTTTGTGTTGATTGCATTGAGGAAAATGAAAATATTGTTCAATGTGAGAATATTAGAGATGGGTATGTTTCACAATGGGAAATGAAATAATTAGTATCAATTCCTCCTTTTAAAGAAAATGACAATGTCAATTTCTACGATTGTCTACATTTAGTTGATTATGAACGTGTATCTGATTTAGTTGTTATAGGTATGTAAATTGATTAACTTAAAATTGATTTATATATTCTTTGTAAGTAAGTTTAAAGCATGTTTATATATAAATATATTAAATATTAGTTTCAAGCACATTTTTATATATAAATTTATATATTAAAAGTATATATATATACAAATTTTGTATTTACTTTACATCGTGTGTGTACAAGAGATATTTTAGCTTTTGTTGCAAATCCTGACAATGCATAAGGTGTAGATTACTATCTACTAAGATGTACGCAACTAAAATGCAAATTGGTGAAATCTATGATATATGGTGATGGACAAGAGTATCCCATTAGATCAGTCATTATTGAAGGAAAATATTATCAACAAATAAAGATAGATAACATTGGTATTATATTTGTTGATTATATGCAAGGACAAAAGGTTATACATTATAGTCACTTAGTTATAGCAACAAAATTAAATTTAGAAACTTTACCTAAAAGAGGACATGCCAAACAAAAGTGGAGGTTTCATATTGAAGATCATGAAATTTTTTAGAGATAATTATTTAGATAGAGAGGATCCATATCATATGTTGTAGTAACGAAAAAAGTATCCTTTTTCCCTTCCTTGGTTTGGGAATAACTGTCATTGAATTAACCTAATGGTGTCTTGGAATAGTGTTCTAATGTGTTGAATGCATTCACATCATTCTAGGGCCCTTATTTGTTTAAAAAATACTTTAATGTGTCCTTTACAAAATTGTTGTGAAGTGTTGTAACACACTTTCACACTTTTATAGGGTTAATTTAATGAATTAATCCTTATGGGCCCCTTTTAATGAAATATACCTAATGTGTACCTTATTTAAGTTTTGTAAAGTGCTGTAACACACATTCACATTTATCTATCATCCTTTTAATTAATTCTAGTTAATTAGAGTTAATTAACCCCTTTAATTCAAATTTTAGCCTTATTTATGACACCTCTCAAAGATCTATCCTCACACCATAATTCAAATTACATGACATTTAATTGGGAAAATTGAGGTCTTGGAAAATGGTTCCAACAACCATTCACCCTAGGTGGTGAATGGATCCTCCCTCTACAAGACCCCCCTTTATTAATTAATTCTAAATGGATTTTTAGTGTTCTTTTATTCCCCTGGGGTTAGGTCCTAAAAATTTGACCCAAGACCCATTCACCCTAGGTGAAAATGGGTCCTCCCTTAATGAGGACTCCCTTTTTGAATTTTCTTTTGGTGGGAATTTAATAATGTTTGTCTCCATATTTGGTGTCATCTTGAATTATTTGAATTTTTGGTTTAATCTCTTAATTTAGTATAAATAAGGGGTTAATTCACATTGTTTCTCCTAACAAGACCTAGCAAGTTTATGAAGCATTATAGAAATTTCAAGAGAGAATTATAGAGAAATTCAAGAGAATTTTCAAAGGAATTTCAAAGATATATTTTTAAGGTTTATTGAAGAAATTCAAGATCATTCCATCATGTCTAGGGTTTGATGCATTCATGCATGTTGTTGAGATAAGAAACTAGATGTAGCATTGAGGATCTACTTGCAAATACTGTTCACATCTGTAGACATGTAAAATTGACTTGAAACCTATCACACACCTCAAAAAACATCAAATGACATTGAACAACATCAAATGGCATTGAACGGTATCAAACGACATCAAATGGTATCAAACAACCTCAAACAAGAACAAATAATATGGAACATAATCGTTGTTCACCCTATAACATCTCAGAATGACTCAAAATCATCTCATAACATCTTGGAATGACTCAAAATCACCCCATAACATCTCAGAATGACCCAGAATCATCTCGTAACATCTCATAATGACTCGGAATCACCCCATGACATCTCAGAATGACTTGGAATCATCTCGTAACATCTTAGAATGACTTGAAATCATCTTATAACATCTCAAAATGACTCATAATCATCCTATAACATCTTGGAATGACTTGGAATAGAATTCCAACATCTTGGATTGACTCAGAATCATCTCATAACATCTCAGAATGACTCATAATCATCCTATAACATCTTAGAATGACTCAGAATCATTGCATAACATCTTGAAATGACTTGAAATCATTTTGTAACATCTTGAAATAACTCTGAATCATCATGTAACATCTCTAAATGAACATCATCATGTAACATCTTAGAATGACTCAAAATCATCTTGTAACATCTCAAAATGACTCAGAATCATCTTGCAACATCTTAGAATGACTCAGAATCATCCCATAATCTCTTGGATCATCTTGAATCATGTTGAAATCACCCTGAAACATCTTGGAATCATCCTGTAATGTCTTGAAACATCTCGGAATCATACCGCAACATTCCCACATCGCACCACATCAAAACAACATCAAAACCCCTAATTCCTCTATTAATTAAATAATATAACATTATTTAATTAATTCACTTTTTCATCATTTAAAAAAAATTAAATAAATTTCATTTTTTTAATAAAGTACTAAAAACCCTAATTATTTTATTGATTAAATAAAAAAACAATATTTGATTAATTCACGTTTCATCATTTCAATTGATTAAATAAATGAAATTTATTTAATAAAGTCCTAATCTCAATTTATTTTGTCTTGATTCATTAAATAATGCCAATTATTTAATTACGTCACTAAATCACCTTATTCCCCTAAGTGGATTAAATTATTAAATAATAATTTAATTACGACACTTTCCCTACAAAATTTGAATAATTAAATCAAACTATTCAAATCAATTATCAAAAATCAAATCAAACTAATGCAACTTTATTTGCAAAAGTCAAACTTTATTTGCACATTCAAGTCCAAAAAGGAATTAATTAATTAAATCAATTAATTCATATTCCTCACCTACTTTATGATTGAGTAAATTACGATTGATGACTAAGCAATCTAATTTGTTAACTAATCAATCCAAATTGTTAACTAAACAATCTAATCTATTAACTAAACCATCACATTCCTAACTAAGCCATCTAATTCCTGACTGGATGATCTAAATCTATTAACTAATCAGTCACATCCCTGACTTATCAATCTATTTCTCAATCACCCAAATTGTGCAATCAACTTTGCACAATTTTCTCATGTCTAAATCTTCTCAACACACTCTGACCGTTGATCTGGATATTCTTCAAAACGATCATGATCGTCCATTTCAAATCTCATTTTCTATATAACAAACCCCTTTCCCCACAAATAAGGATTGGAGAATCAACATACATTGAGAAACAAAGTGTTGTCAAGAACACCATTGATAGAGCTTCACCTTTTCTTCGGTCAACCAACCAAAGCAACCATTCATCAAGCTTTTGCACACAGACTTTGGAGGCTTCGCAGTAATAAGAACAACCCAACATCAAGTGAATACACTCCACTATAGGATGGTAATGCTACGTTATTTTACACATTCATTTTTCAATCATAGATTTGTTTATGCATGTTAGGATCTAGCTTAGTTTCATTTCATATGTGTAGGTTAAGATCTTAGATTAATGTGTTTAATCTTAGCTTAGATTCTTAGATTAGCATGTTTCGATCCATCTTTTGATCTAATGTTCTCCCCCTCACACATTTTGGCATGCTCGGTGGGACCGTTTTCCCCTCCTCTAATAGTTGTTTAAGTCATTTTTGAAGTTGTGGGTCCTAGAAATGCACTTGATGAAGTTTCCATGTGCTTGCCCAAAAAACCTGCGCGCTTGTCTGACAACAAAATTGCGCTATTTTCATGGGAATGGTGAGGAATAGCACTATTGTCTAAAAAAAGTGTGCTTGTTTTCAGATAGTGTTAGATTTTGTTGTTTAGTTTTAGCAGTTGTTTCTAGAATTGGGCAGTTGTTTTTTTTTGGCATGTTTGTATTTATTTTTCTAAGCAGTTTTTCTGACTGACAAGTGCACAAATCCTACACTATTGTAATAGGATTTTTCACTAACTATTATTTCTTTTTGGATGTGTAAGTAGGTATTGATAGATCTGAGGCAGGATTCAAGGAACATTAACATGTTTACTGTAGGGAATATGATCAGTCCTAGTTTTTTATTTACTTTTAATTAAATTAGGAATCTAAATTTGCTGCTCTAAAATGAAAAAAAAAACAAACTCATTTTTGATTTAGTGTTTAAAAAAATGAACAAACTCATGCTTTCCAAACTTAGGAATCTGAATTTGGTGCTATAAAAATAAACAAAACACAAACTCACATTTGATTTAGTGTTTAAACTTGAACCAATTTCCTACTTTATTAACTTAGGAATCAAAATTTGGTGCTCATATAAAGAACAAAAACAATAAAAAAAGCATTTCAATTTTGAGATCTAAAAAAGAATAAAATTTCATGTTTCTTAACTTAGGAATTTTAAATTTGGTGCATAAAAGGAGCACAAATGATGTCCATTTGTTCACACACACACGACTTTCATTTGTTGACTAATTAGAGACAAGGATTGCTTTTGTAGAAACACCCTAATTTGGAGCTTATAAATGAACAATTCATTTCTTTTGTATTGCAGCATTGTGATTTCTTGAATGATATCTTGAATACTTCCTATTGGTGCAAGTAAATATTTTTTTTTTATGTTATTCACATATTTATGAGGATAACACTACTCGAGGTGTTTAAAATGAACCAAATTGCTATGGATTATTCACAGTGCATTCATTGATTGGCAAATCTAAAGTGTTGTATCTTCTCCCCTCACACCTTTTGGAAATCTTGGGTGAGCGAAAGAACATTTTTGAGCATTGTACTTTATTTATAAGTTTACCTTAAAGAGGGGGCTTGCCTTGAGATACATCCCGAACTGGAGAACTCATTGTAAGGTCTCGAAGCACACTTACTGGTGGGCTATATTAAAGGTTGTGAAATCATAAGAAAGTAGCTTCAAGTCATGCTGACAATAGGCTACATCTAATCATGCCTTAAGTGGAACAACAATGGTTAAAGAGACTTAAGTGGCCAGTGGGTGAGTGTTAGATTTATGTGTTCATAGTTATCACCAAGAACCAAATTGTTTTAGAGGCCACCCTATTATCCAAAAACATTCTCTGAAAGTGGTGCATCAAAATTTACTTCTGAGAAGTTCCTTTCCATGTCCAAATATAGGCTTAGCCATAAGTTGCATGTAAAATCATTTCTTCAAAGCATGAGGTAGGCCTACCTAAGAGAATGGTGTCTATCCCCTAGGGTTATAATTACTGGTTTATGTTAAACTTGGCCCATTACATTCAAAATAATTTGACATAAAATTATGTGTTTGATTTAAAGAAAAAGAACACATTCAAAATAAACACTGAACTAGATGGTTGAACCACAAAACCTTTGATTTAGTGCATACTTGTGAAATAAGCCTTATGTTTGCACCCTTTTCAAACTATCTTTCCTTAAAGGTTTCCAAACATTCTAGCTTTGATTTCAGGGTACATTAATGAAAGTAAGCATTTGGGAACTATGGCTTGGGTGTTTTGATTTCACAACCTAAGTTATAGACATGAAGGTCACATAAGTCCATGCTTGGTGAGTCAGTCCAAGTGTTGTCTTATCATTTTCCATACTTCAAACATGGAGAAAAAGTTGAGAGAATTTTATTTATAAGATCGTTGTTCAAACCAAAACAATTTGAAAGCTAGAAGATCAGATAGTCCCACATACATTATTTCCATCCTACCTATTTGAAATCAAAATCAAACAAAATATTAAGGTCATTCCTCCACTAAGACATCCATGATATCAATAGTTACTTGGGACTCACACATAGTACAAGTAAGCTTTCCCGCAACATATCCTCTGGATAAGGAAGTGAGGAATAGACCTTAGTTCTTCAACATTTTGATTTCTAAGAAGTAGTATCACTCCAAAACAACACTCAAACCATAGGTTCTTGAGCTTGAAAAAAACTATCCCATAACAACATCAAACTTTATAACCATCTGGTGACCAACTACCCTAGTTCAACAACCATATCTTGTAGCACCAATCCTTCAGCCTAGTCTCACATATATCAAAGGTGAACAAAACAACATCATAAGTAGCTTGAGAACATTCATTGTTTATAAAAATGAAACACCCTAATAGTTTCTTACCGCATCAATTATCCTAGATGAAGAGGAAGAAAAAGTTGACATAGCAGCAGAGAGACTTGTATTACCATCAACCATGTGGTAATAATTATCCCCTTCATGATCTCACATAAGGTCAGGATCCCTAAGGTAAAATCCATAGGTCGTCATTCCAAACTTAGGCATCTTAGTCCAAAATCTCTCAAGAAACACCTTTGGGCACTTCACAAAACCATAACTAGGTTGGCATACAACTTTTACAAATGTGATTCTAGGAACAATCTGAACTTCTATTCATTCTACTATTCTTAGAATCCTAGTATGTTCCAATAGTTCTAGTATCTCACATAATCCGTAGGACATCAAGTCTTTATAATTTGAGTCAAGTCTAGAGAGTACAACACTCTCCCACAAGAGACCCTAGTTTTTTATGACAACCACAAGATCACAGCATAGGAAAAAAATGGAAGCCAAGAAAAATACCACCAATATCCCACCAACAAATACCATCAAAGATGAGAGTAGCCCTTGGGGGTATAGGCCAAGTGACCTTGAAACTCCCCATAAGAGACAAGTATACAAAGAAACCTTCATCGAGGAAGAAATAAGTCATAAACAAAAGAAGGTAATGGAACAAAGTAAGCAAGATCCGAATAGAGTAGTTATAGAGGAGGTAAGTGGTGAAGAAGAGATAAATGAGGAAGAACTATTTGAACATTCTAACAACCCCAAGGTTCTCAAACTAATGGATAGATTGTTAAGAAAGGACCCAAATTCCTATTTCTTCAAGTTAGCACAAAGTGGTGCTAAATTACCCTTGGAGTTCAAAGTAGAAGCTCTCAAAGACCACAATATTATTCTCTTAGGGGAAAACTTAGTTGTGAGACAAATAATCCAACCTCCAAAGATGCATAATATGCCACTTGTGTTCTCACAAAATAGTGACCAACCCAAAGAGAACCTCTTGTTCAAGAAACCAACTCAGGTTGAACAAGCAGCAATAGCACAAATGTACCAAGGGGGAAATCTCAATATGAACCTCATAATAAAAGTCCTCCTCCTGGGAAATATATACCTCATAACATATCACATGATGACCCTTCCCAAAAAAATTAGTACCATCAACAAGGTGGAATACAGGGTCCCCCTCAAAACAATTAGTACCATCAATAGGGTGGAACACAAGGTCCCCCTCTAAATAATCAGCACCATCAATAGGGTGGAACATAGGGTCCCCCTCTAAACATTTAGTACCTTCAATAGGTTGGACCATAGGGTCCCCTTTTGAACCAATAATACTATCAATAAGGTAACCTTTAGTTTAGTCCTGCCCAATAGGGTGTGCCATAGAGCATCCTAATTCAGTCATCCCAACAACAAGGTGTCCCCCAAATGCATCATCAAGGTAACCTTCATTTTAGTCTTACCTAGTAGTGTGTGCCACAGAGCGCCCTAACTCAATCATCCTAACAATAAGGTGTCCCACCAATGCATCATCAGGGTAACATTAATTTTAGTCCTACCCCATAGAGTGTGCCACAGAGTGCCCTAATTCAGTTATCTCAACAACAATGTGTCTCGCCAACGCATCATCAGGGTAACCTTCATTTTAGTCCTACCCAGCAGGGTGTGCCATAGAGCACCCTAATTCAGTCATCCCAACAACAAGGTATCTCTCCAACACATCACCAGGGTAACCTTAAATTTAGTCCTACCCAACAAGGTGTGTCATAGAGTGCCCTTCTTCAGTCATCCTATCAACAAGGTCACCCAAAAATACATCATCAAGGAATCCTTCCATATATTCCACCCCAAAAACAAGGAGTTAACCCTCCTTGCATCCCATATGGCTATCAATGTCCTGTACCTTCACAATACCCGATCTATGGCCAAAACCTCATAGGACAATAGGGTTATCACATGCAAGCTTTGCAAAAACATGTACCAAAAATGGAGATAAAAATAAGGCTAGATACTGTCACCCAAAAAATAGAAAATATGTAGATAGGAAAACAAAAGAAAACCTACACTCTATAGGAAATTTTTGTGTTTCCATTCGATCATTCCATCATGGCACTACCCTTTCCAAAAAAATTTGAGATACCTAGATTTGAAAGGAAGTACAAAGGTGTAGAAGATCTAGTAGATCATGTATTATAATTCTCAGTATCATGTATGGAGGTATAGAAAAATGATTCCTATCTCATGAGGCTCTTTCCGTGTAGCCTTACAAGTCATGCTATGGAATGGTTCACCTGTCTGTAACCCAGAATCATAACTTTTGATGAGCTATCTAGAAAATTTATAGCCCACTTCTTGTTTAACATAGAACAAGATGTCACCATCACCAGTCTATCCACAATAAATAGAACCTAGGAGAGTCCTTCACCTCCTACTTGCAGATATGGAGACACAAAGTGATTCAGTGCAAATGGCCCATTCTAGACAAGGAGTTGGTGGATATTTTCATCTTGAATGTCCTACCCAAAATAAACTATCAGCTCACTATGTTATGCCCTGTAGACTTTGAAGAAATAATTGAAAAGGGGTTACATATTGAGAGAGCCCTCATAGAAAGAGGAACCTTAAGAATGAACAACTCAAAAGATAGTCCCTCTAACTTAAGTGAGAAACCCAAAGTCTGGGCTAAAAATAAGAATTTTACAAATGGAGTGGTAGATGCTAGAGCAGTATGGAACACACATAACACAAATAAAAACAAACCACAAGTGGCACAAAAAAGATATGGTCCCAACAACACACAAAGAAACAAAATTACCTATCCCAAGAACAATCAAGTTGTAAATCAATAGACAAACTAGGGAGGGCAATAGAGGTAATATGATCAACCTAGAAGGCAATTTATGGTATTAGGTGAGTCACTTGAAACAGATATGCAAAAACTAGTACAAAAAAACCTCATTAAAACAAATGACCACCCAAATTATGAGGAACCTAGCTTTAAGATACCATGGTACAATGAGGACTTGTGTGATTTTCATATGATCAAAGGACATACAGCTAACAATCACATGCACCTCAAACATATCATTCAAGATTTGATAGACAAAGGGGAAGTATATATTGATCATCAGCCTGAAAACAAGGACCTACAAATATACTCAAACCCGATCCCAAACTAGGCTAAGAGGAATGATAGAGGAAAGGGACAAGAGTACCATAATGATAATTACACATAAAGTGACATAGTTTTAGGAACCCTCTCACAAGTTGATGACAATAGGGAAAACGTAGTAATGATATGAGGAGGAGACAACAATTGAAACATAACTACCCATCATAGAAAAGTTACAATATAAGGAGCACCTCCCAAACCCACAATCAAGTCACCAAGTGACTAAAACATTGTGGAATAGTTAAAGAAGACACCCACCCCCATCTCAATCTCAGAACAATTAAAACTATCACCCACACATAAGGAGATTATGGTCAAAAGAGTATTGATAGATAATGGTGCAGGTTTAAACTTCTATACCTCAAAATTCATAAAATAGTTGGGGTATTCCAATGGCATGATTGAAAAAGGAAAGAGTATCACCATAAGAGCCTATTATGAATTGGAGAGAAATTCTGAAGGAATAGTCAGGTTGCCAGTGCAGATAGGACCAGTAGTAACATAAACTAATTTTCAAGTACTAGATCTTGAGTTGCCATACAAACTACTCCTAGGATTCCCTTGGATCCATGCATTCCAAGTAGTCCCTTCCACTTTCCATCAATGCCTAATGTTTCCACATGAAGGAAAGGAAGTAACACTATATGTCGATCATGAACCTTTCCACTTTTGTGTGGAGTTGGAGGAGAAATACAATAAAATCGAATGTGTGCCTAGCAATGATATAGCCTTCCATTCCTTTTCTTATTCCAACCCTTCCATGATTCCATCAACCTCCACTAAAAACACATCAAGTGAGAAACCAAAAACAAAAGCCAAGATTCAAGCTCTTGACAAAGGCAATGGGAACTACCATTTTAACCAAGAATTTTGTATTGACATGATTCCACTAACACCTAGAGTATATGGAGGTCCAAAAGAGATCAAGATAGTAAAAATGATAGCCAAACCCACTATATTTACTAGATGGGGAGACATGAAAGATGAAGAAATATTTGAGGACCTAACATTTATGATCTACAAGGAGGACCAAATAGAAACCAAAAATCCACAAACCATTTTAATTGAGACTAACACTACAAGTTATCAATTAGTCAAAAAAATGGGATAGAGTGGAATAGGTGGCCTTGGGCTACACAAAAAAACTTGATCATAGCCTATCATAGTGGAACATAGATAGAAAAATATGGGGCTAAGTTATAAACCAAAAGATGCGGTCATTCCAAAAACTGGATGAACCTCTTGGAAGAAACAAGAAACTTCTCTTAGCATTAAGGAACTAGATATCTCTCATTTCATAGATAATGAATTACCCATTGAAGACTTATTCGACAACTTTAGAATTGATTGGTTCCCTCTCCAGTACATGGAAACCATTCCAAACATCTATTACCATTCTGAAATAGACTCTAATGAATACGAATTGGATTCTCCTTCCTTCATCACAAGATATGATTCCCCTGACTCTAGTAATGATGACCTAGATACCTAGTGGGAAAAAGACACTAGAGGTATATTGACCCTTTCACCTACTTCTATACACCTTTAAAACCAAGATGATAGTCTCCCACTCTATTACCCACAACTCATAGATTGGGATCAACAACAACATACACCTATGTTGGATCAATTCTAGAATGACGAGGCCATCGCAGAGTTCATGGGACTTCAAATAGACATACCAATAAGAGATTATAAATTAGGGTTTATCATGGAACTAGAACAAGAGGCATACTTTTGTGGAGATATTGAATCGTCTAGTCACAAAAATGAAAGAAAAAACATCAAAATACAATCCCTTAGGGAAAACCACATTGTTGCTCTATCGGATCCAGAAAAGAGAAAAATAAAGGATGCATCTAAATGTGATAACCTCCTAGAGGCACCAAATGATGGAGGATTCAATCTCCCTATATCAAAATATAAAGAAAGATCAACACTCCTTGTAGAAGAAACAAAATCTATAAATGTTGGTACAATAGAGGACCCAAAGATAACATACCATGCAAAATCACTTGATCCTGAGGAGAAATAAAATTTCATAGTGTTCATCAACAAGAGAGAGGTAAACTATGCTTGGACCTATGCTAACATGCCTGGACTAGATCCAACATTAGTGGTACATCATCTAGCTATCATCCCTAGAGAAAATCCTATCAAGAAGAAACTCATAAAAATGAATCCCCAGATAGCATTACTAGTAAAGGTAGAACTAAAGAAGCTACTAGATGTGGGTTTCATTAGACCCATTGACTATCCACAATGGATATCAAATCTAGAAATAGTGTCCAAACCTACTAGGGACATAAGGATATCTACAGACTTTAGAGACTTGAACAAGGCTTTTCCAAAAGATGACTTTCTGTTGTCGAGCATTGACATCATTGTAGATCTAATAGAAGGGAATGAGATGATGTCCTTGATGGATGGTTTCTCTAGATACAACCAGATAAAGATATCTCCAGATGATCAACACAAAACAACATTCACTTGTGCTTGGGGAAATTTTGGTTGGAATTTGATGCCTTTTGGTCTGAAGAATGCAGGAGAAACCTATCAAAGAGTGATGATGACCATATTCCATGATATGATACACACAATCATGGAGGACTATATGGAAAACATCCTAGCAAAGTCAATCAAAATGGTAGATCACTTGAAAAACCTAGCAAGGGTATTTGATTGATTGGAATAGTACAATCTAAGACTCAACCCTAAGAAATATTTGTTTGGAGTAACATCTAGAAAACTATTAAGGAACATAGTGTCAAGAAGAGGGATAGAGGTGGATCCTACCAAGGTAAAATTTATAATGGAGATGCCTTCGCCAAAGACACTCAAACAACTGAGGAGCCCACAAGGGAATGTACAATCAATCAAGTGATTTATCACACAACTGGTAGACAAATGCCACCCTTTCACTCATCTCTTATAGAAAGACATCACCTTCAAATGGGATAGAAGATGTGACCAAACATTCCATCAATTCAAGGGGTATCTACTTACTCCTCCTATACCCATGCCACCAATTCGAGAAAAGGAGATGATACTTTATGTGTCTACCACACAAGAAGCATTGGGATCTCTCCTGGCATAGCTAGATGATAACAATAAAGAAAAGGAAGACTGCTATATCAACAAAACATTGGTGGGATATGAACTAAACTAATCACCCATTGAAAGAGGTTTTCTCTTAGTCGTGTTTTCAACACAAAAGCTGAGACATTATATCTGGAACACAAAAGTTAAACTAATTTCGAAGGTGGACCCATTCAAATATTTACTATAAAAAGAAGCCTTAATAGGTTAAATAGCCAAATGGGTGATGATCGTGAGTGAATTTGATATAGAGTATATAAATAGGAGAGCTATAAAGGGACAAGTCATAGCAAACCAACTGGCTGAAGCACCCATAGATGATCATAAACCTCTCAGAATGGATTTTCCAAATGAGAGTATCATAATGACAAAAAAAATAGGCTAGTGGACTCTATAATTTGATGGGTCCCATACTCAACATGGTTCAGGAGCAAGTATTTTATTTCACACATCACAAGGAGATATTATACCCAAGGCCTACGAGATTGCATTTCCCTGCACAAACAACATCTTAGAGTATGAATCTCTTATCACAAGGCTGAAAATGGCTATCGAATGGAGAATAAAAGAGCTACATGTCTTTGGAGACTCCCAACTAGTAATCAGATAGGTGAATGATGAATACCAAATACAAGATGAAAAATTATTACCATACAAAAGGATTTTGGATAGCTTCAAGGATCATTTCATCAAAATAACCTTTGAACAGGTGCCTCAGATTAATAACAAAGTTGCTGATGCAATGGCAACAATAGGCTCATTGCTTGATATTCCTCAAAATGTGCCCAAATATGAATTCCTCATGGAACAACTACTAGTGATGACATTCAACATCCCAAAGTTAGAAATGGTATGTGTTGTTGTTTGTCCTAACTCCCCATGGTACCAAGATACTTTTGACTATATCTAGAATGGTATCATACCACTTGACTTAATGATTACTTAGAAGAAACCCTATACCATTGTAGCCGAGATGGTATGTTACTCTGGTGCCTAAACATTGAAGAAGTACAAATGGCCTTACAAGAATTTCATGAAGTATTTGTGGATCCCACTTTAGTGGGCCTAACTTAGTCCAAAAGCTACTCAGAGTAGGATACTATTGGCCTTCCATGGAACAAGACTGCTTTCAACATTCTAGTAGGTCTCAACAATGTCAGTAACATAGTGATCTAGTTCATGCACCAACATAAGAGTTGAGCCCATCACAACACTATATCCTTTTTCATAATGGGGATTAGACTTGTTAGGTAAGATATCACTAGCTTCATCTAGTGGGCATAAATTCCTTATTACCACAACATAATACTTTACTAAATGGATAGAGGCCATTACATTGACCTATATCACTGGCAAACAAATATCAAATTTCTGTTTGAATTATCTCATTTGTAGGTATGGAATACCATAGGAAAATTGTGATAGACAATGGCACCCCATTCAAGAATCAAGATGTCCAGGAACTCTATTCCAAGTTCTCTATCCAACATAGATTTTCTACACCCTACTATCCTCAAGGAAATGGTCAGACAGAGGCATCCAATAAATAAATCTTGAAAATATTGAAAAATATTGTCAATGATGTCAATCGTGATTGGAATTTGTAGCTAAACCCGGCCTTATGGGCTTATTGAACCATCATTCACACACCTACTTGTGCCACACATTTTTCCTTGGTCTATGGATCAGAACTGGTGTTACCTATTGAGGTCAAAATCCCTTCATTACCAGTCTCATTAAAAGGCATGGTAACTAACAAAGAATATAGGGTATCCAAACTGAATGAATTGGAGCTCCTAGATTAAAGGAATTTGAATGTGTTATCCCCCCTACAGGTTTATCAGATTTGGCTCAAGAGAAGCTATGACAAGAAAATCAAAGACAAAAACTTTCAAGTTGGTGACTTAGTCCTCAAGGAGAATTAGAATATATAATTAAATCAACATGACAAGGAAAATTTTGAACCTAATTGGTTAGGCCCTTTCATTATAATAGCAAGCTATGGCTTTGGGGCATATCAGTTGGCTACTACAGAAGGAGAAACTTTAGTTGAACCGCTAAACAACAGCCACCTCAAGAAGTTCTATACAAGAAACACATCAGAATACCCCAAGAAAAAGTGTTAAAATCCAAAAAAATGAAAAAAAGAGAAAAAATACAAAAATATCAAAAATCAATAAAAATAGTAAAGAGAAATAAAATATTCTTTGAGTGAAAACCACTTTGTGATGCTCCTAAAATAGGTACCATAGTGAAAACCTGGTAAATAGGCACTATGTATGAATAAAACATGAATTATTATCTATCAACACTTTTTCACAACATCTACCCATCCATTTCATGAATCATGTGTCCAACCATGGCTTATCATTGATTAGGGTAAGTCATTTTATTAGGGGAAACTTCTCAAAGCTAGTCATGGATTAGATCTTGCAACATTCAATCATGGTCGAAAAACCACAAAAATCAAAAACATATGAAAAACATCAAACCAAAACAACATCATTGGGTTATTCCTTCACTCAAATAGTCTAAGATATCAACATTTTCTTGAACCTCAGCTAGTTCAAGTGAATTTCCCACAACATATCCTCTAAACACAGAAACGAGATATCAATCCAAGCTATGAATGTTGTTTACCCAAAAAAAATTCATTCTTTGACTCATATGGTCAAACTACATGGTCTCTGCATTTACAATGTAGGCAAGGATTTTTAGCCCCTCGATACCCTAGATCAGTCCCCTTAGGTTTCCAAGATGCTTTATTTCAACTTACTCAATAAACTACAAAATCCCAAAAACATATACAATATACAAAATCCAAAAACATTCACAAAATAGAAAGGTCAAACCAAGTGAACTACGAGCCTCTGTGTGTAGAACGTAGGGAAGTCTTATCTTTGATGAGACCTCAAGGCCCTAGGTTAGTCCCCTAAAAACAACAAAAAAAACATCATAATAACTTAGAAAATCAAAAAAAGACCCATCCCATCATCAACATCCACAATAAAAATTTAACACATAATAAATGAATAGTCCCAATCATCCTTTGACAAAAAAAACAAACAAACAAAGAAAACATCAAAAGCTACAACATTCAAGAAAAAATAAGTGCATAAGATTTGACTATAAATAGATGAAAACAATACCAAAGTATCAACTACCTATCTTTTTAAACAAATCCCAACAACATCCTGAGATATGTCTTAACGGATCCATTCCTACAATAGACATGATCAACAACAGATAATAGCCCCACCCTAAACAGATATGACAAGTAATACTGCAACTTTGTTTTTATCTTTTCCTGGTCTTTTTGTGATTTATTTTATTCACTCATTCCTAGGGATGTCTATAAGGATTTAGAGAGGAAGGAATGGGGGCAAGTGAGCATCATTTCGATTTATTGTTTATAATATATTTTTATAATATTACCATGGTGAATACTTGCTTTATTGACTATGGAATTTGTATTAAAACAGTTCATGAAGCAGTTACATGTTAGGTGTTCTATACCTATTTGTGTGACTTGTCCAAATGTTTTGCATGCAACCCCCTATACTTTAAACAAAGTTTTTGTATGTCTGGTATGAACAAAGATACTCTTTGTTTGTCAATTCAAATTCCATGTAGTAGATACAAATTCACCTTGGTAATTCATACTCTGGTGCATCGTATCTATTTGCTACATCAATCAAGGTTTTTCAAATCGCAAAGTCTCTAAAGAGAAGCAAAGGCAACACATCAATCACTATCCATTATCATATTTCTTCTAATTAACATCACAGTTATATACATCATCATATTTCTTCTAATTAAACATCACAATTCAATACATCACCATATTTCTTTTAATTAAACATCACTGTCAGCCTCCTACAATGATTTCAATAACTAAGCCTTTATAGCCATGATTTAGAGATTGGACATCTAACCTGAATAGCCATTTTAACCATCATGAAGGTAAATTTAAATTGTCAACCGAGGGACGTGAACATGAAATGGGTCAACATAGTATGTGCACTAGGAACTTCAAAGTAGCCACCTTCATTCTAAAACTAAGAGACTTAATGCTGAAAGTAAATTGTATGGAAAGAAATAAATTAAATGTTGAACATCACTCCATAATAAAACTTAAACTAAATATGCATAACAAAAATGAAAAAATGAGTAGCAAATAGGAAACTACTCTGCCCGCTTCAGCTGTAGGAATAGTCACACAATGGAATTCTAGTGGTTGTAGGAATAGTCAGTGCCAAATTCTTAACTTAAGACTTAAACAAAGACTAATACTAATCTAACTAAGCTAACATGAATGGTTCACCAAGTGGGCCCCCTTGAATGAGTATCCTCTAAGACTAACACAAACTCAGATACTCAACTCAAAATCTTATTTCATTCATTGGGAAGTGCAAATATAAAAGAGTATGTGTGATTATTCACTTGTACAATAGATTGGAAATCAACAGATCCTTAAGAAGGAGGATCAAACCTTATTTATCAACTAAAACAGGGTAGTCAACTGACACTAAGTAAGAGGATGCCATTTAAGGAAAGTAGAAAAGAGAGCGGGAGAGTGGTTATGCATGCAGGGGAATCCATTTAGACATGCATGCCCAAATGTGGACTCGACCACTGCAATAACGCCTACATTGCTCAATATCATTAATGATCAACATAAGGTGGTTACATGCAGTTGTCATAAGAATCTCAGCCATCGTCCTCAGTTGACCTTCATGTGTTTCCTCCGCATGACGAGCTAGCGGTTGTATTTCTCAACTTAGCATCTTAATCATGTTTGCATGGAAATGTCAGTACACATAATAATTTCATAGCTATAACCACCTTTAAAGAAAATTCATTAACCGCATGCAAGATTAATATAGATAGTCCACATAATAGGTTAATATCATTAAACTTGGCAGAAGTGGAATAAAACCCAAATGTTTTATGGTTTGAGAGAAACTATATAAAAGTATCAACATGTAATGTCAAAGTCCATGGTAACTTCAGTAAATAGACTATAGATTCTACCCATAATTAGCCAAAAAACTAGACTCATCACTCCCCCAAACCTAACATTTTGCTATTCCTCTAGCAGGGGAAGAGTTATGCTTCTGTTTGGTCAAGGCTCTAAAATCTGCAACTAATAACTATCCAATATCAGTATCTATTGTAGGTGAATCAAGGTTCCAGTAGAATCCTCCCAACCTGTCAAGTCTTCTCCATCTCTACTTCTTCTTAGCAATGTCATACTGAAAGAGCCTAAAATTTGGTATAGGCCACATGAGGATAGGTGGTTGAAAGGTCAAAGGAAGCCATTCTCATCCCTTTGTTCTCCCAATCTAGATATACCTTTCAATTCTTTTGATTGCAGAAATATAATTGTGGATGGAATGTGGTTCAACTTGTTTTAGCTCATCACTCAATGTGTTCCATCTCGGGGATAGGTATCCTCTCATAATATCTTCTTTTATTACTATTTTCACCTCATACTCACTGTAAACTACCTCAATCTAAGGCATAATCCTATTACCATAGCTCGACCTAAAAATCAGTCTATTCCAGTCTGTGTAAATGTCCTTGGGGTTCCTTGATTCAGCTCTAATGGCTAGGGGAATATTGGAATCCTTCCCCTTATAAGCATTATATTGTTCACCCTAGCTAATCTCATTTTGTACCCAAGACATGAATTCTCTCAATTGGATGTCCCCCACATATAGCAATGGGTTCTAGTCTATATTTTTAGTTACAACAAAGTTGTGTAAATAAAATTTACATAGGAAATTTTTCATCTAAGGGGAGGCAATTCTGGAAGCACTGAAAATTCGACAAGATTTTCAATGGGGGGATTCAAACCAGATATAATTCTTGACAACTTAAAGGAGATATATTTCTCTTTTAGGTGCAAAGCATAAACCCTTGGAGGGGTTTTGCATTCCAGGATTTGTGGAACCAAGTTTGCAATGTTGCTTACCCTCTCCTTCAAAAAGACAATCTCTTCATTCTTTTCTTCAATGATCTCATCCCTCTTTTGGATTTCCTTTTTCAATATTTTCTTTTCCTCTTTCCATTCCTCCTCTCTTCTCTATATTTCTTCCCACAAATTGAAAATTGCCACATGCACTTAAAAGTCAAGAGGTTTATGGATTCCTACCAAGCTTTTGTGGGTGGCTACTCCCCATATAGAACTATCTGCATAGATTCAAGATGTCCTACTGGTTCAGGCTGCAGAGGTACAATTTCTCTTTCTTCCTCTTACTGCAAGGCCTCCTCTCCTTGTTATTGCAGTTATTGCAAGAACTCCTAATCTATTTCCTCATTTTTCTATAGGAACTCCTGGTTTTGGTCTTGCTGTAGGAACTCCTGGCTTTCTTCATGTTCTTGAGTCTCAACTTCTTCTACAAGGGCACCAAGATCTTCCAGGGTCATTTTTGTTGCCTGATCGAATATATTTTCTTCTACATTTTCCTGCTCCATTGGAACTTGAGTGCTTTCGCATGATGTCCTATCAAACTCGAGGTTCTTCTATAGAGGCATACTAACAGCTAGTTTTTCTTTCTTGAGAGGGCTCTTACATTTTCTTTTAGCTATAGGATGAATAGTGCCAACCTTTCTTTTCTTGGGACTTGGCACCTCTTTTTGCACGGGTTGTGTTTTTCCTTTCCTTACTTTGGATTCCCTCTTCTGTTCTCTTGTTCTTATCATAGTTTTAAGTGGAACATCATCATATGACAATCTGATGGAGAATTTTCTTCTTCATGCCCAGTATCAGAGGAACTGACATTTATAGTATTTTCTTCAGTGGGAGGATTCATACTAGAGTCAACATCAGAGGTTGAAGCACCAGGGGTGTGTTCAACCATGCTTAATTTTCTTCTAGGCCTACGTGTCTAAGGTGAAACCCTAGGTTGTAACTACTCAGGTCTATTTTGATGAACTTGTATAAAATCTTCCCAAACCAAATCTAAGTGTTATATCATGTAGAGATTTTACAACTAAAAATTTAATGAGACAATGGTGGGAAATAGAGTTGTCCCTACCTTTTTGAATTTTTGTTGCCATGATGGAGAGGAGGTTGTACAAGACATTGGGCACATTCATCCTCCTTTTATGCCTCATATGACACAGTAGTTTGAAATGCACTAAATGCAAGTTCGACAGTTGACCCTCACAAGTAATATACTTGATGATGTACACAGCTACCTACTTCCATGGCTCAGGAAAAGAGATTATTTTAGCACCCTCCTTATCAATAGTGATTAGAGGATCACCATGCATTGTGAATATAGCCCTAGCTATCTTGGTGTCCTTAGAAACAGGGTAAGGTTCACCATCATCTGGTAACCCTAAAACTTTTGCAATTCATTCTTCGGTTGCTACGACCTTCAACCATTTTTCTATGGTTTTTCCTTTTGAAAATGTTTAAGCAAACTCCAATGCAATACCTTCATCAAAACCGTCCAACTCCATAAAATAGTCCAACCAACCACAATTTTGAAATTTGGCTAGGCACTCTACATCTTGCAACAAAGCATCATGAACTGAGGGCTCATTTTGAATGAGTCTACTTGTCATTGTCTATTACTCTGCAAAATTTCCTTCTATAGTTCTCATTTGTAAGAAAAATTCCTCCTGCTCACCTGCTAGCTGAATTGTCAACTGAATTTTTCCTTTACTCTACTTTTACCATTTATTGCTTGGATCTTAAGATTATGATAGGGTTAATAATGGAAAGAAATGGTAATAAAAGGGAATTTATGATGAAAGGAAATGGCGGAGGAAATTTAGTGTCACATCACAAGTGTGAGTCATCTTTTATTTGAAATTTTAAATTAGATCAACAAGATTTTTGCTAATGCAAACAATCATGGACTGACATGTGGCAATTTATTCGCATTTTTCTTACCCCTCCCCCCAACCTAAATTTGTACATGTGTCCACACATGCGAGATGGTAGCAATGATTTGATAGGGGGGGTCATAAAATTTATGTGAACGTCCATACTAACATACAATGATTAAATGAAACTCTCTAAAAGATAATTAAGAATGCAATTAATGCGCATATACCTAAGTGTGTACAAATATGATTGCGTAGAGGATTCATTCCAATGATCATGGAGAAAGTACCAATCACCTTTTTAAGTAATAATTAAGCAATTAATGATGATGAAGTAGAATGGTGTGAGGTGGAATGAAGTGATAGAAGAGAGAAAAAGGTGGTATGGATGGGAAGATGGGCGAATGGGTGAAGAAATGGACTTCTAGCAAAGTAGAAGTCTTTATTATGACAAGTACGTACCTTAATTAGCTAGAAGGAGGGACACTAGGTCCACTGCCTTTGACTGTAGGAACTCTTTGGCTATAGGAACTATGCCTGGGTGCTGCTTGTTGGTTGAACTGCTGCAACAACTCTTCTTTGGAAGCTGGCTTGTTATAAAATCTAAGATGATACCCATTGATAATTAATTTGAATCTGACAGGGTCAATGGTGGTGAGTTGCACAACTCCATTGGGAAAGACCTCAGCAACTTCATAGGGTCCTAGCCACCTTGTTTGAAATTTTCTTGGAATTATCCTGATACCGTGAGTTATAAAGT